>OZ022489.1:19185414-19785414 GCA_963989405.1 Trypoxylon attenuatum
GACAACGCCACACCACCACCACACCCGGATGCTCTCTTTTCAAATGTTTGGAGAGGTCCTCTATTCTTTTATAACTAAAACGGGTGTGGCGCTTGTCCTCTCTGCCCTCCTTGTAACACCAGGGGCAGCGGAGATCGTCTTGGGCAGTAGGGAATCTAAGAGTTAGATTCCTAACCGCCTCCCCAGAGACTCGCCTCGAGCTATCCGTCATCGCCGAGTGTTAAGGCCGCTACGCTAAGATAAAGGCGTCGCGCCTGCGCTCGATGTCAAAGTAGGCACTTAGGATTTCTCGAACAAGGCGAAGTGCAAAAGTGCGAAAAATTTCTAACACTTTTCGCCTTGCGCGAGAAATCTCAAGGCCACTCGTCGAGCGACACCCGGTGTGACGGAGTCGCAAGAGTCGGGCCTCCGGCTCTCGACGAACTCCGCGCGCACAAACACTCACTCACTACACTACACTTCACAGCACTCTAGCACCGCACAGCACAGCACTCTAAGGAGGACACCAGATATTAAGCTGATAAGAACAGATATTGAAAAATTTCCAATACATGTTTCCCCTGGGGGCGGACCCCCACGGGATGCGGAAATACAACGTAGAGCGAGAAGACTTCTCGTCAAGGAGATAAAAAAGAATAGAAATAACCTCGACCCGGGCCCGCTCACAGTCCCTGCGGGCTCCGGGGGTCCGGATATATATTGATAGACTGCCATCGGGCAGATACCGCCGGTCCCCGGACTGGAAAGGTGAGTACATCGTAAAAAAAAACAACAGGTAACTAAGTAAGTAAATAAATAAATAAATAAATAAATAAATAAATAAATAAATAAATAAATAAATAAATAAATAAATAAATAAATAAATAAATAAATAAATAAATAAATAAATAAATAAATAAATAAATAAATAAATAAATAAATAAATAAATAAATAAATAAATAAATAAATACATAAATACATAAATAAACAAATTAACAAATAAATAACTAAATAAGTAAGTACATACATGAATAAATAAAACAATGAATAAAAGAAATAAATAAATGAATAAATAAATAAATACATGAATTGTTTTATAGTTGCTTGACTCCGGCGATCGCGCTCGGAGTGCAACTTTCGCTTTCGAGGGTTCGTGTGAGGAAGCGGAGATGAAGGAGAATAATTTTTATTTTAACCCACAGCTAAATTTCAATTATCACACGATTTTTATTTGAGCTAATACAAGTATTATTAATATTGAGCGTCTTCGGCGCGGCAGGTGCTGCAGCTGACGTCGGGGAAGCGTTAAATCTGGAACAGAGAGCACAATAGATGAATGTCAATATTGTGAGCGTTCGAGCGGAACGATAGCGAGCGCGAAGCACTCGCTATCGCTGTCTTCCAAATCTATTCGCAATAGTGGACTGTATTGGATTCTAGTTTCCGACGCTAATTTAAATGACTTAACATCAGAAAATACTTGATTGATTTTGTCAGTGTGATTCATTGTGTCATCCTCTCCCGAGTCGAGATACTTATATTCGCCGAGAGTTGTAAGCTCTCGGTGAATTCTTGATCTGGGCGAGAGGAAAGAGTTTTCTCTGTGATCGAAGATCTCGATTACTGCAAAGACGTAAACCTTTGCAGTGACCCGGTGGAGCCTGCGTTCGTGACACGCGAGACGGTAATCCGTTCACGCTGGTGGCCGCGAAACAATCGGTGAGCCGACTATCGCGAGACAGCAATAATCGGGAATTCAACTGTTTCGTCTGGCTAGGAATCTGATCGACTTCTAGCAGCAGCCGCGAAGGTATTCCTGCTAGAGAGATTGTATGTAAATACTTGGGAACCAAGTATTGTCGGCTGGCAGTGTCGGTACGAGGATTGTCGCTCGCTTGGCAGACTAGTGCTCAGCTCGACGTTTCGCATACAAGTGACGACTCGTCTTCGATGCTTTCCAAAGGAAAGCGAAGACGAGTCGTACTAGGTGGCGTGCAGGATAATTCTTATAGAACTTACCTACGCTTCACCTTGCGGTTCTCTCGCGGACGAATTTGCTGGAATTGACTGAAGTGACCGAACACGCAACTCAGTCGGGCGAGTCGGTTTTTCAACACTTCGCTTCACAACACTAGCGCGTATCAAACGGATATTAAACATGAATAAATAAATAAACGCAATAACAAAAGAAAAAAAACCAAAAACCAAAAGCAACAAGGCTCACAGAAGCGATCGGCGGGTGGGGGACTGCCGAATACGTGTGGGCAGCCCCCCGTTATGGGTGAACTCGGCGCATAGCGCCAGCCACCCGGTGTAAAAGGCCGAGTGACTGGGCCTTGGTAGATCTGGGCAACGCCGCGTGAATAAATAATTTAAGGCCCGAGAGCGCCTGGGGCCGCTGCCCCTTGTTCGGAAGCCCCGGCCGCGGGGGGCGCAGCGCCGAGCGCCTGTGGAACATCTCCCTAGGGGATACCAGACACATGCTCGACATAAATGTTGCGCGACCACGCCAGGGTCTCCGAGACCATGAGCCGCCTCATCAGCATTGCGTATCTTGAGGAGACACGCAATACACCGAGGACGGCCTCATTGCCCGGATCCCAGCCGACCAGCGCACCGACGAGGAATGCGTCGACAATGACCCTGTAGCCGCGCCCGCGAAGCGATTCGGCGAGGGGGGCATACTTGAGGAGTTTGCCAATCCTCGCCTCCTCAATCGCTTCAAAACGGTTTTCGAATGGCACGGCTACGTCGACAATCACAATGGTCTTCGAAGGCTCGTGCGTCACGACCAGGTCGGGACGCAGAGCCACAAATTCCCCTTCGGCGCCCGGAACACGCTGGTTGACCCTCACGGTCCCTGGGAGACGGCAACCCCTCGCTAATCTCCGGAGAACGCCATCGTGGCGTTTTTGCCGCGCCGCCGAGTGCACGGTGCAGTACTGAAGCACGTGGGGGCGGGACTCGAGGGCGTCCCCGCATTTGCGGCAGCGCCTATCACCGGCGCCCCAGCGCCTTGCACCATTAAGGGGCAAGACGTCCAGGCGAGCGCGGTGCAAGAACCGCCAATCCGCAAATCGAATAAAACTCCCCGAGCTCATAAAGTGACTGCTCACTGGAGCCCGAGAAGTGACCTCGAGTACCTTCCCCTGGTCCCTCTTGGCCAGAACGGTCGCGAGGTAGTGCCCCGACACCGCACCACGCATCCGGCGTATCACCTGCTTCTTAGCGGAACACGGTATTGTGGTTCGTCTTCCGGAGGCCGCGGTGAGCTCCATCGACAGTCCGTAAGAGACTTCATCCCACCGCCACCGAACACCAAACCTCTCTCCAACCCTGCGACACGCCTCACGCGCTTTCGACCAGAATGACGAAAGGGTCGTGGAGGGCCTCGCGAAATCCCCGAGCAAAGACCCCGACAGGTATTCCGCGAGGTCGTTCCCTGAAGGAGGTCGACCGATCTTTTTACGAACAGCCTCCCGCAGAGATGATCCCGCTATTTGTGTCAGGACCCTATCCCCCGCATTTAACATTCTAAATGCGTGGGACATGGTCAAGGCATCAGCGAGATCTGCCAGCGGGAGCAGTCCACAGCCCCCCCGAGAGGGAGGGATGTACATTAACTCCGCGCTGGCTCTCTGAGGGAGGTGCAGCCACGATTTGGCAAAGCGCCTAATGGCTTTGTCAGCCTCCTTCAGTGGCCCCTTCTCCATTCCGGTCCCACGTAGCAGGAAATCAAGACGGGTCAGGATGAAGGACCTTACTGTCTCGATCTTCTGCCACGGGCAAAGCAACGACTCATCAACGCGTCGCAGGTCGTCGAGCATGGCCCCGATGGCGGTGTACGGAGTCTGTCCCGCCCGGACCCCCGTTGGAACCCCAAGATGGACGTAATGGTCCCCGTCTCCCATGGATCGAAGTGGCGTATCCTGGAGTTGGTAGGTTCGCGCCGGATCGACTTTCCCCCTGTGGGGGAAATGTGCCCCCCCCGCGAAATGTGCAAAGTTGCACACTTGCCAGGGTTGAAAGCCAGCCCTAAGCGCTTCGCTACCCCCTCCACTGCCAGAAGCAGATCGCCCATGCTGTCTGGGGAGCCCGTCACTAATGGGACATCGTCCGCGTAAGCCAGGGATGTCACGCTGTGTCCAAACAGGTCGTAGCCGCGAGCAAAGGTGGACACTGCGCGTATCAGTGGCGCAATTGCCAGACTAAACAGTATTGGACTCAGCGGGCATCCCTGTCTTACTCCAGACAGCATGGGGATGGGGTCTGTGTACCCCTCCGAGGTACGCACACGAGTCGTGCAGCCGATATACATACTCCTGACGATACTAATCAGGAGCGGCGGGACGCCGGCGCGCTCCAGGGCTGCATATATGGTCGCGTGGGGGACAGAGCCGAACGCATTCGACAAGTCCAGCCACGCCACCGCAACGCTTTTGCGACCGCGGCGGGCGTCGCTAAGAACCTCCTGCAGAACGAAGTTGTGCTCGAGACATCCCTCGTACGGCAGGAAGCCCTTCTGCTCCGGCGAAAGCCGCCCGTTCGTTACCGCCCAGTGGGTGAGGCGATCCGCCAGGACAGCTGTGAACAGCTTAGGCGCGACGTCTCCCATTGCCAAGGGTCTCCAGTTAGAGAGATCCGACTCGTCCCCCCTCTTGTGCATAAGCACAGTAAGGGAGTGCCCCCAGCAGGCGGGAATCTGCCCAACTCTACGGCACGCATTGAATACGGCCGTAAGGAGAATGGCACCCCGATCGCCGGACTTCAGATCACTGTAAGATATGCCGTCGGGTCCAGTGGATGAGTTAGACATCCGCTGGAGCCGCCGCCATACCTCACTCTCCGAAAATTCAGCGATCAGGGCGTCATTACTGCCCAGCAGCAACTCCCTGAGTTCAGGCAGTTGCGGATACGCCAACCCTTCATCGGACCGGGGGGCGTACAGTGCGCTAAAATACCCGTGGACTTCCTCCACCGGTATTCCGCAACGCGGAGAGACCCCTTGCAGGATCTCGCGAACTGCACGCTTCCGGTCCGAGCGGAAGAGGCGCTGAATGCGTGTGGCCTCCGCAACAAGATCCCTACCTGCTGGTGGCGGCCGAATCCCCCCAGACTGGCCATCCCGACCGGACGGCCACCGGACGGCCCCTCACGAGCGCGCGAACCGTTGCCACTCGCCGTCCGACGACCCTCGAAGAACGTCGCCACTCGCGCAGTTAATTCTTCGAGGGCCTCGGGGGTCCCGACCTGAGCAGCTCGCCTGACAAGATCCTCGCGCAAGCGGGCCCGGCTTACGCCGTCCTTTTCGCGCTCACATCGTACAGGCTGCTGCACCGATCGATTCCCCCGCGGACGACGAGTTTCACGGCCGCTGACCTCCGCCGAAACAGGACGCCCCCGCGGCCCCCCTAGAACGCGCCGACGGCCCACCCCGGCTGCTCCAACCCGAGCTCCCCCTCGTAGGGATACGGACGCAACATGATTATGTCGAGCACCTACCTGGTTCGATGCTGCCCCGGCTGCCCGACGTACGCCCCTCCCGGCCGCTGCTCCCTCGTCGTGGTTGGTTGTTGTCGCTCCCGGGCCAGTCAACACGTCGAAACGATTAAAACTATAGGGGCCCCAGTCCCGGATAGGACTGGTAGCCCCTGTCAACAAATAAACTACTATTGTTCGCGCGACCAGCGCGCGTGAGGGAACCGGCACTGTCACCGGTGTGAACACTCGCTCGGCAGGTAGCCCTCGCCGCACTCTCCTCGGGTGTCGCTGCTGGCGATGTTTGTCGCGGAATTGCAACGTTGTAGTATGATATTAAATTATATAGACTCGCGACTCGCGTCGGAAAAACACCGCGTATAACTTCACGGGCCTCGCGCTTTACAACCGCGAAATTTAATCACAATAGATCACGATGGATACTCCAGGAACGAAATCGAGTTAATTAAAGCGAGAAATGTTGCAAACGGAAACGCGTACAATAGCCTTTGTTTTCGAAACTCAAAGTAACTTAGAGATAGTTTAGCTAAATTGCTCGTACGTGACTTAGGAGAAGTTAGAAGCTTAGAAAACATAATAAATTGTAAAGACTCCCGAAAGCACCCCATGAGGTCACGTTAGAGTTCCAGGAAAATAGCGAACACTCAAGTAATTTAGTGTTGACCCTCCGTCACTCACTTCCAAAAATTTAGCGTTTTCAAGTACGAAATTCAAACAATGACCGTGTAATAAATTCAAGTAGATGTTTGGCCAGAGGCCTTGTGACCACATGGGCCTGCTTGGGTCTTCCGCACCCCCCACCGTAGGGTTGACAGAGTTTAGGCGGGCGATCTCCCAAAATGCGTGCGCAACCGGAAGACTGTCACCCAACCTGAGGACATCGACTCACCACCTATCCGAGGACGCTGATTGGGCACCCCACCAGGGAGGACTGCGGAGGAGGAGGATCAACCCCCACGCGGACGAGAAGAAGGAAGGGAAAAATGACTGAGAAGCGCTCAGAGAACATTTTTGTAAAACACTTATATTTCGAACGTCGTTCAATATACTCCAATTCTATCAGAGCTCTCTAGTGAAATTCTTTACCTTTTCCAACCCTTGGTTCTCTAACATCCAAGTTCTGCCGTAAAATCCGCTCGGAACACATCAACGGTTAATCGCGATAAAACTCCCCGCGCAAGTTTCGCGACATGTTAAAGCTGCTGCCGCTCCTCCACCTGTCACGCTCCTTGCTGATCCGGGGGTGGAGTCCTCTGGTGAGGATAGGATTACCCTCGGCCGCACTCCTCCCGCTCGCCGCCTGCTGCCGACCCGCGCTGGTCTCCAGTCCTCCTCGTCAGAAGTTGGTGGGCTGCGGCCCGCCGCAGTCTGGACTGGAGCTTGGTCCTCTTCACGGGCAGGATCCGCCTCCGGCGACAAAGTCTCCTCGATTGTGGGGAGCACGTGACGCGAGGAGAGAGGTGTTGACCTCGCGTGCTCCCTTGGCGACAGAGACGGGGTGCAAACCGAGCCGCAGAGCGACACGGTCACCGTCTCTGTCGTCAATGTTGCCGCCGCACTACAGGCCAGGGGCGAGCAATTGACGATTCGCCCCAGAGGAGGAAGAACTTCCCCCCCCCCCCCCCAGACCCGCGACCAGAAGGTCGGGCGGAAGAGACACCGCCCGGCCCTCCACTCGCGGACCCAAACCTGTAGCCGAGACCGAAGATGTTGTGGTGTTATGCCGCAGTAGGAGAAGGAAAGGTTCCTCGGAATACTCTTCGTCTCACTTTGACACTTTCAGGTTTTATTTAAGATCGCGTACAAAAATTCGGAGCGCGTAATCGAGAACTGGACTTAGCTGACTGCACTGTAGCGAGGTTGCCGAAAATCTGCCTGTCCTATTTTGAGGGATGTACTTATAGGCTCTATTACTATGGAGTGAGGGAAATGAGTTGTCCTAGATGCGTAAGGGTCCTATCGATGACCAAAGGGCATCGATGAGTCTCGCGTGACTCAGTTGAGTGGCGCTGATTTAGTCAGCGTGGTACATTCATAAAAAAATAAATATTGGCGCCTGCCAGCGCATAACACCTCCTCCCTTATTTAATGGATTTTCCTTGATCACATAATTCATTCAAGGAAAATTCATTGTCTCAGGAAACTGGCCGTAATCGTATGTGCCGGGGTCGCTTGGGAACCTGACCAGGGGTGATTTCGAAAATTACTTCGTTTTCGGTTGGCGGTATCGCAGAGTTTTCCGATGTAATAAATGTAGCTGTCGGATGAGTTTGGATTGCATTTTGCGTTCTTCCGGTGTTAGAACAATTATTGTAGACGCAGGGTTTGGTGCACCATAAAAATATTCGCCACAACTTCGTTTTTAGGATGCACCACGTTAACATTCCTAGGATTAGTACTCCTGAGAGTGACAGAAAAATAGTCCATGTCCCTTCGTTTCGTGATGTAGCTCTTACTTGCTTTGAAATTGCGGTTGCTTCCTTGACTATGTCATCAAGAGGTCTAGCGAAATCTTTTAATTTTTCTGGTGTCGTTAGTGGTCTGTCTAAAATGGGTATTCTAGCATATGTTATTACACTGTCGTTCAGTTTTTCTACGGTAATATTCGTTAGCCCGAGAGAAAGTTTCACGTCCTCTACGCCCTTAAATTCGCTAGCAGAAAATATTGTTACCGTTGCAGTCCTTCCGATGCAACCTGCTCTAATTTCAACTAAAGCTACTCCCTGTATAACGTGGGTGGAGATGGAATTGGTGTCTGGACAAGTGATGTGTAAACTTTCCGGTTCGTATGTAATCCCTAGCCAAGCTTGATTCGAATATAATTGTATCCAAATGGGGTTAACGTGCGCTATCACCTGAGTTTTACACTTTCGTCTATTAGGCAATGATAATATCGCTTGATCTAAACAGGAATCTTGGTGTATGTTATTATAGGAAGGTTGATGTCGTTCACAAACGCGTATGCTATAAATGATCTTACATTTTTCTACCTCAGCTTCCGTTAAGTGGCCGTAGTGTCGTGTCTCCCTATTAATTATGGTAAATCTCTCGGTGATGCTCATCAAATACATGTACTTGTCGTCTAACATAGGTATCGGAACCATCTGGTATAGCGTGTATATGTCTTCCTCTATTATTGGTATCTTCAGCTTGAAACAAAGTTTGAAATTTTGTAAAACGAAAACATTGACGTCTGCTAATTTTAGGAATTTGTAAGATTGTTCCTCTGATAGCGGGAAAAGCATTCTACTTGATCCATACCTTTTTTCGATTAGGCTAAGTGTTTGAACCAATTGATCGGTACTTAATAATGTGGGATCTATTTTACCTTCCTGTCCATTGTATATGATTATTCGCATGTTATCTATTGACTCGACATATTCATTTATAATTTCGCTTAACTGGAAGACATAACTCAATTGTTCATTTGATTTTTCTATCTCCGCTATTGCTTCGTTCGTAACTTGTCTAGTAGAATTGAGATACGACATAATTTTATCCTGAAATATCTTCGTTTCCTTGATTACTCCTTTAATTATGGTGGTTTCTTCCGTGGCTATGTTTGAAAGTCGTTTGTTGTTCAAATATAACTTATCAATTTCCTTATCAAGAGACGGGGTAGCGTCTCGCGCCAAGTATATATAGCCGAGCGCAGCTCATCGCGTCGACGCTACTAAGTAACTTACGCGAACGAACTAGCTAGCGGGCCCTATCCGGATGATAAATGACAATATACTTGAAACTCGCATTATCTAGGGAAAGAATGACTGTTCCATTCAACTCTTTGATTTTTTCTGCGTCGATTGGTAATAAACAACAAGACAATCCGTGCAGCCGTTGGTGAGATTAAGATTTTATGCTCGAATTATTCTGCCAAAAAAGATCCTTTTTTTTCGCCCGTGTCTTTGCTTCTCGCTGGGTCCGCGCGTAGCCATCTCGCGGCCTGGCGGACGCAACCTACGAATACGGAACTAGAACAGGGTTCTCAATGGGCGGTACAGAGGTCTGGGGGCATCAAATGCTTCCCATCAAATCCCGTAATCTTCACGGGCCCAAAATCGAGAGACACTGCTAGTATACCTTCCAGGATCTAGTTTTCGTTGTGCCTGCTTTATTATTTCTCGTGCGCGGTTACTATGTAATATGCAATTAACTTGATCTAATAAACAATTTAACCATAAATTTCGATTTGAATCCGATAAAAATAACGCAGGTAAGTTTTGGCCATGTATACAATCCTTAGATGTATGATGAAATTCAATTATATTACAACAAGCTGTCAATAAAAATAAAAAACAAACATGAAAAATCTTATCCTTTTCCTACATTTGGCGTTAGGTATGGGACTAGAACAAAGTGCGCAGGGAAGGTGGTCAGTATTAAAATGCTAACTTACTTTAATCGAAGGCTGACGGAGCGCTTTCAAAGTTCATGTTTGAACCTCATGTTTGATGTTTGAAAGTGTGCGCATTTAATATGTAATACGCAGTTGATTTGATCTCACTTTCATGTTTGAAAGCGCTCCGTCAGCCTTCGATTAAAATAAGTTAGCATTTTAATACTTACCACCTTCCCTGGGCACTCGTTATGTCATTTGTTGGTTGCAAGCGTTCCAGGCTCGCATACAACAAATGACATAACGAGTCATGAAATTCTGTATCTTGAAGAACAAAACTTGTAAACCGTGCCGTTCCAATCCTGTATGGTGAAAAGTCCTATGTAAAGAACAGGGTACGTAGCGGTGAGAGTTATGTAAAGAACAGGGTATGAAGCAGTGAGAGTTATGTAAAGAACAGGGTATGCAGCGGTGAGAGTTAGCAAAATGATGTGGGGGCGAAAACTTACATGCATAGGAGGAACGCAGTAGAACAAAATTAATTGTATAGCAAAAGTTCAATCGCTTCGCCTATCCAACACTTGTGAATGCTATTTAATGTAGTACGCAACATTTTTCTCAGTACTTCGCAGACCATTTTCACAAACATCAAGGGAACAAGGTAATCCTGAACTCGGATCAAATGATACTGGCTTTGTAAAATAGTCTGCTAAGCAATGAGAAAAAGGTTGCGTACTACATTAACTAGCATTCACAAGCGTTGGATAGGCGAAGGGATTGAACTTTTGCTATACAATTAATTTTGTTCTACTGCGTTCCTCCTATGCATGTAAGTTTTCGCACCCACAGCATTTTGCTAACTCTCACCGCTACATACCCTGTTCTTTACGTAACTCTCACCGCTTCATACCCTGTTCTTTACACAACTCTCACCGCTACGTACCCTGTTCTTTACATAGGACTTTGTCAACATACAGGATTGGAACGCCACGGTTTACAAGTTTTGTTCTTCAAGATATAGAATTTCATACCTCGTTATGTCATTTGTTGTATGCAAGCGTTCCAGGCTCGCTTAAACTCACAAGTTCATGTTTGAAAGCGCTCCGTCAGCCTTCGATTAAAGTAAGTTGGCATTAATACTTATCACCTTCCCTGCGCACTTTGTTCTAGTCCCATACCTAACGCCAAATGTAGGAAATGGATAAGATTTTTCATGTTTGTCGTTTATTTTTATTGACAGTATGTTGTAATATAATTGAAGAGGACTCCAAACCTGGGAGTTGAAACGTAAAGTGTGTTTTAATCTCATCATACTCTTAAGGATTGTGTACATGGCCAAAACTTACCTGTGTTATGAATACCTCCAATCCAACAAACTCAAACACTAATTCTTGTAATTATTATAGTTACGGTAAGTACATCAGAAATATGAGGTACAGTTCTACCAGTAGGATTTACAATATAAATATGTAATGAATATAATTTACAAGAAACCAAATATCGAACCATGCTATTTTATATGATATACATTAATTTTGTGCAATTTGCAACTCTGATGCATGTTAATCATTACTTTATATACAAACTTATGTACGATATACTATATGTAACATGTATACATTATATCGTTTATTGTTTAATTTCTTGTAAATGATATTTATTACATGTTTATATTGCAAATCCAACTGGTAAAATTTTACCTCACACTTCTGATGTACCTACCGTAAGTACAGGGTGAATCGCTCGCCATCGAAATCCTAAGAGGTGCCCTAGACTAAACGTCGCGTCGATAAATCATTCACCTACAGGCTCAGCCTATGTATTGGTAAAATTTTAGACTAACCCTCGCAGCGGGCGGTAGCCGAAAACTTTACCAATACATAGGCTGAGCCTGTAGGTGAACGACTTATCGCCGCGACGTTTAGTCTAGGGCACCTCTTAGGATTTCGATGGCGAGAGATTCACCCTGTATAACCGTAAGTATAATTACAAGAATAATAAAGTCGCACAACTAGGAATTTTAATATAAACATGTAAAAAATTCAATTTTCATGAAAGCAAATATGAAACCATATTATTTTATATGATATACATTAATCTTGTGTAATTTGCAACATGTTTAAGCTGTTTTAACAAATGAAATTTTCGTGAATTCTTGTATGCCCTTCCAAAGTATTCCTTGAGTTTTCCTACTTTTCCTACTTTTCCTTATAACATTTTTCTCTCTACCGTACCGTTCTCTTGTTATTCAAGAGGGTAGTCCTTTACACTTTTTAGGGGTGGGTCTCAAACGATTTTATGGTGCAGATGGGTGGATTCGCCTTGCGATCCTGCATCACAATCACTGTTAAAGGACATAATTGTTTATAAATTATAAAAATAATTATTGGAAAAAATTATTAACGGCAGACGAAAGCCCCATTTATACCATGTATTGTGTATTACTTACTCTAACACGAAACTCGTAAATGTTAATATAAGCGCAGGAAATAATACAGCGCGGAGTACAACTCCAAATGGTGCAACTTTATTTGTTGTAAATACACTCTTAACAAATTTCTGACCATTACTAGGGTACATTTGGAGACTGATTTCTGCTGCCGGATTCGTAAGTGTCTCCAAATATACCTTTGTTATAATCGGAAATTTGTTAATAGTCTGTTTTCAATAAATTAAGTTGCAAGTCTTGGATTTGTACTCCACGTTGTATTATTACCTGCGCTAATATTGACGTTACATTTACGAGTTTCGTGTTAGAGTAAATAATGCACAATACAAATTTGAATCTTGCAATTTGTAATAGCAGTATTAGCAAATTCATGAAAATTACAAGGGCATATCCAAAGATCCATACTAATTCGTCATCAGATTGAAAGCGAAATTTGTGATTAAATTGTTCATTCGACCGAATTGTGATCTAAAATTTTATTTTACCCAACTTTGCAAATGCTTTTTTGATACTTCCAATTTCTCTTGCGCATTTAATATTGTTACGCCCGGGAAACTCAGACAACGATTGAACAAGGAATTAGGACATTTTATTAAATAAGACTGCTCGACAACTCAACACGTCTTCTCTCAATGACAGTTCCGGAGGTTCTCCTCGACGGTTGTTAATCAATAAACAACCAACCAACGCTGTCGCTATTCCAACTTGAACATCACGGCGATTCCTTCAGACTGCAGAAAGCGCGCGACGCCAGGGTCGTAACATTGCTCCCCTTCTTCAAAGATTGTCGTCCCGACAATACTCCTCTAACTCCCGTACTACGGCTCCAGGATGATCCCATCAGTGTCCTGCTCTACCCTAGGCTGCTGCTTCGGTTACCGAGCCTGATGCATCGTCATCCAACCGTCAAGACACACCCAGTGTCTTCAAGCTTCTCTTCGACACACCCAGTGTCTTCAAGCTTTTCTTCGACACACCCAGTGTCACCAAACGCCACGACCCGACGCCTCAGTCTAACTCTTCTCGCAACGTTCAGGCAAGAGGGGGGATAACTTCCGTGGACCCTTTCGTTTCCAAAGAAACACCTCAGCCCCTGCCTTGGTATTCACCCTACGCCTCGCGGGAAAACCACGGTCAAAAACCGCGAGGAAGGCAGTCTTCCTAAAAGATGTTATTCGTTTCTCTCAAATTCTCCAGCCATGTAACCGTGATCCCAGAATCCACCGTGTCCAGCGACCTCCTCAGCGTCTTTCACCTCAGAAAAACGGAACAGCAAACAGTAAAACATATTTCACAACTCTGTGAACACTTAAACCTGCTCAGTCACCAACCAAGTGACTCTTCCCCCTCAAGGAAACGCGTCACAATCTTCAAAATAAACAAAAAGAAATCACACGCATTCCATCGGAATCTTCACTTCTCGCCGGAGCTCCAACACCGGCTAAGGTGTTCACCCCAGCTTCCCCCGTCTTAACCTTTCGTCCCTGAGGGCGCACCCTCTCACACACCATCCACGGAATGTCCACAAGGAACATCCGCTACGGGGAGGAGAACACGACTACCTCAGGTTGAAGGCCAGGGTAGAAGATCGCTTCACGACCAAATCCACACTACTACCTAACTCCTGAAAAATTACAGACACATTACCCACTCATCTTTCACAAAACCGTCACCGTCTCGTATACGGTGCAAGGCGATCCGCGTGCACCACGCGCACCTTCCTCCCCTCCTTCCCTTTAATAGAGAAAACCACATCACTCAGTTTTCCAACTACCACAAAAGGTCCTTCCCAATCCTTCTGTAACTTAGGAGATTTCCCTACAAAACGACGAGGATTGTACAACCAAACACGATCCCCCTTTCCAAAATTAATTGCCCTTGCTCTCCTATCATAACGAACCTTTACTCGAGAACTCTTCATCTCCAAACGATGCCGAACAAAATGATGCAACCTAGACATCTCGCTTCCTTATTGTCTCAATAACTTGAGCTCTACTTATAACTGCCCCCAAAGTAGAAGCCCCTTCTATCTGCAACGTTTCGCGCGTTCGCCAATTCGCCAATGCGTTCACAAATTGAGCTGCTGCTATTTTCTCCCTGGTCTCCGCCGACTCATTCGGATAAGACAATCTCGTCAGTTTTTCGATCTCAGCCCCTAGTTCCGTAAGGGTTCGTCCTTTTCCTGGCGCTTTGCCACAAGAAGAGAATAATAATCCTGAAAAGTGTGGAACGATTCGAAGCGCAATTCTAATTTCTTTTTCAACTCCTCGTAGTTCAACCCCGTCATTCCCTGAAGAACTGAACGAGCCTTTCCCCGCAAAGCCCCGGCTAACGCGACCGCTTTCGTCGCCGAATTCCAACCCAAAGCATCAGCAATGAGAGAGAATTGCTCCAAATAATCCCGAAATGAAGAAGTCCCGTCATATGTATCCGGTCTAATTTTGTACCCTAAACTCTCAGTCTCTACCGGCAACGCACTTATAGTCTCTACCGAAATGTTATTGGAACCACTTAGCTGTGTTTCCAGAAGAAGCAGCCTTCGTCGTAATTCCTCATTTTCCGCTCGCAATGACTCCTCCGAAGTCGAAGCCTGGACTTGAGCCTGATCCCCTCCAGCTTGACCCGAAGATTTCGCCGCCTGAGATCGTGTTCCCGTGCTCATCTTTCCGATATTTCCTTTAGTTAATCATCCCACTTCTGACACCAAATGTTACGCCCGGGAAACTCAGACAACGATTGAACAAGGAATTAGGACATTTTATTAAATAAGACTGCTCGACAACTCAACACGTCTTCTCTCAATGACAGTTCCGGAGGTTCTCCTCGACGGTTGTTAATCAATAAACAACCAACCAACGCTGTCGCTATTCCAACTTGAACATCACGGCGATTCCTTCAGACTGCAGAAAGCGCGCGACGCCAGGGTCGTAACAATATGTAATATGCAATTAATTTGATCTAATGAACAATTTAATCATAAGTTTCGCTTTCAGTCCGATGACGAATTCGTATGGTTCTTTGGATATGCTCTGGTAATTTTTAAGATATTGTTTTTTACTCTAACACGACACTTAATATAAGGACAGGAAATGGAAATTGGGTATACATACTAAAAAACAAATAAGCACACATTGTATGCAATGTGTCGCATAAAACCGGTAAAAGTGAAAGCTGAAGTTAAACAACAGAAATATTGTAGAATAATAAATGTACAAAAAGGATTGAAATCCCAAAGAATGACACTACATCGTGCATGTAACGTGCAAAAACGCGCCAAGTACATATAGCGCAGTGGTTTTATGGCGTGAAAGAGTTGTGAAATTAATGTCTGCCAAGTATGTGGGCCAAGGAAATTTGGAATCATATAATATTTTCTATTACTGAAATTACGGAAACAGATTTAAAAAAAATATAAAGTACGTTTCATTGGGACCTCAACAGAATCTCCAGCACCGGCATACTTGGGGCGCCACGGCACATAACCCTTTACGTCAGAGAATACTACGTGTATAAGTGCACTACCTTTACTGTATTTCTAAACACTCGTATCCTGTAGATTACGTAAAGTAGCGAATAGTTTCTCAATCTTAAAATAGGCGCCCCAAGTATGCCGGTGCTGGAGATTCTGTTGAGGTCCCAATGAAACGTACTTTATATTTTTTTTAAATCTGTTTCCGTAATTTCAGTAATAGAAAATATTATATGATTCCAAATTTCCTTGGCCCACATACTTGGCAGACGTTAATTTCACTACTTTTTCACGCCATAAAACCACTGCGCTATATGTACTTGGCGCGTTTTTGCACGTTACATGCACGATGTAATGTTATTTTTTGGGATAGGATACTCGAAGATACCCCGACATTTTTGTGAGCGTGCAAATGGGAGAAGGACTGTTGGTTGCTGTTCTCACGTGGCAGCAGTGATTTATTATTTGTGTCACGCCAGGTATTTACCTAGAATACCGAGACCGGCCCAAACTCTCAGTGGGTTGTTCAAAAAAGACAACGAATCTGTCGTGATCGAAGATGACAGCGACAAAGACTGATTTCTGCTATTTTTGATAATAAATATATATTCTATTTCACAATGAATTCAATTGTTGTACATTTAACCCCAATCTTATTAATTACCAAGTTTATATTTGTTCATTTGAATACCTATCCTATTTAAATACTTTAATGAAATCAGAAGCAAATAAATATCAATTTTCTTAACTATGTGCACCATTTCCGAAAATTCTCTAAAAAATTGAGGCGTTGGGGAACAACCTAAGAAATGCTAGAAAAAAGTGTGGTGGCGGTACAAAGCGGCTGTGAAGGAGAAAAAAAATATAACGTAAATATTAATATTTTTAACTATGTGCGCCACTTCCGAAAATTCTCTAAAAAATTGAGGCGTTGGGGGGCAACCTAAGGAATGCTAGAAAAAAGTTTGGTGGCGGTACAAAGCGGCTGTGATGGTCAAAAAAAATAATGAAGAAGAAAAAACGGTTTTTCGCATTGATGCCTTCATGAAAAGAAAACCGATTAATTCTTTTTATGTTGCGCTTGAAAATGCCTACATTTTGGTTTTTTTAAAACCCTGCAACTCAATTCGTCTTGAGATATGATTTTTGACGTGTTTTCAAAAAACACTCTCTTACTCGAATACCGTTCGATTAAATCGATTAAAAATTACAGATAAGTTGTCTTTTGGTGAACCAAACATCCCCTTAAAACGACGACGCAAAAGGCGCGGGGGCAATTTTTGCATGCTTACCCGGCTATGCCCTTTAGAATATACAGGGTGAGTCAGTGACCTTGCACCAAACTGAAACCACGTATTTTGGGGGTCAATAGAAGCCTAAAAGTCCCGGAACACAAAGTTGAAATCTCAACCCTTTCGGAATTACAGGGGGTTGAAGTTTCAAGTTTTAAAAAATCATATCTTCCTACGGGATAATGCTAGCGTCACGGGTCTTTTTCTAGAATATGTGGGAGGGCCGGAGCTACGTGAAAAAAAATAGAAATCATTTAAAAATTATTATTAAGTCGCATTATTATTGATTTTATTGCACTTTTTCGATGAAGCAGCAACATTTTCAGGTACGAAAAAAATCACAGTCATTCTGTGATGCACCAAAAAAAATATCGCGTTGTGAAAAGTTTAAAATTTTAAGAAATGTGGCCAGGATAAATTATTTAATGTTTTCCGCTAGCGATTCTCAATCCCGGGTTTACGGCTGCATGTGTCACTGCGGCGGTAGAAGGCTCGAAGTCGGCTCGGGTGTCTGTTTGCCTAGGTCAGTTAGGCCCAGCTTATCTCGAGGGCCTGCTACCGAACACCGCAGTGCGAGAGAGAGGGTGAGTGAGAGTGAGAGAGAGAAAAAAGGGTCAGGTTGATGAACTCTACAATGCTGCCATAAACCTGGGATTGAGAATCTCTAGCGGAAAACTTTAAATAATTTATCCTGGCCACATTTCTTAAAATTTTAAACTTTTCACAACGCGATATTTTTTTTGGTGCATCACAGAATGACTGTGATTTTTTTCGTACCTGAAAATGTTGCTCCTTCATCGAAAAAGTGCAATAAAATCAATAATAATGCGACTTAATAATAATTTTTAAATGATTTCTATTTTTTTTCACATAGCTCCGGCCCTCCCACATATTCTAGAAAAAGACCCGTGACGCTA
The DNA here is from genome assembly GCA_963989405.1 of Trypoxylon attenuatum. Classification (NCBI taxonomy): domain Eukaryota; kingdom Metazoa; phylum Arthropoda; class Insecta; order Hymenoptera; family Crabronidae; genus Trypoxylon; species Trypoxylon attenuatum. The sequence continues at coordinate 19,203,357 of OZ022489.1, forward strand.
GCATTATCCCGTAGGAAGATATGATTTTTTAAAACTTGAAACTTCAACCCCCTGTAATTCCGAAAGGGTTGAGATTTCAACTTTGTGTTCCCGGGCTTTTATGCTTCTATTGACCCCTAAAATACGTGGTTTCAGTTTGGTGCAAGGTCACTGACTCACCCTGTATATCTTTAGTTAGTTTTCCGGATTTAGTACAGCTGACTACAATATTTTTATAGGTCTCTTGCAATGATTTTATATGTTCAGTAATTCTGGGACCGAAAGTACCGCCGGTTTCTTGCAGACAAATAAATACTTTCGGTAAAATTAGTCCCGAGAATGTGATTGCATATTGCGAGGTGTAAGAATGCGTTACTTTATTAATATTTCCGAATGCGATTTCGGTTCTCTTCTCGCCTCGGTGCGACAAACTGCGACGGATGTGTCCTGTACTCGCACCCTGTCTGGTCGGTGTTAATAATAAATTCCGGTTCAAACTGCGGCATAACTGTCTTCACTTGCTGCTGGAACATCCGGGCCGATTCTTCTATTTCCTCCATCGCCGTGACTTGCCGCATCGAAACATATTTTGTTACCTGCCGTTGCCTGATTCCGTTTTGTTGTTTAAATCTAACCACCCACGAATGTGAGGCAGTAAACTTGAAGTCGCTGTTGAGATATTGCATTCCTGCAGCCATCGCCCATTCCTGCAGTGTGCGAGTAGAGACAAGTGCGCGGGCCTCTCGAGCTTCGGTGAATCGGTCGTATGTCCATTTCTCGATGCTGGCATATTTATCATATATTGTTCCACCGGCTTCTACTTCTCGTTTCCAGCGCACCAACTGATCCTTGCGTTTCAAATACGGCCCCACTCTCCCTTGTAACGTGGTTAACGTCCATTTTGGATGTAATGCCGCAACAGTCACCATCTTTAATTTTTTTCCAGTGGTATGTGCTGGTATTTTACTTTATTTTTCGGTGGTGATTTCAACGCTGAATCTCCACTTGATGTGGATAGAGACTCGAGATTTTGTTCTGGTTCAGGATACACAGCAAACTCAAATTCCTCGCTGCATTCTTCAGCAACGTGTCGCAGCTCGTCTGTTTCCACAAATTGAAACTCACTCTCCATTTCAATTACGTATGCGTACATCCTATCGGCTATCATTTTTGCGCGAGGAGAAGTTTGAGTGCTAATAGTGTCACAAATAATTTTCTGTTCGCGGAGAATGTTCCCCAAGTGATATATCGCATCCGTCAATTCTTGGGTTGTTGCGCGTACGCTATCGCATAAAATATCTGCGGTACCAGCACTTGCCCTCGTTGACGGTTCATCCATCTTCGTTCCCACTATAAAAGTTCAATATTAGTTATCTTATTCATAACGCATAATGAAAAGGAAAGACATAAAAAATACTTTACACCATATGTAAATTATATTAAAACTTACCGATTTTTTAAATATCTGATGCAGAATTTCTCTGTAACTCACAACATCACTCGCTGTAAACGGCTCTATGGTTCTCTAAAGAATACTCACTTTTCGACGATCTGCTGTAGTGTCCACCGAAAACTTTATTATCACTTTGTATGTACCCCTTACTACCAAAGTGAGGCTCCTCGCCGACGGCTAGTTTTACCTTGATTGATACTTATGATCAACGAAAACATGCACACTGTCACTCAACGCACTATTCACACGGGGTAGGTCCGCGAGAACCGGGCTTTAGTGGAATGCGCTTGGTGCCGACACTAGCTCTGTTGTTCATGTTTTTATGACAAATATCGCCCCACAGAATGTATTATATGTATTGCGACGACGATTCTTTCTCGCGGCCGACCGTGTTCGTCCGCGATGCCGAATTCGCTCGCAAAGTCCGTTCTTGGTCAACGGGGTTTCTAAGTCCGCACCTACACGCGATTCGCCGGCTCCTGAAGTGGGCGCCAGGCCCCCGAAAGGACCAAAATTTATAGTAGAAGAGGCTGGAAACTGTTTCGAATCGCGCGGAGAATTCTCTCGTACGCAGCTCTTTCCGACTAGCTCGTTGTGGGTCAAGGATTCGTGCAAAGCCCGAACAAGGAAAACCGGAAAGCTCGACCGTCCGATCACGGCGGGATCGGCCGAGCCACCAAAACAAATATCGGTTAATTCGGAGTTCCAAAGAAAGTACGATCATTATCGCAAGTGAATTACATCAAACACGGCCAAATCGTCCTGCCGCCTTAACTACTGCTATCGGTCTTCTACACACGAGGCCACACAATCGCTCGCCACCGCGTTCAAATATCTTAACCGCCGCCGGCCTCTCGCACGGCCAAATCAATGCTCATTACTCCGAGCACGGAGGACTTGGCTTCCCGAAGGGGGGTCAGCTATTCTACCTGGTCGACAACTCGGTGCCCTTCGGTCGCCTCTTAGCCTGTCCCAGGAGAGGCCTTCGAGGGCCGGGGGCCCCCCTCGAAGATGTCGCGTACCGCGCAACTTTGTTGCCCCGGTCACACCTCCCCTGGTCTGTTCCTCCCACGACTTACTAACCCACCGAATTAACCCTTTGGTCAAACCCCGCAAAGAGCCGTCACCGATATCCGCCCAGAACCACGCACAGGAGATCACGTAAGGAAGGAAACAACGCTTACCTCGTCTGCCAACCCGCTCGCATCCAACAGTCCTTGACTGGGGCCGAAACTCTTGGCACCCACAAAACTACTCACAAATATAGCGGCCGTTCGCCACGCACGCCGGAAACCAAGTGAAGTCCGTTTTGCTCTGGGTTGGCAGCCGAAGCTCGCGCTGCCGATTACGCCGCCTAGCCTAATTATTGGCTAATTAGGATCTTCCTCAGCAGCTCCCAGATGGTGTATCCTGTCCTGATCGGCTGGCGTCCCCTCCGTCTTCTCGTGCGGCTCTGCTCCCTGGTGGCTGCGATTCCGTCCGGGCGATCAAACCGGCCGGAATCGCGGATCTTCCCTATCAGACTCGCCACAAACATAATGAGTTATTAATCCTAGTTCTAATATTCTAACGCTTGTCCCCCCTTCCTGGCGTGTGCGGCGACCACTCTCCGCTGGGGCCGGTCAGACGGAACGCTCGAAAAAGCGTTACGTCACAGTATATATATCGAGTATGAATTAATAAAGAAAATGTAAATTGACGATTTGATTTTAATCCGCGTAACATGTTATCTCAATTGATATGATATTTTAATTCCAAGAATTAACAATCACATATATTACGGTGGAAGCTGTAAGAAAATGTTTTTAGACATGCAAAATACAAACATAGTGCTATACAAATTGCAATAATTGAATAAAAGAAACAAAAAATCGGGAATTAAAAATACGCCAAATGGGATTTGAACCCTTGTGCATAGTATCAGCAGACCGTCGCCTAACGCACTCACCCAAATCATTTTGTTGAATGTATCGTTACAGTTAGGTCACTTAACGACCGGTCGTTAATTTTAAACATTATTAAATTGCAAAATAAAAAGATACGTATTGTTTAACTTTTAATTTTCACTGTGTCATTTAAATTTCGGACCGATCGGAAAATTTCAATTTTTGACCTTCAATTTTTCGGAAATGGGGGAGTTTTGGAATTTTTCGCTTTAGGGATGTTGATAGTTTGGGTCAAAGAATGTGTGTACCAAGTTTCAAAAAAATCGGCGACCCACATTGCTGGTCCTCCCCTTGTTAGCTATCAGGCCGAGATGGATGACTTCTCGGAGTCACATCGGAATGCGTATACACATTCTGATCTTATCCATCAGGCCGAGACGGATGACATCTCGTAGTCACCTCGAAATACGTGTACACACTTTGATCTTAGCCATCAGGCCGAGATGGATGACTTCTCTGAGTCACCTCGAAATGCGTATACACAGTTTGATCTTACCTCTCAGGCCGAGATCCATGACTTCTTGGAGTCACCTCGGAATGCGTATACAGTGTCTGATCATAGCCATCTGGCCGAGATGGATGACATCTCGTAGTCACCTCGAACTGCGTGTACACACTTTGATCTTAGCCATCAGGCCGAGATGGATGACTTCTCTGAGTCACCTCGAAATGCGTATACACAGTTTGATCTTACCTCTCAGGCCGAGATCCATGACTTCTTGGAGTCACCTCGGAATTCGTATACAGTGTCTGATCATAGCCATCAGGCCGAGATGGATGACATCTCGTAGTCACCTCGAAATGCGTGTACACACTTTGATCTTAACCATTAGGCCGAGATGGATGACTTCTCGGAGTTACCTCGAACTGTGTACACACACTTTGACCTTAGCCATCAGGTTGAGATGCATAACCTCTCGGAGTCACCTCGGAATGCGTATACAGTGTCTGATCATAGCCATCAGGCCGAGATGGATGACGTCTCGGAGTCACCTCGGAATGTGTATACACACCTTGATCTTAGTCATCAGGCCGAGATGGATGACATCTCTAAGTCACCTCGAAATGCGTATACACAGTTTGATCTTAGCCCTCAAGCCGAGATCCATGACTTCTTGGAGTCACCTCGGAATGCGTATACAGTGTCTGATCAGAGCCATGAGGCCGAGATGGATGACACCTCGTAGTCACCTCGAAATGCGTTTACACACTTTGATCTTAGCCATTAGGCCGAAATGGATGACGTCTCGGCGTCACCTCGGAATGTGTATACACACTTTGATCTTAGCCATCAGGCCGGGATAGATGAGATCTCGAAGTCACTTCGAAATGCGTATACACACTTCCATGATAGCCATCAGGCCGAGATGGATGACATTTCGAAGTCACTTCGAAATGTGTACACACACTTTGATCTTAGCCATCACGCCAAGATGGATGACTTCTCGGAGTCACCTCGGAAAGTGTATACGCAATCCCATTTTAGCCATCAGGCTGAGATGAATGACTTCTCAGAGTTACCTCGGAACGTGTATACACTTTGATCGTAGCCATCAGGCTGAGATGGATGACTTCTCGGAGTTACCTCGGATGACATTAGCCATCAGGCCGAGATGGATGACGTCTCGGAGTCACCTTGGAATGTGTATACACACTTCGATCTTAGTCATCATCCCGAGATGGATGACATCTCTAAGTCACCTCGGAATGTGTATACACACTTTGATCTTAGCCATCAGGCCGGGATGGATGACATCTCGTAGTCACCTCGAACTGCGTGTACACGTTCTGATCTTATCCCTCAGGCCGAGATGCATGACATCTCGAAGTCACCTCGAATTGCGTATACACACTTTGATCATAGCCATCAGGCCGCGATGGATGACATCTCGAAGTCATCTCGAAATGTGTACACACACGTTGATCTTAGCCATCACGCTAAGATGGATGACTTCTCGGAGTCACCTCGGAAAGTATATACGCATTCCCATTTTAGTCATCAGGCTGAGATGAATGACTTCTCGGAGTTACCTCGGAATGTGTATACAGTTTGATCGTAGCCATTAGGCTGAGATGGATGACTTCTCGGAGTCACCTCGGACAACATTAGCCATCAGGCCGAGATTGATGATGTCTCGGAGTCACCTCGGACTGTGTATACACACTTCGATCTTAGTCATCAGGCCGAGATGGATGACATCTCTAAGTCACCTCGAAATGCGTATACACAGTTTGATCTTACCCCTCAGGCCGAGATCCATGACTTCTTGGAGTCACCTCGGAATGCGTATACAGTGTCTGATCATAGCCATCAGGCCGAGATGGATGACATCTCGTAGTCACCTCGAAATGCGTGTACACACTTTGATCTTAGCCATTAGGCCGAGATGGGTGACGTCTCGGAGTCAGCTCGAAATGCGTTTACACACTTTGATCTTAGCCATCAGGCCGAGATGGATGACTTCTCGGAGTCACCTCGGAACGTGTATACACAGCTTGACATTAGGCATCAGGCCGAGATGGATGACTGCTCGGCGTCACCTCGGAAAGTGTATACACTTTGATCGTAGCCATCAGTTTGAGATGGATGACTTCTCGGAGTCACCTCGGATGACATTAGCCATCGGGCCGAGATGGATGACGTCTCGGAGTCATCTCGGAATGTGTATACACACTTCGATCTTAGCCATCGGGCCGAGATGGATGACATCTCGTAGTCACCTCGAAATGCGTGTACACACTTTGATCTTAGCCATTAGGTCGAGATCCATGACTTCTTCTAGTTACCTCGGAATGTGTATACACTTTGATCCTAGCCATCAGGCCGAGATGCATGATATCTCGAAGTCACCTCGGAATGTGTATACACTTTGATCATAGGCATCAGGCCGAGATGGATGATATCTCGAAGTCACCTCGAAATACGTATACACACTTTGACCTTAGCCATTAGGTCGAGATCCATGACTTCTTGGAGTTACCTCGGAATGCGTATACAGTGTCTGATCATAGCCACCAGGCCGAGATGGATGACTTCTCGGAGTCACCTCGAATTGCGTATACACACTTTGATCATAGCCATCAGGCCGAGATGGATGACATCTCCAAATCATCTCGAAATGTGTACACACACTTCGATCTTAGCCATCAGGCCGAGATGGATGACATCTCGAAGTAACCTCGAAATGCGTTTACACACTTTGATCTTAGCCATCACGCCGAGATGGATGACTTCTCGGAGTCACCTCGGAACGTGTATACACAGCTTGACATTAGCCATCAGGCCGAGATGGATGACTTCTCGGAGTCACCTCGGAACGTGTATACACAGCTTGACATTAGCCATCAGGCCGAGATGGATGACTGCTCGGAGTCACCTCGGAAAGTGTATACACACTTTGATCATAGCCATCAGGCCGAGATGGATGACATTTCAAAGTCACCTCGAAATGTGTACACACACGTTGATCTTAGCCATCACGCTAAGATGGACGACCTCTCGGAGTCACCTCGAAATGCGTATACACAGTTTGATCTTACCCCTCAGGCCGAGATCCATGACTTCTTGGAGTCACCTCGGAATGCGTATACAGTGTCTGATCATAGCCATCAGGCCGAGATGGATGACATCTCGTAGTCACCTCGAAATGCGTGTACACACTTTGATCTTAGCCATTAGGTCGAGATCCGTGACTTCTTGGAGTTACCTCGGAATGTGTATACACTTTGATCATAGCCATCAGGCCGAGATGGATGATATCTCGAAGTCACCTCGGAATGTGTATACACTTTGATCATAGGCATCAGGCCGAGATGGACCATATCTCGAAGTCACCTCGAAATACGTATACACACTTTGACCTTAGCCATCAGGCCGAGATCCATGACTTCTTGGAGTCACCTCGCAATGCGTATACAGTGTCTGATCATAGCCACCAGGAAGAGATGGATGACTTCTCGTAGTCACCGCGAAATGCGTGTACACACTTTGATCTTAGCCATTAGGTCGAGATCCATGACTTCTTGGAGTTACCTCGGAATGCGTATACAGTGTCTGATCATAGCCACCAGGCCGAGATGGATGACTTCTCGGAGTCACCTCGGAATGCGTATACACATTCTGATCTTATCCCTCAGGCCGAGATGCATGACATCTCGAAGTCACCTCGAATTGCGTATACACACTTTGATCATAGCCATCAGGCCGAGATGGATGACATCTCCAAATCATCTCGAAATGTGTACACACACTTCGATCTTAGCCATCAGGCCGAGATGGATGACATCTCGAAGTAACCTCGAAATGCGTTTACACACTTTGATCTTAGCCATCACGCCGAGATGGATGACTTCTCGGAGTCACCTCGGAACGTGTATACACAGTTTGACACTAGCCATCAGCCCGAGATCGATGACTTCTCGGAGTCACCTCGGAACGTGTATACACAGCTTGACATTAGCCATCAGGCCGAGATGGATGACTTCTCGGAGTCACCTCGAAATGCGTATACACACTTTGATCATAGCCATCAGGCCGAGATGGATGACATCTCCAAATCATCTCGAAATGTGTACACACACTTCGATCTTAGCCATCAGGCCGAGATGGATGACATCTCGAAGTAACCTCGAAATGCGTTTACACACTTTGATCTTAGCCATCACGCCGAGATGGATGACTTCTCGGAGTCACCTCGGAACGTGTATACACAGCTTGACATTAGCCATCAGGCCGAGATGGATGACTTCTCGGAGTCACCTCGGAACGTGTATACACAGCTTGACATTAGCCATCAGGCCGAGATGGATGACTGCTCGGAGTCACCTCGGAAAGTGTATACACACTTTGATCATAGCCATCTTGCCGAGATGGATGACATCTCGAAGTAACCTCGAAATGCGTTTACACACTTTGATCTTAGCCATAACGCCGAGATGGATGACTTCTCGGAGTCACCTCGGAACGTGTATACACAGCTTGACATTAGCCATCAGGCCGAGATCCATGACTTCTTGGAGTCACCTCGGAATGCGTATACAGTGTCTGATCATAGCCATCAGGCCGAGATGGATGACATTTCAAAGTCACCTCGAAATGTGTACACACACGTTGATCTTAGCCATCACGCTAAGATGGATGACTTCTCGGAGTCACCTCGAAATGCGTATACACAGTTTGATCTTACCCCTCAGGCCGAGATCCATGACTTCTTGGAGTCACCTCGGAATGCGTATACAGTGTCTGATCATAGCCATCAGGCCGAGATGGATGACATCTCGTAGTCACCTCGAAATGCGTGTACACACTTTGATCTTAGCCATTAGGTCGAGATCCGTGACTTCTTGGAGTTACCTCGGAATGTGTATACACTTTGATCATAGCCATCAGGCCGAGATGGATGATATCTCGAAGTCACCTCGGAATGTGTATACACTTTGATCATAGGCATCAGGCCGAGATGGACCATATCTCGAAGTCACCTCGAAATACGTATACACACTTTAACCTTAGCCATCAGGCCGAGATCCATGACTTCTTGGAGTCAACTCGGAATGCGTATACAGTGTCTGATCATAGCCATCAGGCCGAGATGGATGACATTTCGTAGTCACCTCGAAATGCGTGTACACACTTTGATCTTAGCCATTAGGCCGAGATGGGTGACGTCTCGGAGTCAGCTCGAAATGCGTTTACACACTTTGATCTTAGCCATCAGGCCGAGATGGATGACTTCTCGGAGTCACCTCGGAACGTGTATACACAGCTTGACATTAGGCATCAGGCCGAGATGGATGACTGCTCGGCGTCACCTCGGAAAGTGTATACACTTTGATCGTAGCCATCAGTTTGAGATGGATGACTTCTCGGAGTCACCTCGGATGACATTAGCCATCGGGCCGAGATGGATGACGTCTCGGAGTCATCTCGGAATGTGTATACACAGCTTGACATTAGGCATCAGGCCGAGATGGATGACTGCTCGGCGTCACCTCGGAAAGTGTATACACTTTGATCATAGGCATCAGGCCGAGATGGACCATATCTCGAAGTCACCTCGAAATACGTATACACACTTTAACCTTAGTCATCAGGCCGAGATCCATGACTTCTTGGAGTCAACTCGGAATGCGTATACAGTGTCTGATCATAGCCATCAGGCCGAGATGGATGACATCTCGTAGTCACCTCGAAATGCGTGTACACACTTTGATCTTAGCCATCACGCTAAGATGGATGACTTCTCGGAGTCACCTCGAAATGCGTATACACAGTTTGATCTTACCCCTCAGGCCGAGATCCATGACTTCTTGGAGTCACCTCGGAATGCGTATACAGTGTCTGATCATAGCCATCAGGCCGAGATGGATGACATCTCGTAGTCACCTCGAAAAGCGTGTACACACCTTGATCTTAGCCATTAGGTCGAGATCCGTGACTTCTTGGAGTTACCTCGGAATGTGTATACACTTTGATCATAGCCATCAGGCCGAGATGGATGATATCTCGAAGTCACCTCGGAATGTGTATACACTTTGATCATAGGCATCAGGCCGAGATGGACCATATCTCGAAGTCACCTCGAAATACGTATACACACTTTGACCTTAGCCATCAGGCCGAGATCCATGACTTCTTGGAGTCACCTCGCAATGCGTATACAGTGTCTGATCATAGCCACCAGGCCGAGATGGATGACTTCTCGGAGTCACCTCGGAATGCGTATACACATTCTGATCTTATCCCTCAGGCCGAGATGCATGACATCTCGAAGTCACCTCGAATTGCGTATACACACTTTGATCATAGCCATCAGGCCGAGATGGATGACATCTCCAAATCATCTCGAAATGTGTACACACACTTCGATCTTAGCCATCAGGCCGAGATGGATGACATCTCGAAGTAACCTCGAAATGCGTTTACACACTTTGATCTTAGCCATCACGCCGAGATGGATGACTTCTCGGAGTCACTTCGGAAAGTGTATACGCATTCCCATTTTAGCCATCAGGCTGAGATGAATAACTTCTCGGAGTTACCTCGGAATGTGTATACACTTTGATCGTAGCCATCAGGCTGAGATGGATGACTTCTCGGAGTCACCGCGGATGACATTAGCCATGAGGCCGAGATGGATGACGTCTCGGAGTCACCTCGGAATTTGTATACACACTTCGATCTTAGCCATCGGGCCGAGATGGATGACATCTCGTAGTCACCTCGAAATGCGTGTACACACTTTGATCTTAGCCATTAGGTCGAGATCCATGACTTCTTGGAGTTACCTCGGAATGCGTATACAGTCTCTGATCATAGCCACCAGGCCGAGATGGATGACTTCTCGGAGTCACCTCGGAATGCGTATACACATTCTGATCTTATCCCTCAGGCCGAGATGCATGACATCTCGAAGTCACCTCGAATTGCGTATACACACTTTGATCATAGCCATCAGGCCGAGATGGATGACATCTCCAAATCATCTCGAAATGTGTACACACACTTCGATCTTAGCCATCAGGCCGAGATGGATGACATCTCGAAGTAACCTCGAAATGCGTTTACACACTTTGATCTTAGCCATCACGCCGAGATGGATGACTTCCCGGAGTCACCTCGGAACGTGTATACACAGCTTGACATTAGCCATCAGGCTGAGATGGATCACTTCTCGGAGTCACCTCGGAACGTGTATACACAGCTTGACGTTAGCCATCAGGCCGAGATGGATGACTGCTCGGAGTCACCTCGGAAAGTGTATACACACTTTGATCATAGCCATCTTGCCGAGATGGATGACGTCTCGGAGTCACCTCGAAATGCGTATACACAGTTTGATCTTACCCCTCAGGCCGAGATCCATGACTTCTTGGAGTCACCTCGCAATGCGTATACAGTGTCTGATCATAGCCATCAGGCCGAGATGGATGACTTCTCGGAGTCACCTCGGAACGTGTATACACAGCTTGACATTAGCCATCAGGCCGAGATGGATGACTGCTCGGAGTCACCTCGGAAAGTGTATACACACTTTGATCATAGCCATCAGGCCGAGATGGATGACATCTCGTAGTCACCTCGAAATGCGTGTACACACTTTGACCCTAGCCATCAGGCCGAGATCCATGACTTCTTGGAGTCACCTCGCAATGCGTATACAGTGTCTGATCATAGCCACCAGGAAGAGATGGATGACTTCTCGTAGTCACCGCGAAATGCGTGTACACACTTTGATCTTAGCCATTAGGCCGAGATCCATGACTTCTTGGAGTCACCTCGGAATGCGTATACAGTGTCTGATCATAGCCACCAGGCCGAGATGGATGACTTCTCGGAGTCACCTCGGAATGCGTATACACATTCTGATCTTATCCCTCAGGCCGAGATGCATGACATCTCCAAGTCACCTCGAATTGCGTATACACACTTTGATCATAGCCATCAGGCCGAGATGGATGACATCTCCAAATCATCTCGAAATGTGTACACACACTTCGATCTTAGCCATCAGGCCGAGATGGATGACATCTCGAAGTAACCTCGAAATGCGTTTACACACTTTGATCTTAGCCATCACGCCGAGATGGATGACTTCTCGGAGTCACCTCGGAACGTGTATACACAGCTTGACATTAGCCATCAGGCCGAGATGGATGACTTCTCGGAGTCACCTCGGAACGTGTATACACAGCTTGACATTAGCCATCAGGCCGAGATGGATGACTGCTCGGAGTCACCTCGGAAAGTGTATACACACTTTGATCATAGCCATCAGGCCGAGATGGATGACATTTCAAAGTCACCTCGAAATGTGTACACACACGTTGATCTTAGCCATCACGCTAAGATGGATGACTTCTCGGAGTCACCTCGAAATGCGTATACACAGTTTGATCTTACCCCTCAGGCCGAGATCCATGACTTCTTGGAGTCACCTCGGAATGCGTATACAGTGTCTGATCATAGCCATCAGGCCGAGATGGATGACATCTCGTAGTCACCTCGAAATGCGTGTACACACTGTGATCTTAGCCATTAGGTCGAGATCCGTGACTTCTTGGAGTTACCTCGGAATGTGTATACACTTTGATCATAGCCATCAGGCCGAGATGGATGATATCTCGAAGTCACCTCGGAATGTGTATACACTTTGATCATAGGCATCAGGCCGAGATGGACCATATCTCGAAGTCACCTCGAAATACGTATACACACTTTAACCTTAGCCATCAGGCCGAGATCCATGACTTCTTGGAGTCAACTCGGAATGCGTATACAGTGTCTGATCATAGCCATCAGGCCGAGATGGATGACATCTCGTAGTCACCTCGAAATGCGTGTACACACTTTGATCTTAGCCATTAGGCCGAGATGGGTGACGTCTCGGAGTCACCTCGAAATGCGTATACACAGTTTGATCTTACCCCTCAGGCCGAGATCCATGACTTCTTGGAGTCACCTCGCAATGCGTATACAGTGTCTGATCATAGCCATCAGGCCGAGATGGATGACTTCTCGGAGTCACCTCGGAACGTGTATACACAGCTGGACATTAGCCATCAGGCCGAGATGGATGACTGCTCGGAGTCACCTCGGAAAGTGTATACACACTTTGATCATAGCCATCAGGCCGAGATGGATGACATCTCGTAGTCACCACGAAATGCGTGTACACACTTTGACCTTAGCCATCAGGCCGAGATCCATGACTTCTTGGAGTCACCTCGCAATGCGTATACAGTGTCTGATCATAGCCACCAGGAAGAGATGGATGACTTCTCGTAGTCACCGCGAAATGCGTGTACACACTTTGATCTTAGCCATTAGGCCGAGATCCATGACTTCTTGGAGTCACCTCGGAATGCGTATACAGTGTCTGATCATAGCCACCAGGCCGAGATGGATGACTTCTCGGAGTCACCTCGGAATGCGTATACACATTCTGATCTTATCCCTCAGGCCGAGATGCATGACATCTCCAAGTCACCTCGAATTGCGTATACACACTTTGATCATAGCCATCAGGCCGAGATGGATGACATCTCCAAATCATCTCGAAATGTGTACACACACTTCGATCTTAGCCATCAGGCCGAGATGGATGACATCTCGAAGTAACCTCGAAATGCGTTTACACACTTTGATCTTAGCCATCACGCCGAGATGGATGACTTCTCGGAGTCACCTCGGAACGTGTATACACAGCTTGACATTAGCCATCAGGCCGAGATGGATGACTTCTCGGAGTCACCTCGGAACGTGTATACACAGCTTGACATTAGCCATCAGGCCGAGATGGATGACTGCTCGGAGTCACCTCGGAAAGTGTATACACACTTTGATCATAGCCATCAGGCCGAGATGGATGACATTTCAAAGTCACCTCGAAATGTGTACACACACGTTGATCTTAGCCATCACGCTAAGATGGATGACTTCTCGAAGTAACCTCGAAATGCGTTTACACACTTTGATCTTAGCCATCACGCCGAGATGGATGACTTCTCGGAGTCACCTCGGAACGTGTATACACAGTTTGACACTAGCCATCAGCCCGAGATGGATGACGTCTCGGAGTCACCTCGGAACGTGTATACACAGCTTGACATTAGCCATCAGGCCGAGATGGATGACTTCTCGGAGTCACCTCGAAATGCGTATACACACTTTGATCATAGCCATCAGGCCGAGATGGATGACATCTCCAAATCATCTCGAAATGTGTACACACACTTCGATCTTAGCCATCAGGCCGAGATGGATGACATCTCGAAGTAACCTCGAAATGCGTTTACACACTTTGATCTTAGCCATTAGGTCGAGATCCGTGACTTCTTGGAGTTACCTCGGAATGTGTATACACTTTGATCATAGCCATCAGGCCGAGATGGATGATATCTCGAAGTCACCTCGGAATGTGTATACACTTTGATCATAGGCATCAGGCCGAGATGGACCATATCTCGAAGTCACCTCGAAATACGTATACACACTTTAACCTTAGCCATCAGGCCGAGATCCATGACTTCTTGGAGTCAACTCGGAATGCGTATACAGTGTCTGATCATAGCCATCAGGCCGAGATGGATGACATCTCGTAGTCACCTCGAAATGCGTGTACACACTTTGATCTTAGCCATTAGGCCGAGATGGGTGACGTCTCGGAGTCAGCTCGAAATGCGTTTACACACTTTGATCTTAGCCATCAGGCCGAGATGGATGACTTCTCGGAGTCACCTCGGAACGTGTATACACAGCTTGACATTAGGCATCAGGCCGAGATGGATGACTGCTCGGCGTCACCTCGGAAAGTGTATACACTTTGATCGTAGCCATCAGTTTGAGATGGATGACTTCTCGGAGTCACCTCGGATGACATTAGCCATCGGGCCGAGATGGATGACGTCTCGGAGTCATCTCGGAATGTGTATACACAGCTTGACATTAGGCATCAGGCCGAGATGGATGACTGCTCGGCGTCACCTCGGAAAGTGTATACACTTTGATCGTAGCCATCAGTTTGAGATGGATGACTTCTCGGAGTCACCTCGGATGACATTAGCCATCGGGCCGAGATGGATGACGTCTCGGAGTCATCTCGGAATGTGTATACACACTTCGATCTTAGCCATCGGGCCGAGATGGATGACATCTCGTAGTCACCTCGAAATGCGTGTACACACTTTGATCTTAGCCATTAGGTCGAGATCCATGACTTCTTGGAGTTACCTCGGAATGCGTATACAGTGTCTGATCATAGCCACCAGGCCGAGATGGATGACTTCTCGGAGTCACCTCGGAATGCGTATACACATTCTGATCTTATCCCTCAGGCCGAGATGCATGACATCTCGAAGTCACCTCGAATTGCGTATACACACTTTGATCATAGCCATCAGGCCGAGATGGATGACATCTCCAAATCATCTCGAAATGTGTACACACACTTCGATCTTAGCCATCAGGCCGAGATGGATGACATCTCGAAGTAACCTCGAAATGCGTTTACACACTTTGATCTTAGCCATCACGCCGAGATGGATGACTTCTCGGAGTCACCTCGGAACGTGTATACACAGTTTGACACTAGCCATCAGCCCGAGATGGATGACGTCTCGGAGTCACCTCGGAACGTGTATACACAGCTTGACATTAGCCATCAGGCCGAGATGGATGACTTCTCGGAGTCACCTCGAAATGCGTATACACACTTTGATCATAGCCATCAGGCCGAGATGGATGACATCTCCAAATCATCTCGAAATGTGTACACACACTTCGATCTTAGCCATCAGGCCGAGATGGATGACATCTCGAAGTAACCTCGAAATGCGTTTACACACTTTGATCTTAGCCATCACGCCGAGATGGATGACTTCTCGGAGTCACCTCGGAACGTGTATACACAGCTTGACATTAGCCATCAGGCCGAGATGGATGACTTCTCGGAGTCACCTCGGAACGTGTATACACAGCTTGACATTAGCCATCAGGCCGAGATGGATGACTGCTCGGAGTCACCTCGGAAAGTGTATACACACTTTGATCATAGCCATCTTGCCGAGATGGATGACATCTCGAAGTAACCTCGAAATGCGTTTACACACTTTGATCTTAGCCATAACGCCGAGATGGATGACTTCTCGGAGTCACCTCGGAACGTGTATACACAGCTTGACATTAGCCATCAGGCCGAGATCCATGACTTCTTGGAGTCACCTCGGAATCCGTATACAGTGTCTGATCATAGCCATCAGGCCGAGATGGATGACATTTCAAAGTCACCTCGAAATGTGTACACACACGTTGATCTTAGCCATCACGCTAAGATGGATGACTTCTCGGAGTCACCTCGAAATGCGTATACACAGTTTGATCTTACCCCTCAGGCCGAGATCCATGACTTCTTGGAGTCACCTCGGAATGCGTATACAGTGTCTGATCATAGCCATCAGGCCGAGATGGATGACATCTCGTAGTCACCTCGAAATGCGTGTACACACTTTGATCTTAGCCATTAGGTCGAGATCCGTGACTTCTTGGAGTTACCTCGGAATGTGTATACACTTTGATCATAGCCATCAGGCCGAGATGGATGATATCTCGAAGTCACCTCGGAATGTGTATACACTTTGATCATAGGCATCAGGCCGAGATGGACCATATCTCGAAGTCACCTCGAAATACGTATACACACTTTAACCTTAGCCATCAGGCCGAGATCCATGACTTCTTGGAGTCAGCTCGGAATGCGTATACAGTGTCTGATCATAGCCATCAGGCCGAGATGGATGACATCTCGTAGTCACCTCGAAATGCGTGTACACACTTTGATCTTAGCCATTAGGCCGAGATGGGTGACGTCTCGGAGTCAGCTCGAAATGCGTTTACACACTTTGATCTTAGCCATCAGGCCGAGATGGATGACTTCTCGGAGTCACCTCGGAACGTGTATACACAGCTTGACATTAGGCATCAGGCCGAGATGGATGACTGCTCGGCGTCACCTCGGAAAGTGTATACACTTTGATCGTAGCCATCAGTTTGAGATGGATGACTTCTCGGAGTCACCTCGGATGACATTAGCCATCGGGCCGAGATGGATGACGTCTCGGAGTCATCTCGGAATGTGTATACACAGCTTGACATTAGGCATCAGGCCGAGATGGATGACTGCTCGGCGTCACCTCGGAAAGTGTATACACTTTGATCATAGGCATCAGGCCGAGATGGACCATATCTCGAAGTCACCTCGAAATACGTATACACACTTTAACCTTAGCCATCAGGCCGAGATCCATGACTTCTTGGAGTCAACTCGGAATGCGTATACAGTGTCTGATCATAGCCATCGGGCCGAGATGGATGACATCTCGTAGTCACCTCGAAATGCGTGTACACACTTTGATCTTAGCCATCACGCTAAGATGGATGACTTCTCGGAGTCACCTCGAAATGCGTATACACAGTTTGATCTTACCCCTCAGGCCGAGATCCATGACTTCTTGGAGTCACCTCGGAATGCGTATACAGTGTCTGATCATAGCCATCAGGCCGAGATGGATGACATCTCGTAGTCACCTCGAAAAGCGTGTACACACTTTGATCTTAGCCATTAGGTCGAGATCCGTGACTTCTTGGAGTTACCTCGGAATGTGTATACACTTTGATCATAGCCATCAGGCCGAGATGGATGATATCTCGAAGTCACCTCGGAATGTGTATACACTTTGATCATAGGCATCAGGCCGAGATGGACCATATCTCGAAGTCACCTCGAAATACGTATACACACTTTGACCTTAGCCATCAGGCCGAGATCCATGACTTCTTGGAGTCACCTCGCAATGCGTATACAGTGTCTGATCATAGCCACCAGGCCGAGATGGATGACTTCTCGTAGTCACCTCGGAATGCGTATACACATTCTGATCTTATCCCTCAGGCCGAGATGCATGACATCTCGAAGTCACCTCGAATTGCGTATACACACTTTGATCATAGCCATCAGGCCGAGATGGATGACATCTCCAAATCATCTCGAAATGTGTACACACACTTCGATCTTAGCCATCAGGCCGAGATGGATGACATCTCGAAGTAACCTCGAAATGCGTTTACACACTTTGATCTTAGCCATCACGCCGAGATGGATGACTTCTCGGAGTCACCTCGGAAAGTGTATACGCATTCCCATTTTAGCCATCAGGCTGAGATGAATAACTTCTCGGAGTTACCTCGGAATGTGTATACACTTTGATCGTAGCCATCAGGCTGAGATGGATGACTTCTCGGAGTCACCTCGGATGACATTAGCCATGAGGCCGAGATGGATGACGTCTCGGAGTCACCTCGGAATTTGTATACACACTTCGATCTTAGCCATCGGGCCGAGATGGATGACATCTCGTAGTCACCTCGAAATGCGTGTACACACTTTGATCTTAGCCATTAGGTCGAGATCCATGACTTCTTGGAGTTACCTCGGAATGCGTATACAGTCTCTGATCATAGCCACCAGGCCGAGATGGATGACTTCTCGGAGTCACCTCGGAATGCGTATACACATTCTGATCTTATCCCTCAGGCCGAGATGCATGACATCTCGAAGTCACCTCGAATTGCGTATACACACTTTGATCATAGCCATCAGGCCGAGATGGATGACATCTCCAAATCATCTCGAAATGTGTACACAAACTTCGATCTTAGCCATCAGGCCGAGATGGATGACATCTCGAAGTAACCTCGAAATGCGTTTACACACTTTGATCTTAGCCATCACGCCGAGATGGATGACTTCCCGGAGTCACCTCGGAACGTGTATACACAGCTTGACATTAGCCATCAGGCCGAGATGGATCACTTCTCGGAGTCACCTCGGAACGTGTATACACAGCTTGACGTTAGCCATCAGGCCGAGATGGATGACTGCTCGGAGTCACCTCGGAAAGTGTATACACACTTTGATCATAGCCATCTTGCCGAGATGGATGACATCTCGAAGTAACCTCGAAATGCGTTTACACACTTTGATCTTAGCCATAACGCCGAGATGGATGACTTCTCGGAGTCACCTCGGAACGTGTATACACAGCTTGACATTAGCCATCAGGCCGAGATGGATGACTTCTCGGAGTCACCTCGGAACGTGTATACACAGCTTGACATTAGCCATCAGGCCGAGATGGATGACTGCTCGGAGTCACCTCGGAAAGTGTATACACACTTTGATCATAGCCATCAGGCCGAGATGGATGACATTTCAAAGTCACCTCGAAATGTGTACACACACTTTGATCTTAGCCATCACGCCAAGATGGATGACTTCTCGGAGTTACCTCGGATGACATTAGCCATCAGGCCGAGATGGATGACGTCTCGGAGTCACCTTGGAATGTGTATACACACTTCGATCTTATTCATCATCCCGAGATGGATGACATCTCTAAGTCACCTCGGAATGTGTATACACACTTTGATCTTAGCCATCAGGCCGGGATGGATGACATCTCGTAGTCACCTCGAACTGCGTGTACACGTTCTGATCTTATCCCTCAGGCCGAGATGCATGACATCTCGAAGTCACCTCGAATTGCGTATACACACTTTGATCATAGCCATCAGGCCGCGATGGATGACATCTCTAAGTCACCTCGAAATGCGTATACACAGTTTGATCTTACCCCTCAGGCCGAGATCCATGACTTCTTGGAGTCACCTCGGAATGCGTATACAGTGTCTGATCATAGCCATCAGGCCGAGATGGATGACATCTCGTAGTCACCTCGAAATGCGTGTACACACTTTGATCTTAGCCATTAGGCCGAGATGGGTGACGTCTCGGAGTCAGCTCGAAATGCGTTTACACACTTTGATCTTAGCCATCAGGCCGAGATGGATGACTTCTCGGAGTCACCTCGGAACGTGTATACACAGCTTGACATTAGGCATCAGGCCGAGATGGATGACTGCTCGGCGTCACCTCGGAAAGTGTATACACTTTGATCGTAGCCATCAGTTTGAGATGGATGACTTCTCGGAGTCACCTCGGATGACATTAGCCATCGGGCCGAGATGGATGACGTCTCGGAGTCATCTCGGAATGTGTATACACACTTCGATCTTAGCCATCGGGCCGAGATGGATGACATCTCGTAGTCACCTCGAAATGCGTGTACACACTTTGATCTTAGCCATTAGGTCGAGATCCATGACTTCTTGGAGTTACCTCGGAATGCGTATACAGTGTCTGATCATAGCCACCAGGCCGAGATGGATGACTTCTCGGAGTCACCTCGGAATGCGTATACACATTCTGATCTTATCCCTCAGGCCGAGATGCATGACATCTCGAAGTCACCTCGAATTGCGTATACACACTTTGATCATAGCCATCAGGCCGAGATGGATGACATCTCCAAATCATCTCGAAATGTGTACACACACTTCGATCTTAGCCATCAGGCCGAGATGGATGACATCTCGAAGTAACCTCGAAATGCGTTTACACACTTTGATCTTAGCCATCACGCCGAGATGGATGACTTCTCGGAGTCACCTCGGAACGTGTATACACAGTTTGACACTAGCCATCAGCCCGAGATGGATGACGTCTCGGAGTCACCTCGGAACGTGTATACACAGCTTGACATTAGCCATCAGGCCGAGATGGATGACTTCTCGGAGTCACCTCGAAATGCGTATACACACTTTGATCATAGCCATCAGGCCGAGATGGATGACATCTCCAAATCATCTCGAAATGTGTACACACACTTCGATCTTAGCCATCAGGCCGAGATGGATGACATCTCGAAGTAACCTCGAAATGCGTTTACACACTTTGATCTTAGCCATCACGCCGAGATGGATGACTTCTCGGAGTCACCTCGGAACGTGTATACACAGCTTGACATTAGCCATCAGGCCGAGATGGATGACTTCTCGGAGTCACCTCGGAACGTGTATACACAGCTTGACATTAGCCATCAGGCCGAGATGGATGACTGCTCGGAGTCACCTCGGAAAGTGTATACACACTTTGATCATAGCCATCTTGCCGAGATGGATGACATCTCGAAGTAACCTCGAAATGCGTTTACACACTTTGATCTTAGCCATAACGCCGAGATGGATGACTTCTCGGAGTCACCTCGGAACGTGTATACACAGCTTGACATTAGCCATCAGGCCGAGATCCATGACTTCTTGGAGTCACCTCGGAATCCGTATACAGTGTCTGATCATAGCCATCAGGCCGAGATGGATGACATTTCAAAGTCACCTCGAAATGTGTACACACACGTTGATCTTAGCCATCACGCTAAGATGGATGACTTCTCGGAGTCACCTCGAAATGCGTATACACAGTTTGATCTTACCCCTCAGGCCGAGATCCATGACTTCTTGGAGTCACCTCGGAATGCGTATACAGTGTCTGATCATAGCCATCAGGCCGAGATGGATGACATCTCGTAGTCACCTCGAAATGCGTGTACACACTTTGATCTTAGCCATTAGGTCGAGATCCGTGACTTCTTGGAGTTACCTCGGAATGTGTATACACTTTGATCATAGCCATCAGGCCGAGATGGATGATATCTCGAAGTCACCTCGGAATGTGTATACACTTTGATCATAGGCATCAGGCCGAGATGGACCATATCTCGAAGTCACCTCGAAATACGTATACACACTTTAACCTTAGCCATCAGGCCGAGATCCATGACTTCTTGGAGTCAGCTCGGAATGCGTATACAGTGTCTGATCATAGCCATCAGGCCGAGATGGATGACATCTCGTAGTCACCTCGAAATGCGTGTACACACTTTGATCTTAGCCATTAGGCCGAGATGGGTGACGTCTCGGAGTCAGCTCGAAATGCGTTTACACACTTTGATCTTAGCCATCAGGCCGAGATGGATGACTTCTCGGAGTCACCTCGGAACGTGTATACACAGCTTGACATTAGGCATCAGGCCGAGATGGATGACTGCTCGGCGTCACCTCGGAAAGTGTATACACTTTGATCGTAGCCATCAGTTTGAGATGGATGACTTCTCGGAGTCACCTCGGATGACATTAGCCATCGGGCCGAGATGGATGACGTCTCGGAGTCATCTCGGAATGTGTATACACAGCTTGACATTAGGCATCAGGCCGAGATGGATGACTGCTCGGCGTCACCTCGGAAAGTGTATACACTTTGATCATAGGCATCAGGCCGAGATGGACCATATCTCGAAGTCACCTCGAAATACGTATACACACTTTAACCTTAGCCATCAGGCCGAGATCCATGACTTCTTGGAGTCAACTCGGAATGCGTATACAGTGTCTGATCATAGCCATCGGGCCGAGATGGATGACATCTCGTAGTCACCTCGAAATGCGTGTACACACTTTGATCTTAGCCATCACGCTAAGATGGATGACTTCTCGGAGTCACCTCGAAATGCGTATACACAGTTTGATCTTACCCCTCAGGCCGAGATCCATGACTTCTTGGAGTCACCTCGGAATGCGTATACAGTGTCTGATCATAGCCATCAGGCCGAGATGGATGACATCTCGTAGTCACCTCGAAAAGCGTGTACACACTTTGATCTTAGCCATTAGGTCGAGATCCGTGACTTCTTGGAGTTACCTCGGAATGTGTATACACTTTGATCATAGCCATCAGGCCGAGATGGATGATATCTCGAAGTCACCTCGGAATGTGTATACACTTTGATCATAGGCATCAGGCCGAGATGGACCATATCTCGAAGTCACCTCGAAATACGTATACACACTTTGACCTTAGCCATCAGGCCGAGATCCATGACTTCTTGGAGTCACCTCGCAATGCGTATACAGTGTCTGATCATAGCCACCAGGCCGAGATGGATGACTTCTCGTAGTCACCTCGGAATGCGTATACACATTCTGATCTTATCCCTCAGGCCGAGATGCATGACATCTCGAAGTCACCTCGAATTGCGTATACACACTTTGATCATAGCCATCAGGCCGAGATGGATGACATCTCCAAATCATCTCGAAATGTGTACACACACTTCGATCTTAGCCATCAGGCCGAGATGGATGACATCTCGAAGTAACCTCGAAATGCGTTTACACACTTTGATCTTAGCCATCACGCCGAGATGGATGACTTCTCGGAGTCACCTCGGAAAGTGTATACGCATTCCCATTTTAGCCATCAGGCTGAGATGAATAACTTCTCGGAGTTACCTCGGAATGTGTATACACTTTGATCGTAGCCATCAGGCTGAGATGGATGACTTCTCGGAGTCACCTCGGATGACATTAGCCATGAGGCCGAGATGGATGACGTCTCGGAGTCACCTCGGAATTTGTATACACACTTCGATCTTAGCCATCGGGCCGAGATGGATGACATCTCGTAGTCACCTCGAAATGCGTGTACACACTTTGATCTTAGCCATTAGGTCGAGATCCATGACTTCTTGGAGTTACCTCGGAATGCGTATACAGTCTCTGATCATAGCCACCAGGCCGAGATGGATGACTTCTCGGAGTCACCTCGGAATGCGTATACACATTCTGATCTTATCCCTCAGGCCGAGATGCATGACATCTCGAAGTCACCTCGAATTGCGTATACACACTTTGATCATAGCCATCAGGCCGAGATGGATGACATCTCCAAATCATCTCGAAATGTGTACACAAACTTCGATCTTAGCCATCAGGCCGAGATGGATGACATCTCGAAGTAACCTCGAAATGCGTTTACACACTTTGATCTTAGCCATCACGCCGAGATGGATGACTTCCCGGAGTCACCTCGGAACGTGTATACACAGCTTGACATTAGCCATCAGGCCGAGATGGATCACTTCTCGGAGTCACCTCGGAACGTGTATACACAGCTTGACGTTAGCCATCAGGCCGAGATGGATGACTGCTCGGAGTCACCTCGGAAAGTGTATACACACTTTGATCATAGCCATCTTGCCGAGATGGATGACATCTCGAAGTAACCTCGAAATGCGTTTACACACTTTGATCTTAGCCATAACGCCGAGATGGATGACTTCTCGGAGTCACCTCGGAACGTGTATACACAGCTTGACATTAGCCATCAGGCCGAGATGGATGACTTCTCGGAGTCACCTCGGAACGTGTATACACAGCTTGACATTAGCCATCAGGCCGAGATGGATGACTGCTCGGAGTCACCTCGGAAAGTGTATACACACTTTGATCATAGCCATCAGGCCGAGATGGATGACATTTCAAAGTCACCTCGAAATGTGTACACACACTTTGATCTTAGCCATCACGCCAAGATGGATGACTTCTCGGAGTTACCTCGGATGACATTAGCCATCAGGCCGAGATGGATGACGTCTCGGAGTCACCTTGGAATGTGTATACACACTTCGATCTTATTCATCATCCCGAGATGGATGACATCTCTAAGTCACCTCGGAATGTGTATACACACTTTGATCTTAGCCATCAGGCCGGGATGGATGACATCTCGTAGTCACCTCGAACTGCGTGTACACGTTCTGATCTTATCCCTCAGGCCGAGATGCATGACATCTCGAAGTCACCTCGAATTGCGTATACACACTTTGATCATAGCCATCAGGCCGCGATGGATGACATCTCTAAGTCACCTCGAAATGCGTATACACAGTTTGATCTTACCCCTCAGGCCGAGATCCATGACTTCTTGGAGTCACCTCGGAATGCGTATACAGTGTCTGATCATAGCCATCAGGCCGAGATGGATGACATCTCGTAGTCACCTCGAAATGCGTGTACACACTTTGATCTTAGCCATTAGGCCGAGATGGGTGACGTCTCGGAGTCAGCTCGAAATGCGTTTACACACTTTGATCTTAGCCATCAGGCCGAGATGGATGACTTCTCGGAGTCACCTCGGAACGTGTATACACAGCTTGACATTAGGCATCAGGCCGAGATGGATGACTGCTCGGCGTCACCTCGGAAAGTGTATACACTTTGATCGTAGCCATCAGTTTGAGATGGATGACTTCTCGGAGTCACCTCGGATGACATTAGCCATCGGGCCGAGATGGATGACGTCTCGGAGTCATCTCGGAATGTGTATACACACTTCGATCTTAGCCATCGGGCCGAGATGGATGACATCTCGTAGTCACCTCGAAATGCGTGTACACACTTTGATCTTAGCCATTAGGTCGAGATCCATGACTTCTTGGAGTTACCTCGGAATGCGTATACAGTGTCTGATCATAGCCACCAGGCCGAGATGGATGACTTCTCGGAGTCACCTCGGAATGCGTATACACATTCTGATCTTATCCCTCAGGCCGAGATGCATGACATCTCGAAGTCACCTCGAATTGCGTATACACACTTTGATCATAGCCATCAGGCCGAGATGGATGACATCTCCAAATCATCTCGAAATGTGTACACACACTTCGATCTTAGCCATCAGGCCGAGATGGATGACATCTCGAAGTAACCTCGAAATGCGTTTACACACTTTGATCTTAGCCATCACGCCGAGATGGATGACTTCTCGGAGTCACCTCGGAACGTGTATACACAGTTTGACACTAGCCATCAGCCCGAGATGGATGACGTCTCGGAGTCACCTCGGAACGTGTATACACAGCTTGACATTAGCCATCAGGCCGAGATGGATGACTTCTCGGAGTCACCTCGAAATGCGTATACACACTTTGATCATAGCCATCAGGCCGAGATGGATGACATCTCCAAATCATCTCGAAATGTGTACACACACTTCGATCTTAGCCATCAGGCCGAGATGGATGACATCTCGAAGTAACCTCGAAATGCGTTTACACACTTTGATCTTAGCCATCACGCCGAGATGGATGACTTCTCGGAGTCACCTCGGAACGTGTATACACAGCTTGACATTAGCCATCAGGCCGAGATGGATGACTTCTCGGAGTCACCTCGGAACGTGTATACACAGCTTGACATTAGCCATCAGGCCGAGATGGATGACTGCTCGGAGTCACCTCGGAAAGTGTATACACACTTTGATCATAGCCATCTTGCCGAGATGGATGACATCTCGAAGTAACCTCGAAATGCGTTTACACACTTTGATCTTAGCCATAACGCCGAGATGGATGACTTCTCGGAGTCACCTCGGAACGTGTATACACAGCTTGACATTAGCCATCAGGCCGAGATCCATGACTTCTTGGAGTCACCTCGGAATCCGTATACAGTGTCTGATCATAGCCATCAGGCCGAGATGGATGACATTTCAAAGTCACCTCGAAATGTGTACACACACGTTGATCTTAGCCATCACGCTAAGATGGATGACTTCTCGGAGTCACCTCGAAATGCGTATACACAGTTTGATCTTACCCCTCAGGCCGAGATCCATGACTTCTTGGAGTCACCTCGGAATGCGTATACAGTGTCTGATCATAGCCATCAGGCCGAGATGGATGACATCTCGTAGTCACCTCGAAATGCGTGTACACACTTTGATCTTAGCCATTAGGTCGAGATCCGTGACTTCTTGGAGTTACCTCGGAATGTGTATACACTTTGATCATAGCCATCAGGCCGAGATGGATGATATCTCGAAGTCACCTCGGAATGTGTATACACTTTGATCATAGGCAGCAGGCCGAGATGGACCATATCTCGAAGTCACCTCGAAATACGTATACACACTTTAACCTTAGCCATCAGGCCGAGATCCATGACTTCTTGGAGTCAGCTCGGAATGCGTATACAGTGTCTGATCATAGCCATCAGGCCGAGATGGATGACATCTCGTAGTCACCTCGAAATGCGTGTACACACTTTGATCTTAGCCATTAGGCCGAGATGGGTGACGTCTCGGAGTCAGCTCGAAATGCGTTTACACACTTTGATCTTAGCCATCAGGCCGAGATGGATGACTTCTCGGAGTCACCTCGGAACGTGTATACACAGCTTGACATTAGGCATCAGGCCGAGATGGATGACTGCTCGGCGTCACCTCGGAAAGTGTATACACTTTGATCGTAGCCATCAGTTTGAGATGGATGACTTCTCGGAGTCACCTCGGATGACATTAGCCATCGGGCCGAGATGGATGACGTCTCGGAGTCATCTCGGAATGTGTATACACAGCTTGACATTAGGCATCAGGCCGAGATGGATGACTGCTCGGCGTCACCTCGGAAAGTGTATACACTTTGATCATAGGCATCAGGCCGAGATGGACCATATCTCGAAGTCACCTCGAAATACGTATACACACTTTAACCTTAGCCATCAGGCCGAGATCCATGACTTCTTGGAGTCAACTCGGAATGCGTATACAGTGTCTGATCATAGCCATCGGGCCGAGATGGATGACATCTCGTAGTCACCTCGAAATGCGTGTACACACTTTGATCTTAGCCATCACGCTAAGATGGATGACTTCTCGGAGTCACCTCGAAATGCGTATACACAGTTTGATCTTACCCCTCAGGCCGAGATCCATGACTTCTTGGAGTCACCTCGGAATGCGTATACAGTGTCTGATCATAGCCATCAGGCCGAGATGGATGACATCTCGTAGTCACCTCGAAAAGCGTGTACACACTTTGATCTTAGCCATTAGGTCGAGATCCGTGACTTCTTGGAGTTACCTCGGAATGTGTATACACTTTGATCATAGCCATCAGGCCGAGATGGATGATATCTCGAAGTCACCTCGGAATGTGTATACACTTTGATCATAGGCATCAGGCCGAGATGGACCATATCTCGAAGTCACCTCGAAATACGTATACACACTTTGACCTTAGCCATCAGGCCGAGATCCATGACTTCTTGGAGTCACCTCGCAATGCGTATACAGTGTCTGATCATAGCCACCAGGCCGAGATGGATGACTTCTCGTAGTCACCTCGGAATGCGTATACACATTCTGATCTTATCCCTCAGGCCGAGATGCATGACATCTCGAAGTCACCTCGAATTGCGTATACACACTTTGATCATAGCCATCAGGCCGAGATGGATGACATCTCCAAATCATCTCGAAATGTGTACACACACTTCGATCTTAGCCATCAGGCCGAGATGGATGACATCTCGAAGTAACCTCGAAATGCGTTTACACACTTTGATCTTAGCCATCACGCCGAGATGGATGACTTCTCGGAGTCACCTCGGAAAGTGTATACGCATTCCCATTTTAGCCATCAGGCTGAGATGAATAACTTCTCGGAGTTACCTCGGAATGTGTATACACTTTGATCGTAGCCATCAGGCTGAGATGGATGACTTCTCGGAGTCACCTCGGATGACATTAGCCATGAGGCCGAGATGGATGACGTCTCGGAGTCACCTCGGAATTTGTATACACACTTCGATCTTAGCCATCGGGCCGAGATGGATGACATCTCGTAGTCACCTCGAAATGCGTGTACACACTTTGATCTTAGCCATTAGGTCGAGATCCATGACTTCTTGGAGTTACCTCGGAATGCGTATACAGTCTCTGATCATAGCCACCAGGCCGAGATGGATGACTTCTCGGAGTCACCTCGGAATGCGTATACACATTCTGATCTTATCCCTCAGGCCGAGATGCATGACATCTCGAAGTCACCTCGAATTGCGTATACACACTTTGATCATAGCCATCAGGCCGAGATGGATGACATCTCCAAATCATCTCGAAATGTGTACACAAACTTCGATCTTAGCCATCAGGCCGAGATGGATGACATCTCGAAGTAACCTCGAAATGCGTTTACACACTTTGATCTTAGCCATCACGCCGAGATGGATGACTTCCCGGAGTCACCTCGGAACGTGTATACACAGCTTGACATTAGCCATCAGGCCGAGATGGATCACTTCTCGGAGTCACCTCGGAACGTGTATACACAGCTTGACGTTAGCCATCAGGCCGAGATGGATGACTGCTCGGAGTCACCTCGGAAAGTGTATACACACTTTGATCATAGCCATCTTGCCGAGATGGATGACATCTCGAAGTAACCTCGAAATGCGTTTACACACTTTGATCTTAGCCATAACGCCGAGATGGATGACTTCTCGGAGTCACCTCGGAACGTGTATACACAGCTTGACATTAGCCATCAGGCCGAGATGGATGACTTCTCGGAGTCACCTCGGAACGTGTATACACAGCTTGACATTAGCCATCAGGCCGAGATGGATGACTGCTCGGAGTCACCTCGGAAAGTGTATACACACTTTGATCATAGCCATCAGGCCGAGATGGATGACATTTCAAAGTCACCTCGAAATGTGTACACACACGTTGATCTTAGCCATCACGCTAAGATGGATGACTTCTCGGAGTCACCTCGAAATGCGTATACACAGTTTGATCTTACCCCTCAGGCCGAGATCCATGACTTCTTGGAGTCACCTCGGAATGCGTATACAGTGTCTGATCATAGCCATCAGGCCGAGATGGATGACATCTCGTAGTCACCTCGAAATGCGTGTACACACTTTGATCTTAGCCATTAGGTCGAGATCCGTGACTTCTTGGAGTTACCTCGGAATGTGTATACACTTTGATCATAGCCATCAGGCCGAGATGGATGATATCTCGAAGTCACCTCGGAATGTGTATACACTTTGATCATAGGCATCAGGCCGAGATGGACCATATCTCGAAGTCACCTCGAAATACGTATACACACTTTAACCTTAGCCATCAGGCCGAGATCCATGACTTCTTGGAGTCAACTCGGAATGCGTATACAGTGTCTGATCATAGCCATCAGGCCGAGATGGATGACATCTCGTAGTCACCTCGAAATGCGTGTACACACTTTGATCTTAGCCATTAGGCCGAGATGGGTGACGTCTCGGAGTCAGCTCGAAATGCGTTTACACACTTTGATCTTAGCCATCAGGCCGAGATGGATGACTTCTCGGAGTCACCTCGGAACGTGTATACACAGCTTGACATTAGGCATCAGGCCGAGATGGATGACTGCTCGGCGTCACCTCGGAAAGTGTATACACTTTGATCGTTGCCATCAGTTTGAGATGGATGACTTCTCGGAGTCACCTCGGATGACATTAGCCATCGGGCCGAGATGGATGACGTCTCGGAGTCATCTCGGAATGTGTATACACACTTCGATCTTAGCCATCGGGCCGAGATGGATGACATCTCGTAGTCACCTCGAAATGCGTGTACACACTTTGATCTTAGCCATTAGGTCGAGATCCATGACTTCTTGGAGTTACCTCGGAATGTGTATACACTTTGATCCTAGCCATCAGGCCGAGATGGATGATATCTCGAAGTCACCTCGGAATGTGTATACACTTTGATCATAGGCATCAGGCCGAGATGGATGACTTCTCGTAGTCACCGCGAAATGCGTGTACACACTTTGATCTTAGCCATTAGGTCGAGATCCATGACTTCTTGGAGATACCTCGGAATGCGTATACAGTGTCTGATCATAGCCACCAGGCCGAGATGGATGACGTCTCGGAGTCACCTCGGAATTTGTATACACACTTCGATCTTAGCCATCGGGCCGAGATGGATGACATCTCGTAGTCACCTCGAAATGCGTGTACACACTTTGATCTTAGCCATTAGGTCGAGATCCATGACTTCTTGGAGTTACCTCGGAATGCGTATACAGTCTCTGATCATAGCCACCAGGCCGAGATGGATGACTTCTCGGAGTCACCTCGGAATGCGTATACACATTCTGATCTTATCCCTCAGGCCGAGATGCATGACATCTCGAAGTCACCTCGAATTGCGTATACACACTTTGATCATAGCCATCAGGCCGAGATGGATGACATCTCCAAATCATCTCGAAATGTGTACACAAACTTCGATCTTAGCCATCAGGCCGAGATGGATGACATCTCGAAGTAACCTCGAAATGCGTTTACACACTTTGATCTTAGCCATCACGCCGAGATGGATGACTTCCCGGAGTCACCTCGGAACGTGTATACACAGCTTGACATTAGCCATCAGGCCGAGATGGATCACTTCTCGGAGTCACCTCGGAACGTGTATACACAGCTTGACGTTAGCCATCAGGCCGAGATGGATGACTGCTCGGAGTCACCTCGGAAAGTGTATACACACTTTGATCATAGCCATCTTGCCGAGATGGATGACATCTCGAAGTAACCTCGAAATGCGTTTACACACTTTGATCTTAGCCATAACGCCGAGATGGATGACTTCTCGGAGTCACCTCGGAACGTGTATACACAGCTTGACATTAGCCATCAGGCCGAGATGGATGACTTCTCGGAGTCACCTCGGAACGTGTATACACAGCTTGACATTAGCCATCAGGCCGAGATGGATGACTGCTCGGAGTCACCTCGGAAAGTGTATACACACTTTGATCATAGCCATCAGGCCGAGATGGATGACATTTCAAAGTCACCTCGAAATGTGTACACACACGTTGATCTTAGCCATCACGCTAAGATGGATGACTTCTCGGAGTCACCTCGAAATGCGTATACACAGTTTGATCTTACCCCTCAGGCCGAGATCCATGACTTCTTGGAGTCACCTCGGAATGCGTATACAGTGTCTGATCATAGCCATCAGGCCGAGATGGATGACATCTCGTAGTCACCTCGAAATGCGTGTACACACTTTGATCTTAGCCATTAGGTCGAGATCCGTGACTTCTTGGAGTTACCTCGGAATGTGTATACACTTTGATCATAGCCATCAGGCCGAGATGGATGATATCTCGAAGTCACCTCGGAATGTGTATACACTTTGATCATAGGCATCAGGCCGAGATGGACCATATCTCGAAGTCACCTCGAAATACGTATACACACTTTAACCTTAGCCATCAGGCCGAGATCCATGACTTCTTGGAGTCAACTCGGAATGCGTATACAGTGTCTGATCATAGCCATCAGGCCGAGATGGATGACATCTCGTAGTCACCTCGAAATGCGTGTACACACTTTGATCTTAGCCATTAGGCCGAGATGGGTGACGTCTCGGAGTCAGCTCGAAATGCGTTTACACACTTTGATCTTAGCCATCAGGCCGAGATGGATGACTTCTCGGAGTCACCTCGGAACGTGTATACACAGCTTGACATTAGGCATCAGGCCGAGATGGATGACTGCTCGGCGTCACCTCGGAAAGTGTATACACTTTGATCGTTGCCATCAGTTTGAGATGGATGACTTCTCGGAGTCACCTCGGATGACATTAGCCATCGGGCCGAGATGGATGACGTCTCGGAGTCATCTCGGAATGTGTATACACACTTCGATCTTAGCCATCGGGCCGAGATGGATGACATCTCGTAGTCACCTCGAAATGCGTGTACACACTTTGATCTTAGCCATTAGGTCGAGATCCATGACTTCTTGGAGTTACCTCGGAATGTGTATACACTTTGATCCTAGCCATCAGGCCGAGATGGATGATATCTCGAAGTCACCTCGGAATGTGTATACACTTTGATCATAGGCATCAGGTCGAGATGGATGACTTCTCGTAGTCACCGCGAAATGCGTGTACACACTTTGATCTTAGCCATTAGGTCGAGATCCATGACTTCTTGGAGATACCTCGGAATGCGTATACAGTGTCTGATCATAGCCACCAGGCCGAGATGGATGACTTCTCGGAGTCACCTCGGAATGCGTATACACATTCTGATCTTATCCCTCAGGCCGAGATGCATGACATCTCGAAGTCACCTCGAATTGCGTATACACACTTTGATCATAGCCATCAGGCCGAGATGGATGACATCTCCAAATCATCTCGAAATGTGTACACACAGTTCGATCTTAGCCATCAGGCCGAGATGGATGACATCTCGAAGTAACCTCGAAATGCGTTTACACACTTTGATCTTAGCCATCACGCCGAGATGGATGACTTCTCGGAGTCACCTCGGAACGTGTATACACAGTTTGACACTAGCCATCAGGCCGAGATGGATGACTTCTCGGAGTCACCTCGGAACGTGTATACACAGCTTGACATTAGCCATCAGGCCGAGATGGATGACTGCTCGGAGTCACCTCGGAAAGTGTATACACACTTTGATCATAGCCATCTTGCCGAGATGGATGACATCTCGAAGTAACCTCGAAATGCGTTTACACACTTTGATCTTAGCCATAACGCCGAGATGGATGACTTCTCGGAGTCACCTCGGAACGTGTATACACAGCTTGACATTAGCCATCAGGCCGAGATGGATGACTTCTCGGAGTCACCTCGGAACGTGTATACACAGCTTGACATTAGCCATCAGGCCGAGATGGATGACTGCTCGGAGTCACCTCGGAAAGTGTATACACACTTTGATCATAGCCATCAGGCCGAGATGGATGACATTTCAAAGTCACCTCGAAATGTGTACACACACGTTGATCTTAGCCATCACGCTAAGATGGATGACTTCTCGGAGTCACCTCGAAATGCGTATACACAGTTTGATCTTACCCCTCAGGCGGAGATCCATGACTTCTTGGAAATACCTCGGAATGCGTATACAGTGTCTGATCATAGCCACCAGGCCGAGATGGATGACTTCTCGGAGTCACCTCGGAATGCGTATACACATTCTGATCTTATCCCTCAGGCCGAGATGCATGACATCTCGAAGTCACCTCGAATTGCGTATACACACTTTGATCATAGCCATCAGGCCGAGATGGATGACATCTCCAAATCATCTCGAAATGTGTACACACACTTCGATCTTAGCCATCAGGCCGAGATGGATGACATCTCGAAGTAACCTCGAAATGCGTTTACACACTTTGATCTTAGCCATCACGCCGAGATGGATGACTTCTCGGAGTCACCTCGGAACGTGTATACACAGTTTGACACTAGCCATCAGGCCGAGATGGATGACTTCTCGGAGTCACCTCGGAACGTGTATACACAGCTTGACATTAGCCATCAGGCCGAGATGGATGACGTCTCGGAGTCACCTCGAAATGCGTATACACAGTTTGATCTTACCCCTCAGGCCGAGATCCATGACTTCTTGGAGTCACCTCGCAATGCGTATACAGTGTCTGATCATAGCCATCAGGCCGAGATGGATGACTTCTCGGAGTCACCTCGGAACGTGTATACACAGCTTGACATTAGCCATCAGGCCGAGATGGATGACTGCTCGGAGTCACCTCGGAAAGTGTATACACACTTTGATCATAGCCATCAGGCCGAGATGGATGACATCTCGTAGTCACCTCGAAATGCGTGTACACACTTTGACCTTAGCCATCAGGCCGAGATCCATGACTTCTTGGAGTCACCTCGCAATGCGTATACAGTGTCTGATCATAGCCACCAGGAAGAGATGGATGACTTCTCGTAGTCACCGCGAAATGCGTGTACACACTTTGATCTTAGCCATTAGGTCGAGATCCATGACTTCTTGGAGTTACCTCGGAATGCGTATACAGTGTCTGATCATAGCCACCAGGCCGAGATGGATGACTTCTCGGAGTCACCTCGGAATGCGTATACACATTCTGATCTTATCCCTCAGGCCGAGATGCATGACATCTCGAAGTCACCTCGAATTGCGTATACACACTTTGATCATAGCCATCAGGCCGAGATGGATGACATCTCCAAATCATCTCGAAATGTGTACACACACTTCGATCTTAGCCATCAGGCCGAGATGGATGACATCTCGAAGTAACCTCGAAATGCGTTTACACACTTTGATCATAGCCATCAGGCCGAGATGGATGACATCTCCAAATCATCTCGAAATGTGTACACACACTTCGATCTTAGCCATCAGGCCGAGATGGATGACATCTCGAAGTAACCTCGAAATGCGTTTACACACTTTGATCTTAGCCATCACGCCGAGATGGATGACTTCTCGGAGTCACCTCGGAACGTGTATACACAGCTTGACATTAGCCATCAGGCCGAGATGGATGACTTCTCGGAGTCACCTCGGAACGTGTATACACAGCTTGACATTAGCCATCAGGCCGAGATGGATGACTGCTCGGAGTCACCTCGGAAAGTGTATACACACTTTGATCATAGCCATCAGGCCGAGATGGATGACATTTCAAAGTCACCTCGAAATGTGTACACACACGTTGATCTTAGCCATCACGCTAAGATGGATGACTTCTCGGAGTCACCTCGAAATGCGTATACACAGTTTGATCTTACCCCTCAGGCCGAGATCCATGACTTCTTGGAGTCACCTCGGAATGCGTATACAGTGTCTGATCATAGCCATCAGGCCGAGATGGATGACATCTCGTAGTCACCTCGAAATGCGTGTACACACTTTGATCTTAGCCATTAGGTCGAGATCCGTGACTTCTTGGAGTTACCTCGGAATGTGTATACACTTTGATCATAGCCATCAGGCCGAGATGGATGATATCTCGAAGTCACCTCGGAATGTGTATACACTTTGATCATAGGCATCAGGCCGAGATGGACCATATCTCGAAGTCACCTCGAAATACGTATACACACTTTAACCTTAGCCATCAGGCCGAGATCCATGACTTCTTGGAGTCAACTCGGAATGCGTATACAGTGTCTGATCATAGCCATCAGGCCGAGATGGATGACATCTCGTAGTCACCTCGAAATGCGTGTACACACTTTGATCTTAGCCATTAGGCCGAGATGGGTGACGTCTCGGAGTCAGCTCGAAATGCGTTTACACACTTTGATCTTAGCCATCAGGCCGAGATGGATGACTTCTCGGAGTCACCTCGGATGACATTAGCCATCGGGCCGAGATGGATGACGTCTCGGAGTCATCTCGGAATGTGTATACACACTTCGATCTTAGCCATCGGGCCGAGATGGATGACATCTCGTAGTCACCTCGAAATGCGTGTACACACTTTGATCTTAGCCATTAGGTCGAGATCCATGACTTCTTGGAGTTACCTCGGAATGTGTATACACAGCTTGACATTAGCCATCAGGCCGAGATGGATGACTTCTCGGAGTCACCTCGGAAAGTGTATACACACTTTGATCATAGCCATCTTGCCGAGATGGATGACATCTCGAAGTAACCTCGAAATGCGTTTACACACTTTGATCTTAGCCATTAGGTCGAGATCCATGACTTCTTGGAGATACCTCGGAATGCGTATACAGTGTCTGATCATAGCCACCAGGCCGAGATGGATGACTTCTCGGAGTCACCTCGGAATGCGTATACACATTCTGATCTTATCCCTCAGGCCGAGATGCATGACATCTCGAAGTCACCTCGAATTGCGTATACACACTTTGATCATAGCCATCAGGCCGAGATGGATGACATCTCCAAATCATCTCGAAATGTGTACACACAGTTCGATCTTAGCCATCAGGCCGAGATGGATGACATCTCGAAGTAACCTCGAAATGCGTTTACACACTTTGATCTTAGCCATCACGCCGAGATGGATGACTTCTCGGAGTCACCTCGGAAAGTGTATACGCATTCCCATTTTAGCCATCAGGCTGAGATGAATAACTTCTCGGAGTTACCTCGGAATGTGTATACACTTTGATCGTAGCCATCAGGCTGAGATGGATGACTTCTCGGAGTCACCTCGGATGACATTAGCCATGAGGCCGAGATGGATGACGTCTCGGAGTCACCTCGGAATTTGTATACACACTTCGATCTTAGCCATCGGGCCGAGATGGATGACATCTCGTAGTCACCTCGAAATGCGTGTACACACTTTGATCTTAGCCATTAGGTCGAGATCCATGACTTCTTGGAGTTACCTCGGAATGCGTATACAGTCTCTGATCATAGCCACCAGGCCGAGATGGATGACTTCTCGGAGTCACCTCGGAATGCGTATACACATTCTGATCTTATCCCTCAGGCCGAGATGCATGACATCTCGAAGTCACCTCGAATTGCGTATACACACTTTGATCATAGCCATCAGGCCGAGATGGATGACATCTCCAAATCATCTCGAAATGTGTACACAAACTTCGATCTTAGCCATCAGGCCGAGATGGATGACATCTCGAAGTAACCTCGAAATGCGTTTACACACTTTGATCTTAGCCATCACGCCGAGATGGATGACTTCCCGGAGTCACCTCGGAACGTGTATACACAGCTTGACATTAGCCATCAGGCCGAGATGGATCACTTCTCGGAGTCACCTCGGAACGTGTATACACAGCTTGACGTTAGCCATCAGGCCGAGATGGATGACTGCTCGGAGTCACCTCGGAAAGTGTATACACACTTTGATCATAGCCATCTTGCCGAGATGGATGACATCTCGAAGTAACCTCGAAATGCGTTTACACACTTTGATCTTAGCCATAACGCCGAGATGGATGACTTCTCGGAGTCACCTCGGAACGTGTATACACAGCTTGACATTAGCCATCAGGCCGAGATGGATGACTTCTCGGAGTCACCTCGGAACGTGTATACACAGCTTGACATTAGCCATCAGGCCGAGATGGATGACTGCTCGGAGTCACCTCGGAAAGTGTATACACACTTTGATCATAGCCATCAGGCCGAGATGGATGACATTTCAAAGTCACCTCGAAATGTGTACACACACGTTGATCTTAGCCATCACGCTAAGATGGATGACTTCTCGGAGTCACCTCGAAATGCGTATACACAGTTTGATCTTACCCCTCAGGCCGAGATCCATGACTTCTTGGAGTCACCTCGGAATGCGTATACAGTGTCTGATCATAGCCATCAGGCCGAGATGGATGACATCTCGTAGTCACCTCGAAATGCGTGTACACACTTTGATCTTAGCCATTAGGTCGAGATCCGTGACTTCTTGGAGTTACCTCGGAATGTGTATACACTTTGATCATAGCCATCAGGCCGAGATGGATGATATCTCGAAGTCACCTCGGAATGTGTATACACTTTGATCATAGGCATCAGGCCGAGATGGACCATATCTCGAAGTCACCTCGAAATACGTATACACACTTTAACCTTAGCCATCAGGCCGAGATCCATGACTTCTTGGAGTCAACTCGGAATGCGTATACAGTGTCTGATCATAGCCATCAGGCCGAGATGGATGACATCTCGTAGTCACCTCGAAATGCGTGTACACACTTTGATCTTAGCCATTAGGCCGAGATGGGTGACGTCTCGGAGTCAGCTCGAAATGCGTTTACACACTTTGATCTTAGCCATCAGGCCGAGATGGATGACTTCTCGGAGTCACCTCGGAACGTGTATACACAGCTTGACATTAGGCATCAGGCCGAGATGGATGACTGCTCGGCGTCACCTCGGAAAGTGTATACACTTTGATCGTTGCCATCAGTTTGAGATGGATGACTTCTCGGAGTCACCTCGGATGACATTAGCCATCGGGCCGAGATGGATGACGTCTCGGAGTCATCTCGGAATGTGTATACACACTTCGATCTTAGCCATCGGGCCGAGATGGATGACATCTCGTAGTCACCTCGAAATGCGTGTACACACTTTGATCTTAGCCATTAGGTCGAGATCCATGACTTCTTGGAGTTACCTCGGAATGTGTATACACTTTGATCCTAGCCATCAGGCCGAGATGGATGATATCTCGAAGTCACCTCGGAATGTGTATACACTTTGATCATAGGCATCAGGTCGAGATGGATGACTTCTCGTAGTCACCGCGAAATGCGTGTACACACTTTGATCTTAGCCATTAGGTCGAGATCCATGACTTCTTGGAGATACCTCGGAATGCGTATACAGTGTCTGATCATAGCCACCAGGCCGAGATGGATGACTTCTCGGAGTCACCTCGGAATGCGTATACACATTCTGATCTTATCCCTCAGGCCGAGATGCATGACATCTCGAAGTCACCTCGAATTGCGTATACACACTTTGATCATAGCCATCAGGCCGAGATGGATGACATCTCCAAATCATCTCGAAATGTGTACACACAGTTCGATCTTAGCCATCAGGCCGAGATGGATGACATCTCGAAGTAACCTCGAAATGCGTTTACACACTTTGATCTTAGCCATCACGCCGAGATGGATGACTTCTCGGAGTCACCTCGGAACGTGTATACACAGTTTGACACTAGCCATCAGGCCGAGATGGATGACTTCTCGGAGTCACCTCGGAACGTGTATACACAGCTTGACATTAGCCATCAGGCCGAGATGGATGACTGCTCGGAGTCACCTCGGAAAGTGTATACACACTTTGATCATAGCCATCTTGCCGAGATGGATGACATCTCGAAGTAACCTCGAAATGCGTTTACACACTTTGATCTTAGCCATAACGCCGAGATGGATGACTTCTCGGAGTCACCTCGGAACGTGTATACACAGCTTGACATTAGCCATCAGGCCGAGATGGATGACTTCTCGGAGTCACCTCGGAACGTGTATACACAGCTTGACATTAGCCATCAGGCCGAGATGGATGACTGCTCGGAGTCACCTCGGAAAGTGTATACACACTTTGATCATAGCCATCAGGCCGAGATGGATGACATTTCAAAGTCACCTCGAAATGTGTACACACACGTTGATCTTAGCCATCACGCTAAGATGGATGACTTCGCGGAGTCACCTCGAAATGCGTATACACAGTTTGATCTTACCCCTCAGGCGGAGATCCATGACTTCTTGGAAATACCTCGGAATGCGTATACAGTGTCTGATCATAGCCACCAGGCCGAGATGGATGACTTCTCGGAGTCACCTCGGAATGCGTATACACATTCTGATCTTATCCCTCAGGCCGAGATGCATGACATCTCGAAGTCACCTCGAATTGCGTATACACACTTTGATCATAGCCATCAGGCCGAGATGGATGACATCTCCAAATCATCTCGAAATGTGTACACACACTTCGATCTTAGCCATCAGGCCGAGATGGATGACATCTCGAAGTAACCTCGAAATGCGTTTACACACTTTGATCTTAGCCATCACGCCGAGATGGATGACTTCTCGGAGTCACCTCGGAACGTGTATACACAGTTTGACACTAGCCATCAGGCCGAGATGGATGACTTCTCGGAGTCACCTCGGAACGTGTATACACAGCTTGACATTAGCCATCAGGCCGAGATGGATGACGTCTCGGAGTCACCTCGAAATGCGTATACACAGTTTGATCTTACCCCTCAGGCCGAGATCCATGACTTCTTGGAGTCACCTCGCAATGCGTATACAGTGTCTGATCATAGCCATCAGGCCGAGATGGATGACTTCTCGGAGTCACCTCGGAACGTGTATACACAGCTTGACATTAGCCATCAGGCCGAGATGGATGACTGCTCGGAGTCACCTCGGAAAGTGTATACACACTTTGATCATAGCCATCAGGCCGAGATGGATGACATCTCGTAGTCACCTCGAAATGCGTGTACACACTTTGACCTTAGCCATCAGGCCGAGATCCATGACTTCTTGGAGTCACCTCGCAATGCGTATACAGTGTCTGATCATAGCCACCAGGAAGAGATGGATGACTTCTCGGAGTCACCTCGAAATGCGTATACACAGTTTGATCTTACCCCTCAGGCCGAGATCCATGACTTCTTGGAGTCACCTCGGAATGCGTATACAGTGTCTGATCATAGCCACCAGGCCGAGATGGATGACTTCTCGGAGTCACCTCGGAATGCGTATACACATTCTGATCTTATCCCTCAGGCCGAGATGCATGACATCTCCAAGTCACCTCGAATTGCGTATACACACTTTGATCATAGCCATCAGGCCGAGATGGATGACATCTCCAAATCATCTCGAAATGTGTACACACACTTCGATCTTAGCCATCAGGCCGAGATGGATGACATCTCGAAGTAACCTCGAAATGCGTTTACACACTTTGATCTTAGCCATCACGCCGAGATGGATGACTTCTCGGAGTCACCTCGGAACGTGTATACACAGCTTGACATTAGCCATCAGGCCGAGATGGATGACTTCTCGGAGTCACCTCGGAACGTGTATACACAGCTTGACATTAGCCATCA
Organism: Trypoxylon attenuatum; assembly: GCA_963989405.1. NCBI lineage: Eukaryota > Metazoa > Arthropoda > Insecta > Hymenoptera > Crabronidae > Trypoxylon > Trypoxylon attenuatum. Next base: position 19,244,251 of record OZ022489.1, read on the forward strand.
GGCCGAGATGGATGACAGCTCGGAGTCACCTCGGAAAGTGTATACACACTTTGATCATAGCCATCAGGCCGAGATGGATGACATTTCAAAGTCACCTCGAAATGTGTACACACACGTTGATCTTAGCCATCACGCTAAGATGGACGACTTCTCGGAGTCACCTCGAAATGCGTATACACAGTTTGATCTTACCCCTCAGGCCGAGATCCATGACTTCTTGGAGTCACCTCGGAATGCGTATACAGTGTCTGATCATAGCCATCAGGCCGAGATGGATGACATCTCGTAGTCACCTCGAAATGCGTGTACACACTTTGATCTTAGCCATTAGGTCGAGATCCGTGACTTCTTGGAGTTACCTCGGAAAGTGTATACACTTTGATCATAGCCATCAGGCCGAGATGGATGATATCTCGAAGTCACCTCGGAATGTGTATACACTTTGATCATAGGCATCAGGCCGAGATGGACCATATCTCGAAGTCACCTCGAAATACGTATACACACTTTGACCTTAGCCATCAGGCCGAGATCCATGACTTCTTGGAGTCACCTCGCAATGCGTATACAGTGTCTGATCATAGCCACCAGGAAGAGATGGATGACTTCTCGTAGTCACCGCGAAATGCGTGTACACACTTTCATCTTAGCCATTAGGTCGAGATCCATGACTTCTTGGAGTTACCTCGGAACGTGTATACACAGCTTGACATTAGCCATCAGGCCGAGATGGATGACTTCTCGGAGTCACCTCGGAACGTGTATACACAGCTTGACATTAGCCATCAGGCCGAGATGGATGACTGCTCGGAGTCACCTCGGAAAGTGTATACACACTTTGATCATAGCCATCAGGCCGAGATGGATGACATTTCAAAGTCACCTCGAAATGTGTACACACACGTTGATCTTAGCCATCACGCTAAGATGGATGACTTCTCGGAGTCACCTCGAAATGCGTATACACAGTTTGATCTTACCCCTCAGGCCGAGATCCATGACTTCTTGGAGTCACCTCGGAATGCGTATACAGTGTCTGATCATAGCCATCAGGCCGAGATGGATGACATCTCGTAGTCACCTCGAAATGCGTGTACACACTTTGATCTTAGCCATTAGGTCGAGATCCGTGACTTCTTGGAGTTACCTCGGAATGTGTATACACTTTGATCATAGCCATCAGGCCGAGATGGATGATATCTCGAAGTCACCTCGGAATGTGTATACACTTTGATCATAGGCATCAGGCCGAGATGGACCATATCTCGAAGTCACCTCGAAATACGTATACACACTTTAACCTTAGCCATCAGGCCGAGATCCATGACTTCTTGGAGTCAACTCGGAATGCGTATACAGTGTCTGATCATAGCCATCAGGCCGAGATGGATGACTTCTCGTAGTCACCTCGAAATGCGTGTACACACTTTGATCTTAGCCATTAGGCCGAGATGGGTGACGTCTCGGAGTCAGCTCGAAATGCGTTTACACACTTTGATCTTAGCCATCAGGCCGAGATGGATGACTTCTCGGAGTCACCTCGGAACGTGTATACACAGCTTGACATTAGGCATCAGGCCGAGATGGATGACTGCTCGGCGTCACCTCGGAAAGTGTATACACTTTGATCGTAGCCATCAGTTTGAGATGGATGACTTCTCGGAGTCACCTCGGATGACATTAGCCATCGGGCCGAGATGGATGACGTCTCGGAGTCATCTCGGAATGTGTATACACAGCTTGACATTAGGCATCAGGCCGAGATGGATGACTGCTCGGCGTCACCTCGGAAAGTGTATACACTTTGATCATAGGCATCAGGCCGAGATGGACCATATCTCGAAGTCACCTCGAAATACGTATACACACTTTAACCTTAGCCATCAGGCCGAGATCCATGACTTCTTGGAGTCAACTCGGAATGCGTATACAGTGTCTGATCATAGCCATCAGGCCGAGATGGATGACATCTCGTAGTCACCTCGAAATGCGTGTACACACTTTGATCTTAGCCATCACGCTAAGATGGATGACTTCTCGGAGTCACCTCGAAATGCGTATACACAGTTTGATCTTACCCCTCAGGCCGAGATCCATGACTTCTTGGAGTCACCTCGGAATGCGTATACAGTGTCTGATCATAGCCATCAGGCCGAGATGGATGACATCTCGTAGTCACCTCGAAAAGCGTATACACACTTTGATCATAGCCATCAGGCCGAGATGGATGACATCTCCAAATCATCTCGAAATGTGTACACACACTTCGATCTTAGCCATCAGGCCGAGATGGATGACATCTCGAAGTAACCTCGAAATGCGTTTACACACTTTGATCTTAGCCATCACGCCGAGATGGATGACTTCTCGGAGTCACCTCGGAACGTGTATACACAGTTTGACACTAGCCATCAGGCCGAGATGGATGACTTCTCGGAGTCACCTCGGAACGTGTATACACAGCTTGACATTAGCCATCAGGCCGAGATGGATGACGTCTCGGAGTCACCTCGAAATGCGTATACACAGTTTGATCTTACCCCTCAGGCCGAGATCCATGACTTCTTGGAGTCACCTCGCAATGCGTATACAGTGTCTGATCATAGCCATCAGGCCGAGATGGATGACTTCTCGGAGTCACCTCGGAACGTGTATACACAGCTTGACATTAGCCATCAGGCCGAGATGGATGACTGCTCGGAGTCACCTCGGAAAGTGTATACACACTTTGATCATAGCCATCAGGCCGAGATGGATGACATCTCGTAGTCACCTCGAAATGCGTGTACACACTTTGACCTTAGCCATCAGGCCGAGATCCATGACTTCTTGGAGTCACCTCGCAATGCGTATACAGTGTCTGATCATAGCCACCAGGAAGAGATGGATGACTTCTCGTAGTCACCGCGAAATGCGTGTACACACTTTGATCTTAGCCATTAGGTCGAGATCCATGACTTCTTGGAGTTACCTCGGAATGCGTATACAGTGTCTGATCATAGCCACCAGGCCGAGATGGATGACTTCTCGGAGTCACCTCGGAATGCGTATACACATTCTGATCTTATCCCTCAGGCCGAGATGCATGACATCTCGAAGTCACCTCGAATTGCGTATACACACTTTGATCATAGCCATCAGGCCGAGATGGATGACATCTCCAAATCATCTCGAAATGTGTACACACACTTCGATCTTAGCCATCAGGCCGAGATGGATGACATCTCGAAGTAACCTCGAAATGCGTTTACACACTTTGATCATAGCCATCAGGCCGAGATGGATGACATCTCCAAATCATCTCGAAATGTGTACACACACTTCGATCTTAGCCATCAGGCCGAGATGGATGACATCTCGAAGTAACCTCGAAATGCGTTTACACACTTTGATCTTAGCCATCACGCCGAGATGGATGACTTCTCGGAGTCACCTCGGAACGTGTATACACAGCTTGACATTAGCCATCAGGCCGAGATGGATGACTTCTCGGAGTCACCTCGAAATGCGTATACACAGTTTGATCTTACCCCTCAGGCCGAGATCCATGACTTCTTGGAGTCACCTCGGAATGCGTATACAGTGTCTGATCATAGCCACCAGGCCGAGATGGATGACTTCTCGGAGTCACCTCGGAATGCGTATACACATTCTGATCTTATCCCTCAGGCCGAGATGCATGACATCTCCAAGTCACCTCGAATTGCGTATACACACTTTGATCATAGCCATCAGGCCGAGATGGATGACATCTCCAAATCATCTCGAAATGTGTACACACACTTCGATCTTAGCCATCAGGCCGAGATGGATGACATCTCGAAGTAACCTCGAAATGCGTTTACACACTTTGATCTTAGCCATCACGCCGAGATGGATGACTTCTCGGAGTCACCTCGGAACGTGTATACACAGCTTGACATTAGCCATCAGGCCGAGATGGATGACTTCTCGGAGTCACCTCGGAACGTGTATACACAGCTTGACATTAGCCATCAGGCCGAGATGGATGACAGCTCGGAGTCACCTCGGAAAGTGTATACACACTTTGATCATAGCCATCAGGCCGAGATGGATGACATTTCAAAGTCACCTCGAAATGTGTACACACACGTTGATCTTAGCCATCACGCTAAGATGGACGACTTCTCGGAGTCACCTCGAAATGCGTATACACAGTTTGATCTTACCCCTCAGGCCGAGATCCATGACTTCTTGGAGTCACCTCGGAATGCGTATACAGTGTCTGATCATAGCCATCAGGCCGAGATGGATGACATCTCGTAGTCACCTCGAAATGCGTGTACACACTTTGATCTTAGCCATTAGGTCGAGATCCGTGACTTCTTGGAGTTACCTCGGAAAGTGTATACACTTTGATCATAGCCATCAGGCCGAGATGGATGATATCTCGAAGTCACCTCGGAATGTGTATACACTTTGATCATAGGCATCAGGCCGAGATGGACCATATCTCGAAGTCACCTCGAAATACGTATACACACTTTGACCTTAGCCATCAGGCCGAGATCCATGACTTCTTGGAGTCACCTCGCAATGCGTATACAGTGTCTGATCATAGCCACCAGGAAGAGATGGATGACTTCTCGTAGTCACCGCGAAATGCGTGTACACACTTTCATCTTAGCCATTAGGTCGAGATCCATGACTTCTTGGAGTTACCTCGGAACGTGTATACACAGCTTGACATTAGCCATCAGGCCGAGATGGATGACTTCTCGGAGTCACCTCGGAACGTGTATACACAGCTTGACATTAGCCATCAGGCCGAGATGGATGACATTTCAAAGTCACCTCGAAATGTGTACACACACGTTGATCTTAGCCATCACGCTAAGATGGACGACTTCTCGGAGTCACCTCGAAATGCGTATACACAGTTTGATCTTACCCCTCAGGCCGAGATCCATGACTTCTTGGAGTCACCTCGGAATGCGTATACAGTGTCTGATCATAGCCATCAGGCCGAGATGGATGACATCTCGTAGTCACCTCGAAATGCGTGTACACACTTTGATCTTAGCCATTAGGTCGAGATCCGTGACTTCTTGGAGTTACCTCGGAAAGTGTATACACTTTGATCATAGCCATCAGGCCGAGATGGATGATATCTCGAAGTCACCTCGGAATGTGTATACACTTTGATCATAGGCATCAGGCCGAGATGGACCATATCTCGAAGTCACCTCGAAATACGTATACACACTTTGACCTTAGCCATCAGGCCGAGATCCATGACTTCTTGGAGTCACCTCGCAATGCGTATACAGTGTCTGATCATAGCCACCAGGAAGAGATGGATGACTTCTCGTAGTCACCGCGAAATGCGTGTACACACTTTCATCTTAGCCATTAGGTCGAGATCCATGACTTCTTGGAGTTACCTCGGAACGTGTATACACAGCTTGACATTAGCCATCAGGCCGAGATGGATGACTTCTCGGAGTCACCTCGGAACGTGTATACACAGCTTGACATTAGCCATCAGGCCGAGATGGATGACTGCTCGGAGTCACCTCGGAAAGTGTATACACACTTTGATCATAGCCATCAGGCCGAGATGGATGACATTTCAAAGTCACCTCGAAATGTGTACACACACGTTGATCTTAGCCATCACGCTAAGATGGATGACTTCTCGGAGTCACCTCGAAATGCGTATACACAGTTTGATCTTACCCCTCAGGCCGAGATCCATGACTTCTTGGAGTCACCTCGGAATGCGTATACAGTGTCTGATCATAGCCATCAGGCCGAGATGGATGACATCTCGTAGTCACCTCGAAATGCGTGTACACACTTTGATCTTAGCCATTAGGTCGAGATCCGTGACTTCTTGGAGTTACCTCGGAATGTGTATACACTTTGATCATAGCCATCAGGCCGAGATGGATGATATCTCGAAGTCACCTCGGAATGTGTATACACTTTGATCATAGGCATCAGGCCGAGATGGACCATATCTCGAAGTCACCTCGAAATACGTATACACACTTTAACCTTAGCCATCAGGCCGAGATCCATGACTTCTTGGAGTCAACTCGGAATGCGTATACAGTGTCTGATCATAGCCATCAGGCCGAGATGGATGACTTCTCGTAGTCACCTCGAAATGCGTGTACACACTTTGATCTTAGCCATTAGGCCGAGATGGGTGACGTCTCGGAGTCAGCTCGAAATGCGTTTACACACTTTGATCTTAGCCATCAGGCCGAGATGGATGACTTCTCGGAGTCACCTCGGAACGTGTATACACAGCTTGACATTAGGCATCAGGCCGAGATGGATGACTGCTCGGCGTCACCTCGGAAAGTGTATACACTTTGATCGTAGCCATCAGTTTGAGATGGATGACTTCTCGGAGTCACCTCGGATGACATTAGCCATCGGGCCGAGATGGATGACGTCTCGGAGTCATCTCGGAATGTGTATACACAGCTTGACATTAGGCATCAGGCCGAGATGGATGACTGCTCGGCGTCACCTCGGAAAGTGTATACACTTTGATCATAGGCATCAGGCCGAGATGGACCATATCTCGAAGTCACCTCGAAATACGTATACACACTTTAACCTTAGCCATCAGGCCGAGATCCATGACTTCTTGGAGTCAACTCGGAATGCGTATACAGTGTCTGATCATAGCCATCAGGCCGAGATGGATGACATCTCGTAGTCACCTCGAAATGCGTGTACACACTTTGATCTTAGCCATCACGCTAAGATGGATGACTTCTCGGAGTCACCTCGAAATGCGTATACACAGTTTGATCTTACCCCTCAGGCCGAGATCCATGACTTCTTGGAGTCACCTCGGAATGCGTATACAGTGTCTGATCATAGCCATCAGGCCGAGATGGATGACATCTCGTAGTCACCTCGAAAAGCGTGTACACACTTTGATCTTAGCCATTAGGTCGAGATCCGTGACTTCTTGGAGTTACCTCGGAATGTGTATACACTTTGATCATAGCCATCAGGCCGAGATGGATGATATCTCGAAGTCACCTCGGAATGTGTATACACTTTGATCATAGGCATCAGGCCGAGATGGACCATATCTCGAAGTCACCTCGAAATACGTATACACACTTTGACCTTAGCCATCAGGCCGAGATCCATGACTTCTTGGAGTCACCTCGCAATGCGTATACAGTGTCTGATCATAGCCACCAGGAAGAGATGGATGACTTCTCGTAGTCACCGCGAAATGCGTGTACACACTTTGATCTTAGCCATTAGGTCGAGATCCATGACTTCTTGGAGTTACCTTGGAATGCGTATACAGTGTCTGATCATAGCCACCAGGCCGAGATGGATGACTTCTCGGAGTCACCTCGGAATGCGTATACACATTCTGATCTTATCCCTCAGGCCGAGATGCATGACATCTCGAAGTCACCTCGAATTGCGTATACACACTTTGATCATAGCCATCAGGCCGAGATGGATGACATCTCCAAATCATCTCGAAATGTGTACACACACTTCGATCTTAGCCATCAGGCCGAGATGGATGACATCTCGAAGTAACCTCGAAATGCGTTTACACACTTTGATCTTAGCCATCACGCCGAGATGGATGACTTCTCGGAGTCACCTCGGAAAGTGTATACGCATTCCCATTTTAGCCATCAGGCTGAGATGAATAACTTCTCGGAGTTACCTCGGAATGTGTATACACTTTGATCGTAGCCATCAGGCTGAGATGGATGACTTCTCGGAGTCACCTCGGATGACATTAGCCATGAGGCCGAGATGGATGACGTCTCGGAGTCACCTCGGAATTTGTATACACACTTCGATCTTAGCCATCGGGCCGAGATGGATGACATCTCGTAGTCACCTCGAAATGCGTGTACACACTTTGATCTTAGCCATTAGGTCGAGATCCATGACTTCTTGGAGTTACCTCGGAATGCGTATACAGTGTCTGATCATAGCCACCAGGCCGAGATGGATGACTTCTCGGAGTCACCTCGGAATGCGTATACACATTCTGATCTTATCCCTCAGGCCGAGATGCATGACATCTCGAAGTCACCTCGAATTGCGTATACACACTTTGATCATAGCCATCAGGCCGAGATGGATGACATCTCCAAATCATCTCGAAATGTGTACACACACTTCGATCTTAGCCATCAGGCCGAGATGGATGACATCTCGAAGTAACCTCGAAATGCGTTTACACACTTTGATCTTAGCCATCACGCCGAGATGGATGACTTCTCGGAGTCACCTCGGAACGTGTATACACAGCTTGACATTAGCCATCAGGCCGAGATGGATGACTTCTCGGAGTCACCTCGGAATGCGTATACACATTCTGATCTTATCCCTCAGGCCGAGATGCATGACATCTCCAAGTCACCTCGAATTGCGTATACACACTTTGATCATAGCCATCAGGCCGAGATGGATGACATCTCCAAATCATCTCGAAATGTGTACACACACTTCGATCTTAGCCATCAGGCCGAGATGGATGACATCTCGAAGTAACCTCGAAATGCGTTTACACACTTTGATCTTAGCCATCACGCCGAGATGGATGACTTCTCGGAGTCACCTCGGAACGTGTATACACAGCTTGACATTAGCCATCAGGCCGAGATGGATGACTTCTCGGAGTCACCTCGGAACGTGTATACACAGCTTGACATTAGCCATCAGGCCGAGATGGATGACTGCTCGGAGTCACCTCGGAAAGTGTATACACACTTTGATCATAGCCATCAGGCCGAGATGGATGACATCTCGTAGTCACCTCGAAATGCGTGTACACACTTTGACCTTAGCCATCAGGCCGAGATCCATGACTTCTTGGAGTCACCTCGCAATGCGTATACAGTGTCTGATCATAGCCACCAGGAAGAGATGGATGACTTCTCGTAGTCACCGCGAAATGCGTGTACACACTTTGATCTTAGCCATTAGGTCGAGATCCATGACTTCTTGGAGTTACCTCGGAATGCGTATACAGTGTCTGATCATAGCCACCAGGCCGAGATGGATGACTTCTCGGAGTCACCTCGGAATGCGTATACACATTCTGATCTTATCCCTCAGGCCGAGATGCATGACATCTCGAAGTCACCTCGAATTGCGTATACACACTTTGATCATAGCCATCAGGCCGAGATGGATGACATCTCCAAATCATCTCGAAATGTGTACACACACTTCGATCTTAGCCATCAGGCCGAGATGGATGACATCTCGAAGTAACCTCGAAATGCGTTTACACACTTTGATCATAGCCATCAGGCCGAGATGGATGACATCTCCAAATCATCTCGAAATGTGTACACACACTTCGATCTTAGCCATCAGGCCGAGATGGATGACATCTCGAAGTAACCTCGAAATGCGTTTACACACTTTGATCTTAGCCATCACGCCGAGATGGATGACTTCTCGGAGTCACCTCGGAACGTGTATACACAGCTTGACATTAGCCATCAGGCCGAGATGGATGACTTCTCGGAGTCACCACGAAATGCGTATACACAGTTTGATCTTACCCCTCAGGCCGAGATCCATGACTTCTTGGAGTCACCTCGGAATGCGTATACAGTGTCTGATCATAGCCACCAGGCCGAGATGGATGACTTCTCGGAGTCACCTCGGAATGCGTATACACATTCTGATCTTATCCCTCAGGCCGAGATGCATGACATCTCCAAGTCACCTCGAATTGCGTATACACACTTTGATCATAGCCATCAGGCCGAGATGGATGACATCTCCAAATCATCTCGAAATGTGTACACACACTTCGATCTTAGCCATCAGGCCGAGATGGATGACATCTCGAAGTAACCTCGAAATGCGTTTACACACTTTGATCTTAGCCATCACGCCGAGATGGATGACTTCTCGGAGTCACCTCGGAACGTGTATACACAGCTTGACATTAGCCATCAGGCCGAGATGGATGACTTCTCGGAGTCACCTCGGAACGTGTATACACAGCTTGACATTAGCCATCAGGCCGAGATGGATGACAGCTCGGAGTCACCTCGGAAAGTGTATACACACTTTGATCATAGCCATCAGGCCGAGATGGATGACATTTCAAAGTCACCTCGAAATGTGTACACACACGTTGATCTTAGCCATCACGCTAAGATGGACGACTTCTCGGAGTCACCTCGAAATGCGTATACACAGTTTGATCTTACCCCTCAGGCCGAGATCCATGACTTCTTGGAGTCACCTCGGAATGCGTATACAGTGTCTGATCATAGCCATCAGGCCGAGATGGATGACATCTCGTAGTCACCTCGAAATGCGTGTACACACTTTGATCTTAGCCATTAGGTCGAGATCCGTGACTTCTTGGAGTTACCTCGGAAAGTGTATACACTTTGATCATAGCCATCAGGCCGAGATGGATGATATCTCGAAGTCACCTCGGAATGTGTATACACTTTGATCATAGGCATCAGGCCGAGATGGACCATATCTCGAAGTCACCTCGAAATACGTATACACACTTTGACCTTAGCCATCAGGCCGAGATCCATGACTTCTTGGAGTCACCTCGCAATGCGTATACAGTGTCTGATCATAGCCACCAGGAAGAGATGGATGACTTCTCGTAGTCACCGCGAAATGCGTGTACACACTTTCATCTTAGCCATTAGGTCGAGATCCATGACTTCTTGGAGTTACCTCGGAACGTGTATACACAGCTTGACATTAGCCATCAGGCCGAGATGGATGACTTCTCGGAGTCACCTCGGAACGTGTATACACAGCTTGACATTAGCCATCAGGCCGAGATGGATGACTGCTCGGAGTCACCTCGGAAAGTGTATACACACTTTGATCATAGCCATCAGGCCGAGATGGATGACATTTCAAAGTCACCTCGAAATGTGTACACACACGTTGATCTTAGCCATCACGCTAAGATGGATGACTTCTCGGAGTCACCTCGAAATGCGTATACACAGTTTGATCTTACCCCTCAGGCCGAGATCCATGACTTCTTGGAGTCACCTCGGAATGCGTATACAGTGTCTGATCATAGCCATCAGGCCGAGATGGATGACATCTCGTAGTCACCTCGAAATGCGTGTACACACTTTGATCTTAGCCATTAGGTCGAGATCCGTGACTTCTTGGAGTTACCTCGGAATGTGTATACACTTTGATCATAGCCATCAGGCCGAGATGGATGATATCTCGAAGTCACCTCGGAATGTGTATACACTTTGATCATAGGCATCAGGCCGAGATGGACCATATCTCGAAGTCACCTCGAAATACGTATACACACTTTAACCTTAGCCATCAGGCCGAGATCCATGACTTCTTGGAGTCAACTCGGAATGCGTATACAGTGTCTGATCATAGCCATCAGGCCGAGATGGATGACTTCTCGTAGTCACCTCGAAATGCGTGTACACACTTTGATCTTAGCCATTAGGCCGAGATGGGTGACGTCTCGGAGTCAGCTCGAAATGCGTTTACACACTTTGATCTTAGCCATCAGGCCGAGATGGATGACTTCTCGGAGTCACCTCGGAACGTGTATACACAGCTTGACATTAGGCATCAGGCCGAGATGGATGACTGCTCGGCGTCACCTCGGAAAGTGTATACACTTTGATCGTAGCCATCAGTTTGAGATGGATGACTTCTCGGAGTCACCTCGGATGACATTAGCCATCGGGCCGAGATGGATGACGTCTCGGAGTCATCTCGGAATGTGTATACACAGCTTGACATTAGGCATCAGGCCGAGATGGATGACTGCTCGGCGTCACCTCGGAAAGTGTATACACTTTGATCATAGGCATCAGGCCGAGATGGACCATATCTCGAAGTCACCTCGAAATACGTATACACACTTTAACCTTAGCCATCAGGCCGAGATCCATGACTTCTTGGAGTCAACTCGGAATGCGTATACAGTGTCTGATCATAGCCATCAGGCCGAGATGGATGACATCTCGTAGTCACCTCGAAATGCGTGTACACACTTTGATCTTAGCCATCACGCTAAGATGGATGACTTCTCGGAGTCACCTCGAAATGCGTATACACAGTTTGATCTTACCCCTCAGGCCGAGATCCATGACTTCTTGGAGTCACCTCGGAATGCGTATACAGTGTCTGATCATAGCCATCAGGCCGAGATGGATGACATCTCGTAGTCACCTCGAAAAGCGTGTACACACTTTGATCTTAGCCATTAGGTCGAGATCCGTGACTTCTTGGAGTTACCTCGGAATGTGTATACACTTTGATCATAGCCATCAGGCCGAGATGGATGATATCTCGAAGTCACCTCGGAATGTGTATACACTTTGATCATAGGCATCAGGCCGAGATGGACCATATCTCGAAGTCACCTCGAAATACGTATACACACTTTGACCTTAGCCATCAGGCCGAGATCCATGACTTCTTGGAGTCACCTCGCAATGCGTATACAGTGTCTGATCATAGCCACCAGGAAGAGATGGATGACTTCTCGTAGTCACCGCGAAATGCGTGTACACACTTTGATCTTAGCCATTAGGTCGAGATCCATGACTTCTTGGAGTTACCTTGGAATGCGTATACAGTGTCTGATCATAGCCACCAGGCCGAGATGGATGACTTCTCGGAGTCACCTCGGAATGCGTATACACATTCTGATCTTATCCCTCAGGCCGAGATGCATGACATCTCGAAGTCACCTCGAATTGCGTATACACACTTTGATCATAGCCATCAGGCCGAGATGGATGACATCTCCAAATCATCTCGAAATGTGTACACACACTTCGATCTTAGCCATCAGGCCGAGATGGATGACATCTCGAAGTAACCTCGAAATGCGTTTACACACTTTGATCTTAGCCATCACGCCGAGATGGATGACTTCTCGGAGTCACCTCGGAAAGTGTATACGCATTCCCATTTTAGCCATCAGGCTGAGATGAATAACTTCTCGGAGTTACCTCGGAATGTGTATACACTTTGATCGTAGCCATCAGGCTGAGATGGATGACTTCTCGGAGTCACCTCGGATGACATTAGCCATGAGGCCGAGATGGATGACGTCTCGGAGTCACCTCGGAATTTGTATACACACTTCGATCTTAGCCATCGGGCCGAGATGGATGACATCTCGTAGTCACCTCGAAATGCGTGTACACACTTTGATCTTAGCCATTAGGTCGAGATCCATGACTTCTTGGAGTTACCTCGGAATGCGTATACAGTGTCTGATCATAGCCACCAGGCCGAGATGGATGACTTCTCGGAGTCACCTCGGAATGCGTATACACATTCTGATCTTATCCCTCAGGCCGAGATGCATGACATCTCGAAGTCACCTCGAATTGCGTATACACACTTTGATCATAGCCATCAGGCCGAGATGGATGACATCTCCAAATCATCTCGAAATGTGTACACACACTTCGATCTTAGCCATCAGGCCGAGATGGATGACATCTCGAAGTAACCTCGAAATGCGTTTACACACTTTGATCTTAGCCATCACGCCGAGATGGATGACTTCTCGGAGTCACCTCGGAACGTGTATACACAGCTTGACATTAGCCATCAGGCCGAGATGGATGACTTCTCGGAGTCACCTCGGAACGTGTATACACAGCTTGACATTAGCCATCAGGCCGAGATGGATGACTGCTCGGAGTCACCTCGGAAAGTGTATACACACTTTGATCATAGCCATCTTGCCGAGATGGATGACATCTCGAAGTAACCTCGAAATGCGTTTACACACTTTGATCTTAGCCATAACGCCGAGATGGATGACTTCTCGGAGTCACCTCGGAACGTGTATACACAGCTTGACATTAGCCATCAGGCCGAGATGGATGACTTCTCGGAGTCACCTCGGAACGTGTATACACAGCTTGACATTAGCCATCAGGCCGAGATGGATGACTGCTCGGAGTCACCTCGGAAAGTGTATACACACTTTGATCATAGCCATCAGGCCGAGATGGATGACATTTCAAAGTCACCTCGAAATGTGTACACACACGTTGATCTTAGCCATCACGCTAAGATGGATGACTTCTCGGAGTCACCTCGAAATGCGTATACACAGTTTGATCTTACCCCTCAGGCCGAGATCCATGACTTCTTGGAGTCACCTCGGAATGCGTATACAGTGTCTGATCATAGCCATCAGGCCGAGATGGATGACATCTCGTAGTCACCTCGAAATGCGTGTACACACTTTGATCTTAGCCATTAGGCCGAGATGGGTGACGTCTCGGAGTCAGCTCGAAATGCGTTTACACACTTTGATCTTAGCCATCAGGCCGAGATGGATGACTTCTCGGAGTCACCTCGGAACGTGTATACACAGCTTGACATTAGGCATCAGGCCGAGATGGATGACTGCTCGGCGTCACCTCGGAAAGTGTATACACTTTGATCGTAGCCATCAGTTTGAGATGGATGACTTCTCGGAGTCACCTCGGATGACATTAGCCATCGGGCCGAGATGGATGACGTCTCGGAGTCATCTCGGAATGTGTATACACACTTCGATCTTAGCCATCGGGCCGAGATGGATGACATCTCTAAGTCACCTCGAAATGCGTATACACAGTTTGATCTTAGCCCTCAAGCCGAGATCCATGACTTCTTGGAGTCACCTCGGAATGCGTATACAGTGTCTGATCAGAGCCATGAGGCCGAGATGGATGACACCTCGTAGTCACCTCGAAATGCGTTTACACACTTTGATCTTAGCCATTAGGCCGAAATGGATGACGTCTCGGCGTCACCTCGGAATGTGTATACACACTTTGATCTTAGCCATCAGGCCGGGATAGATGAGATCTCGAAGTCACTTCGAAATGCGTATACACACTTCCATGATAGCCATCAGGCCGAGATGGATGACATTTCGAAGTCACTTCGAAATGTGTACACACACTTTGATCTTAGCCATCACGCCAAGATGGATGACTTCTCGGAGTCACCTCGGAAAGTGTATACGCAATCCCATTTTAGCCATCAGGCTGAGATGAATGACTTCTCAGAGTTACCTCGGAACGTGTATACACTTTGATCGTAGCCATCAGGCTGAGATGGATGACTTCTCGGAGTTACCTCGGATGACATTAGCCATCAGGCCGAGATGGATGACGTCTCGGAGTCACCTTGGAATGTGTATACACACTTCGATCTTAGTCATCATCCCGAGATGGATGACATCTCTAAGTCACCTCGGAATGTGTATACACACTTTGATCTTAGCCATCAGGCCGGGATGGATGACATCTCGTAGTCACCTCGAACTGCGTGTACACGTTCTGATCTTATCCCTCAGGCCGAGATGCATGACATCTCGAAGTCACCTCGAATTGCGTATACACACTTTGATCATAGCCATCAGGCCGCGATGGATGACATCTCGAAGTCATCTCGAAATGTGTACACACACGTTGATCTTAGCCATCACGCTAAGATGGATGACTTCTCGGAGTCACCTCGGAAAGTATATACGCATTCCCATTTTAGTCATCAGGCTGAGATGAATGACTTCTCGGAGTTACCTCGGAATGTGTATACAGTTTGATCGTAGCCATTAGGCTGAGATGGATGACTTCTCGGAGTCACCTCGGACAACATTAGCCATCAGGCCGAGATTGATGATGTCTCGGAGTCACCTCGGACTGTGTATACACACTTCGATCTTAGTCATCAGGCCGAGATGGATGACATCTCTAAGTCACCTCGAAATGCGTATACACAGTTTGATCTTACCCCTCAGGCCGAGATCCATGACTTCTTGGAGTCACCTCGGAATGCGTATACAGTGTCTGATCATAGCCATCAGGCCGAGATGGATGACATCTCGTAGTCACCTCGAAATGCGTGTACACACTTTGATCTTAGCCATTAGGCCGAGATGGGTGACGTCTCGGAGTCAGCTCGAAATGCGTTTACACACTTTGATCTTAGCCATCAGGCCGAGATGGATGACTTCTCGGAGTCACCTCGGAACGTGTATACACAGCTTGACATTAGGCATCAGGCCGAGATGGATGACTGCTCGGCGTCACCTCGGAAAGTGTATACACTTTGATCGTAGCCATCAGTTTGAGATGGATGACTTCTCGGAGTCACCTCGGATGACATTAGCCATCGGGCCGAGATGGATGACATCTCGTAGTCACCTCGAAATGCGTGTACACACTTTGATCTTAGCCATTAGGTCGAGATCCATGACTTCTTCTAGTTACCTCGGAATGTGTATACACTTTGATCCTAGCCATCAGGCCGAGATGGATGATATCTCGAAGTCACCTCGGAATGTGTATACACTTTGATCATAGGCATCAGGCCGAGATGGATGATATCTCGAAGTCACCTCGAAATACGTATACACACTTTGACCTTAGCCATTAGGTCGAGATCCATGACTTCTTGGAGTTACCTCGGAATGCGTATACACTGTCTGATCATAGCCACCAGGCCGAGATGGATGACTTCTCGGAGTCACCTCGAATTGCGTATACACACTTTGATCATAGCCATCAGGCCGAGATGGATGACATCTCCAAATCATCTCGAAATGTGTACACACACTTCGATCTTAGCCATCAGGCCGAGATGGATGACATCTCGAAGTAACCTCGAAATGCGTTTACACACTTTGATCTTAGCCATCACGCCGAGATGGATGACTTCTCGGAGTCACCTCGGAACGTGTATACACAGCTTGACATTAGCCATCAGGCCGAGATGGATGACTTCTCGGAGTCACCTCGGAACGTGTATACACAGCTTGACATTAGCCATCAGGCCGAGATGGATGACTGCTCGGAGTCACCTCGGAAAGTGTATACACACTTTGATCATAGCCATCAGGCCGAGATGGATGACATTTCAAAGTCACCTCGAAATGTGTACACACACGTTGATCTTAGCCATCACGCTAAGATGGACGACCTCTCGGAGTCACCTCGAAATGCGTATACACAGTTTGATCTTACCCCTCAGGCCGAGATCCATGACTTCTTGGAGTCACCTCGGAATGCGTATACAGTGTCTGATCATAGCCATCAGGCCGAGATGGATGACATCTCGTAGTCACCTCGAAATGCGTGTACACACTTTGATCTTAGCCATTAGGTCGAGATCCGTGACTTCTTGGAGTTACCTCGGAATGTGTATACACTTTGATCATAGCCATCAGGCCGAGATGGATGATATCTCGAAGTCACCTCGGAATGTGTATACACTTTGATCATAGGCATCAGGCCGAGATGGACCATATCTCGAAGTCACCTCGAAATACGTATACACACTTTGACCTTAGCCATCAGGCCGAGATCCATGACTTCTTGGAGTCACCTCGCAATGCGTATACAGTGTCTGATCATAGCCACCAGGAAGAGATGGATGACTTCTCGTAGTCACCGCGAAATGCGTGTACACACTTTGATCTTAGCCATTAGGTCGAGATCCATGACTTCTTGGAGTTACCTCGGAATGCGTATACAGTGTCTGATCATAACCACCAGGCCGAGATGGATGACTTCTCGGAGTCACCTCGGAATGCGTATACACATTCTGATCTTATCCCTCAGGCCGAGATGCATGACATCTCGAAGTCACCTCGAATTGCGTATACACACTTTGATCATAGCCATCAGGCCGAGATGGATGACATCTCCAAATCATCTCGAAATGTGTACACACACTTCGATCTTAGCCATCAGGCCGAGATGGATGACATCTCGAAGTAACCTCGAAATGCGTTTACACACTTTGATCTTAGCCATCACGCCGAGATGGATGACTTCTCGGAGTCACCTCGGAACGTGTATACACAGTTTGACACTAGCCATCAGCCCGAGATGGATGACTTCTCGGAGTCACCTCGGAACGTGTATACACAGCTTGACATTAGCCATCAGGCCGAGATGGATGACTTCTCGGAGTCACCTCGAAATGCGTATACACAGTTTGATCTTACCCCTCAGGCCGAGATCCATGACTTCTTGGAGTCACCTCGGAATGCGTATACAGTGTCTGATCATAGCCACCAGGCCGAGATGGATGACTTCTCGGAGTCACCTCGGAATGCGTATACACACTTTGATCATAGCCATCAGGCCGAGATGGATGACATCTCCAAATCATCTCGAAATGTGTACACACACTTCGATCTTAGCCATCAGGCCGAGATGGATGACATCTCGAAGTAACCTCGAAATGCGTTTACACACTTTGATCTTAGCCATCACGCCGAGATGGATGACTTCTCGGAGTCACCTCGGAACGTGTATACACAGCTTGACATTAGCCATCAGGCCGAGATGGATGACTTCTCGGAGTCACCTCGGAACGTGTATACACAGCTTGACATTAGCCATCAGGCCGAGATGGATGACTGCTCGGAGTCACCTCGGAAAGTGTATACACACTTTGATCATAGCCATCTTGCCGAGATGGATGACATCTCGAAGTAACCTCGAAATGCGTTTACACACTTTGATCTTAGCCATAACGCCGAGATGGATGACTTCTCGGAGTCACCTCGGAATGCGTATACAGTGTCTGATCATAGCCATCAGGCCGAGATGGATGACATTTCAAAGTCACCTCGAAATGTGTACACACACGTTGATCTTAGCCATCACGCTAAGATGGATGACTTCTCGGAGTCACCTCGAAATGCGTATACACAGTTTGATCTTACCCCTCAGGCCGAGATCCATGACTTCTTGGAGTCACCTCGGAATGCGTATACAGTGTCTGATCATAGCCATCAGGCCGAGATGGATGACATCTCGTAGTCACCTCGAAATGCGTGTACACACTTTGATCTTAGCCATTAGGTCGAGATCCGTGACTTCTTGGAGTTACCTCGGAATGTGTATACACTTTGATCATAGCCATCAGGCCGAGATGGATGATATCTCGAAGTCACCTCGGAATGTGTATACACTTTGATCATAGGCATCAGGCCGAGATGGACCATATCTCGAAGTCACCTCGAAATACGTATACACACTTTAACCTTAGCCATCAGGCCGAGATCCATGACTTCTTGGAGTCAACTCGGAATGCGTATACAGTGTCTGATCATAGCCATCAGGCCGAGATGGATGACATCTCGTAGTCACCTCGAAATGCGTGTACACACTTTGATCTTAGCCATTAGGCCGAGATGGGTGACGTCTCGGAGTCAGCTCGAAATGCGTTTACACACTTTGATCTTAGCCATCAGGCCGAGATGGATGACTTCTCGGAGTCACCTCGGAACGTGTATACACAGCTTGACATTAGGCATCAGGCCGAGATGGATGACTGCTCGGCGTCACCTCGGAAAGTGTATACACTTTGATCGTAGCCATCAGTTTGAGATGGATGACTTCTCGGAGTCACCTCGGATGACATTAGCCATCGGGCCGAGATGGATGACGTCTCGGAGTCATCTCGGAATGTGTATACACAGCTTGACATTAGGCATCAGGCCGAGATGGATGACTGCTCGGCGTCACCTCGGAAAGTGTATACACTTTGATCATAGGCATCAGGCCGAGATGGACCATATCTCGAAGTCACCTCGAAATACGTATACACACTTTAACCTTAGCCATCAGGCCGAGATCCATGACTTCTTGGAGTCAACTCGGAATGCGTATACAGTGTCTGATCATAGCCATCAGGCCGAGATGGATGACATCTCGTAGTCACCTCGAAATGCGTGTACACACTTTGATCTTAGCCATTAGGTCGAGATCCGTGACTTCTTGGAGTTACCTCGGAATGTGTATACACTTTGATCATAGCCATCAGGCCGAGATGGATGATATCTCGAAGTCACCTCGGAATGTGTATACACTTTGATCATAGGCATCAGGCCGAGATGGACCATATCTCGAAGTCACCTCGAAATACGTATACACACTTTGACCTTAGCCATCAGGCCGAGATCCATGACTTCTTGGAGTCACCTCGCAATGCGTATACAGTGTCTGATCATAGCCACCAGGCCGAGATGGATGACTTCTCGGAGTCACCTCGGAATGCGTATACACATTCTGATCTTATCCCTCAGGCCGAGATGCATGACATCTCGAAGTCACCTCGAATTGCGTATACACACTTTGATCATAGCCATCAGGCCGAGATGGATGACATCTCCAAATCATCTCGAAATGTGTACACACACTTCGATCTTAGCCATCAGGCCGAGATGGATGACATCTCGAAGTAACCTCGAAATGCGTTTACACACTTTGATCTTAGCCATCACGCCGAGATGGATGACTTCTCGGAGTCACCTCGGAAAGTGTATACGCATTCCCATTTTAGCCATCAGGCTGAGATGAATAACTTCTCGGAGTTACCTCGGAATGTGTATACACTTTGATCGTAGCCATCAGGCTGAGATGGATGACTTCTCGGAGTCACCTCGGATGACATTAGCCATGAGGCCGAGATGGATGACGTCTCGGAGTCACCTCGGAATTTGTATACACACTTCGATCTTAGCCATCGGGCCGAGATGGATGACATCTCGTAGTCACCTCGAAATGCGTGTACACACTTTGATCTTAGCCATTAGGTCGAGATCCATGACTTCTTGGAGTTACCTCGGAATGCGTATACAGTCTCTGATCATAGCCACCAGGCCGAGATGGATGACTTCTCGGAGTCACCTCGGAATGCGTATACACATTCTGATCTTATCCCTCAGGCCGAGATGCATGACATCTCGAAGTCACCTCGAATTGCGTATACACACTTTGATCATAGCCATCAGGCCGAGATGGATGACATCTCCAAATCATCTCGAAATGTGTACACACACTTCGATCTTAGCCATCAGGCCGAGATGGATGACATCTCGAAGCAACCTCGAAATGCGTTTACACACTTTGATCTTAGCCATCACGCCGAGATGGATGACTTCCCGGAGTCACCTCGGAACGTGTATACACAGCTTGACATTAGCCATCAGGCCGAGATGGATCACTTCTCGGAGTCACCTCGGAACGTGTATACACAGCTTGACGTTAGCCATCAGGCCGAGATGGATGACTGCTCGGAGTCACCTCGGAAAGTGTATACACACTTTGATCATAGCCATCTTGCCGAGATGGATGACATCTCGAAGTAACCTCGAAATGCGTTTACACACTTTGATCTTAGCCATAACGCCGAGATGGATGACTTCTCGGAGTCACCTCGGAACGTGTATACACAGCTTGACATTAGCCATCAGGCCGAGATGGATGACTTCTCGGAGTCACCTCGGAACGTGTATACACAGCTTGACATTAGCCATCAGGCCGAGATGGATGACTGCTCGGAGTCACCTCGGAAAGTGTATACACACTTTGATCATAGCCATCAGGCCGAGATGGATGACATTTCAAAGTCACCTCGAAATGTGTACACACACGTTGATCTTAGCCATCACGCTAAGATGGATGACTTCTCGGAGTCACCTCGAAATGCGTATACACAGTTTGATCTTACCCCTCAGGCCGAGATCCATGACTTCTTGGAGTCACCTCGGAATGCGTATACAGTGTCTGATCATAGCCATCAGGCCGAGATGGATGACATCTCGTAGTCACCTCGAAATGCGTGTACACACTTTGATCTTAGCCATTAGGTCGAGATCCGTGACTTCTTGGAGTTACCTCGGAATGTGTATACACTTTGATCATAGCCATCAGGCCGAGATGGATGATATCTCGAAGTCACCTCGGAATGTGTATACACTTTGATCATAGGCATCAGGCCGAGATGGACCATATCTCGAAGTCACCTCGAAATACGTATACACACTTTAACCTTAGCCATCAGGCCGAGATCCATGACTTCTTGGAGTCAACTCGGAATGCGTATACAGTGTCTGATCATAGCCATCAGGCCGAGATGGATGACATCTCGTAGTCACCTCGAAATGCGTGTACACACTTTGATCTTAGCCATTAGGCCGAGATGGGTGACGTCTCGGAGTCAGCTCGAAATGCGTTTACACACTTTGATCTTAGCCATCAGGCCGAGATGGATGACTTCTCGGAGTCACCTCGGAA
Organism: Trypoxylon attenuatum; assembly: GCA_963989405.1. Taxonomy (NCBI): domain Eukaryota; kingdom Metazoa; phylum Arthropoda; class Insecta; order Hymenoptera; family Crabronidae; genus Trypoxylon; species Trypoxylon attenuatum. The sequence goes on from OZ022489.1 coordinate 19,266,333, forward strand.
CGTGTATACACAGCTTGACATTAGGCATCAGGCCGAGATGGATGACTGCTCGGCGTCACCTCGGAAAGTGTATACACTTTGATCGTTGCCATCAGTTTGAGATGGATGACTTCTCGGAGTCACCTCGGATGACATTAGCCATCGGGCCGAGATGGATGACGTCTCGGAGTCATCTCGGAATGTGTATACACACTTCGATCTTAGCCATCGGGCCGAGATGGATGACATCTCGTAGTCACCTCGAAATGCGTGTACACACTTTGATCTTAGCCATTAGGTCGAGATCCATGACTTCTTGGAGTTACCTCGGAATGTGTATACACTTTGATCCTAGCCATCAGGCCGAGATGGATGATATCTCGAAGTCACCTCGGAATGTGTATACACTTTGATCATAGGCATCAGGCCGAGATGGATGACTTCTCGTAGTCACCGCGAAATGCGTGTACACACTTTGATCTTAGCCATTAGGTCGAGATCCATGACTTCTTGGAGATACCTCGGAATGCGTATACAGTGTCTGATCATAGCCACCAGGCCGAGATGGATGACTTCTCGGAGTCACCTCGGAATGCGTATACACATTCTGATCTTATCCCTCAGGCCGAGATGCATGACATCTCGAAGTCACCTCGAATTGCGTATACACACTTTGATCATAGCCATCAGGCCGAGATGGATGACATCTCCAAATCATCTCGAAATGTGTACACACAGTTCGATCTTAGCCATCAGGCCGAGATGGATGACATCTCGAAGTAACCTCGAAATGCGTTTACACACTTTGATCTTAGCCATCACGCCGAGATGGATGACTTCTCGGAGTCACCTCGGAACGTGTATACACAGCTTGACATTAGCCATCAGGCCGAGATGGATGACTTCTCGGAGTCACCTCGGAACGTGTATACACAGTTTGACACTAGCCATCAGGCCGAGATGGATGACTTCTCGGAGTCATCTCGGAACGTGTATACACAGCTTGACATTAGCCATCAGGCCGAGATGGATGACTGCTCGGAGTCACCTCGGAAAGTGTATACACACTTTGATCATAGCCATCAGGCCGAGATGGATGACATTTCAAAGTCACCTCGAAATGTGTACACACACGTTGATCTTAGCCATCACGCTAAGATGGATGACTTCTCGGAGTCACCTCGAAATGCGTATACACAGTTTGATCTTACCCCTCAGGCCGAGATCCATGACTTCTCGGAGATACCTCGGAATGCGTATACAGTGTCTGATCATAGCCACCAGGCCGAGATGGATGACTTCTCGGAGTCACCTCGGAATGCGTATACACATTCTGATTTTATCCCTCAGGCCGAGATGCATGACATCTCGAAGTCACCTCGAATTGCGTATACACACGTTGATCTTAGCCATCACGCTAAGATGGATGACTTCTCGGAGTCACCTCGAAATGCGTATACACAGTTTGATCTTACCCCTCAGGCCGAGATCCATGACTTCTTGGAGTCACCTCGGAATGCGTATACAGTGTCTGATCATAGCCATCAGGCCGAGATGGATGACATCTCGTAGTCACCTCGAAATGCGTGTACACACTTTGATCTTAGCCATTAGGTCGAGATCCGTGACTTCTTGGAGTTACCTCGGAATGTGTATACACTTTGATCATAGCCATCAGGCCGAGATGGATGATATCTCGAAGTCACCTCGGAATGTGTATACACTTTGATCATAGGCATCAGGCCGAGATGGACCATATCTCGAAGTCACCTCGAAATACGTATACACACTTTAACCTTAGCCATCAGGCCGAGATCCATGACTTCTTGGAGTCAACTCGGAATGCGTATACAGTGTCTGATCATAGCCATCAGGCCGAGATGGATGACATCTCGTAGTCACCTCGAAATGCGTGTACACACTTTGATCTTAGCCATTAGGCCGAGATGGGTGACGTCTCGGAGTCAGCTCGAAATGCGTTTACACACTTTGATCTTAGCCATCAGGCCGAGATGGATGACTTCTCGGAGTCACCTCGGAACGTGTATACACAGCTTGACATTAGGCATCAGGCCGAGATGGATGACTGCTCGGCGTCACCTCGGAAAGTGTATACACTTTGATCGTTGCCATCAGTTTGAGATGGATGACTTCTCGGAGTCACCTCGGATGACATTAGCCATCGGGCCGAGATGGATGACGTCTCGGAGTCATCTCGGAATGTGTATACACACTTCGATCTTAGCCATCGGGCCGAGATGGATGACATCTCGTAGTCACCTCGAAATGCGTGTACACACTTTGATCTTAGCCATTAGGTCGAGATCCATGACTTCTTGGAGTTACCTCGGAATGTGTATACACTTTGATCCTAGCCATCAGGCCGAGATGGATGATATCTCGAAGTCACCTCGGAATGTGTATACACTTTGATCATAGGCATCAGGCCGAGATGGATGACTTCTCGTAGTCACCGCGAAATGCGTGTACACACTTTGATCTTAGCCATTAGGTCGAGATCCATGACTTCTTGGAGATACCTCGGAATGCGTATACAGTGTCTGATCATAGCCACCAGGCCGAGATGGATGACTTCTCGGAGTCACCTCGGAATGCGTATACACATTCTGATCTTATCCCTCAGGCCGAGATGCATGACATCTCGAAGTCACCTCGAATTGCGTATACACACTTTGATCATAGCCATCAGGCCGAGATGGATGACATCTCCAAATCATCTCGAAATGTGTACACACAGTTCGATCTTAGCCATCAGGCCGAGATGGATGACATCTCGAAGTAACCTCGAAATGCGTTTACACACTTTGATCTTAGCCATCACGCCGAGATGGATGACTTCTCGGAGTCACCTCGGAACGTGTATACACAGCTTGACATTAGCCATCAGGCCGAGATGGATGACTTCTCGGAGTCACCTCGGAACGTGTATACACAGTTTGACACTAGCCATCAGGCCGAGATGGATGACTTCTCGGAGTCATCTCGGAACGTGTATACACAGCTTGACATTAGCCATCAGGCCGAGATGGATGACTGCTCGGAGTCACCTCGGAAAGTGTATACACACTTTGATCATAGCCATCAGGCCGAGATGGATGACATTTCAAAGTCACCTCGAAATGTGTACACACACGTTGATCTTAGCCATCACGCTAAGATGGATGACTTCTCGGAGTCACCTCGAAATGCGTATACACAGTTTGATCTTACCCCTCAGGCCGAGATCCATGACTTCTCGGAGATACCTCGGAATGCGTATACAGTGTCTGATCATAGCCACCAGGCCGAGATGGATGACTTCTCGGAGTCACCTCGGAATGCGTATACACATTCTGATTTTATCCCTCAGGCCGAGATGCATGACATCTCGAAGTCACCTCGAATTGCGTATACACACTTTGATCATAGCCATCAGGCCGAGATGGATGACATCTCCAAATCATCTCGAAATGTGTACACACACTTCGATCTTAGCCATCAGGCCGAGATGGATGACATCTCGAAGTAACCTCGAAATGCGTTTACACACTTTGATCTTAGCCATCACGCCGAGATGGATGACTTCTCGGAGTCACCTCGGAACGTGTATACACAGCTTGACATTAGCCATCAGGCCGAGATGGATGACGTCTCGGAGTCACCTCGAAATGCGTATACACAGTTTGATCTTACCCCTCAGGCCGAGATCCATGACTTCTTGGAGTCACCTCGCAATGCGTATACAGTGTCTGATCATAGCCATCAGGCCGAGATGGATGACTTCTCGGAGTCACCTCGGAACGTGTATACACAGCTTGACATTAGCCATCAGGCCGAGATGGATGACTGCTCGGAGTCACCTCGGAAAGTGTATACACACTTTGATCATAGCCATCAGGCCGAGATGGATGACATCTCGTAGTCACCTCGAAATGCGTGTACACACTTTGACCTTAGCCATCAGGCCGAGATCCATGACTTCTTGGAGTCACCTCGCAATGCGTATACAGTGTCTGATCATAGCCACCAGGAAGAGATGGATGACTTCTCGTAGTCACCGCGAAATGCGTGTACACACTTTGATCTTAGCCATTAGGTCGAGATCCATGACTTCTTGGAGTTACCTCGGAATGCGTATACAGTGTCTGATCATAGCCACCAGGCCGAGATGGATGACTTCTCGGAGTCACCTCGGAATGCGTATACACATTCTGATCTTATCCCTCAGGCCGAGATGCATGACATCTCGAAGTCACCTCGAATTGCGTATACACACTTTGATCATAGCCATCAGGCCGAGATGGATGACATCTCCAAATCATCTCGAAATGTGTACACACACTTCGATCTTAGCCATCAGGCCGAGATGGATGACATCTCGAAGTAACCTCGAAATGCGTTTACACACTTTGATCATAGCCATCAGGCCGAGATGGATGACATCTCCAAATCATCTCGAAATGTGTACACACACTTCGATCTTAGCCATCAGGCCGAGATGGATGACATCTCGAAGTAACCTCGAAATGCGTTTACACACTTTGATCTTAGCCATCACGCCGAGATGGATGACTTCTCGGAGTCACCTCGGAACGTGTATACACAGCTTGACATTAGCCATCAGGCCGAGATGGATGACTTCTCGGAGTCACCTCGAAATGCGTATACACAGTTTGATCTTACCCCTCAGGCCGAGATCCATGACTTCTTGGAGTCACCTCGGAATGCGTATACAGTGTCTGATCATAGCCACCAGGCCGAGATGGATGACTTCTCGGAGTCACCTCGGAATGCGTATACACATTCTGATCTTATCCCTCAGGCCGAGATGCATGACATCTCCAAGTCACCTCGAATTGCGTATACACACTTTGATCATAGCCATCAGGCCGAGATGGATGACATCTCCAAATCATCTCGAAATGTGTACACACACTTCGATCTTAGCCATCAGGCCGAGATGGATGACATCTCGAAGTAACCTCGAAATGCGTTTACACACTTTGATCTTAGCCATCAAACCGAGATGGATGACTTCTCGGAGTCACCTCGGAAAGTGTATACACACTTTGATCATAGCCATCAGGCCGAGATGGATGACATTTCAAAGTCACCTCGAAATGTGTACACACACGTTGATCTTAGCCATCACGCTAAGATGGATGACTTCTCGGAGTCACCTCGAAATGCGTATACACAGTTTGATCTTACCCCTCAGGCCGAGATCCATGACTTCTTGGAGTCACCTCGGAATGCGTATACAGTGTCTGATCATAGCCATCAGGCCGAGATGGATGACATCTCGTAGTCACCTCGAAATGCGTGTACACACTTTGATCTTAGCCATTAGGCCGAGATGGGTGACGTCTCGGAGTCAGCTCGAAATGCGTTTACACACTTTGATCTTAGCCATCAGGCCGAGATGGATGACTTCTCGGAGTCACCTCGGAACGTGTATACACAGCTTGACATTAGGCATCAGGCCGAGATGGATGACTGCTCGGCGTCACCTCGGAAAGTGTATACACTTTGATCGTAGCCATCAGTTTGAGATGGATGACTTCTCGGAGTCACCTCGGATGACATTAGCCATCGGGCCGAGATGGATGACGTCTCGGAGTCATCTCGGAATGTGTATACACACTTCGATCTTAGCCATCGGGCCGAGATGGATGACATCTCTAAGTCACCTCGAAATGCGTATACACAGTTTGATCTTAGCCCTCAAGCCGAGATCCATGACTTCTTGGAGTCACCTCGGAATGCGTATACAGTGTCTGATCAGAGCCATGAGGCCGAGATGGATGACACCTCGTAGTCACCTCGAAATGCGTTTACACACTTTGATCTTAGCCATTAGGCCGAAATGGATGACGTCTCGGCGTCACCTCGGAATGTGTATACACACTTTGATCTTAGCCATCAGGCCGGGATAGATGAGATCTCGAAGTCACTTCGAAATGCGTATACACACTTCCATGATAGCCATCAGGCCGAGATGGATGACATTTCGAAGTCACTTCGAAATGTGTACACACACTTTGATCTTAGCCATCACGCCAAGATGGATGACTTCTCGGAGTCACCTCGGAAAGTGTATACGCAATCCCATTTTAGCCATCAGGCTGAGATGAATGACTTCTCAGAGTTACCTCGGAACGTGTATACACTTTGATCGTAGCCATCAGGCTGAGATGGATGACTTCTCGGAGTTACCTCGGATGACATTAGCCATCAGGCCGAGATGGATGACGTCTCGGAGTCACCTTGGAATGTGTATACACACTTCGATCTTAGTCATCATCCCGAGATGGATGACATCTCTAAGTCACCTCGAATTGCGTATACACACTTTGATCATAGCCATCAGGCCGCGATGGATGACATCTCGAAGTCATCTCGAAATGTGTACACACACGTTGATCTTAGCCATCACGCTAAGATGGATGACTTCTCGGAGTCACCTCGGAAAGTATATACGCATTCCCATTTTAGTCATCAGGCTGAGATGAATGACTTCTCGGAGTTACCTCGGAATGTGTATACAGTTTGATCGTAGCCATTAGGCTGAGATGGATGACTTCTCGGAGTCACCTCGGACAACATTAGCCATCAGGCCGAGATTGATGATGTCTCGGAGTCACCTCGGACTGTGTATACACACTTCGATCTTAGTCATCAGGCCGAGATGGATGACATCTCTAAGTCACCTCGAAATGCGTATACACAGTTTGATCTTACCCCTCAGGCCGATATCCATGACTTCTTGGAGTCACCTCGGAATGCGTATACAGTGTCTGATCATAGCCATCAGGCCGAGATGGATGACATCTCGTAGTCACCTCGAAATGCGTGTACACACTTTGATCTTAGCCATTAGGCCGAGATGGGTGACGTCTCGGAGTCAGCTCGAAATGCGTTTACACACTTTGATCTTAGCCATCAGGCCGAGATGGATGACTTCTCGGAGTCACCTCGGAACGTGTATACACAGCTTGACATTAGGCATCAGGCCGAGATGGATGACTGCTCGGCGTCACCTCGGAAAGTGTATACACTTTGATCGTAGCCATCAGTTTGAGATGGATGACTTCTCGGAGTCACCTCGGATGACATTAGCCATCGGGCCGAGATGGATGACGTCTCGGAGTCATCTCGGAATGTGTATACACACTTCGATCTTAGCCATCGGGCCGAGATGGATGACATCTCGTAGTCACCTCGAAATGCGTGTACACACTTTGATCTTAGCCATTAGGTCGAGATCCATGACTTCTTCTAGTTACCTCGGAATGTGTATACACTTTGATCCTAGCCATCAGGCCGAGATGGATGATATCTCGAAGTCACCTCGGAATGTGTATACACTTTGATCATAGGCATCAGGCCGAGATGGATGATATCTCGAAGTCACCTCGAAATACGTATACACACTTTGACCTTAGCCATTAGGTCGAGATCCATGACTTCTTGGAGTTACCTCGGAATGCGTATACAGTGTCTGATCATAGCCACCAGGCCGAGATGGATGACTTCTCGGAGTCACCTCGAATTGCGTATACACACTTTGATCATAGCCATCAGGCCGAGATGGATGACATCTCCAAATCATCTCGAAATGTGTACACACACTTCGATCTTAGCCATCAGGCCGAGATGGATGACATCTCGAAGTAACCTCGAAATGCGTTTACACACTTTGATCTTAGCCATTAGGCCGAAATGGATGACGTCTCGGCGTCACCTCGGAATGTGTATACACACTTTGATCTTAGCCATCAGGCCGGGATAGATGAGATCTCGAAGTCACTTCGAAATGCGTATACACACTTCCATGATAGCCATCAGGCCGAGATGGATGACATTTCGAAGTCACTTCGAAATGTGTACACACACTTTGATCTTAGCCATCACGCCAAGATGGATGACTTCTCGGAGTCACCTCGGAAAGTGTATACGCAATCCCATTTTAGCCATCAGGCTGAGATGAATGACTTCTCAGAGTTACCTCGGAACGTGTATACACTTTGATCGTAGCCATCAGGCTGAGATGGATGACTTCTCGGAGTTACCTCGGATGACATTAGCCATCAGGCCGAGATGGATGACGTCTCGGAGTCACCTTGGAATGTGTATACACACTTCGATCTTAGTCATCATCCCGAGATGGATGACATCTCTAAGTCACCTCGAATTGCGTATACACACTTTGATCATAGCCATCAGGCCGCGATGGATGACATCTCGAAGTCATCTCGAAATGTGTACACACACGTTGATCTTAGCCATCACGCTAAGATGGATGACTTCTCGGAGTCACCTCGGAAAGTATATACGCATTCCCATTTTAGTCATCAGGCTGAGATGAATGACTTCTCGGAGTTACCTCGGAATGTGTATACAGTTTGATCGTAGCCATTAGGCTGAGATGGATGACTTCTCGGAGTCACCTCGGACAACATTAGCCATCAGGCCGAGATTGATGATGTCTCGGAGTCACCTCGGACTGTGTATACACACTTCGATCTTAGTCATCAGGCCGAGATGGATGACATCTCTAAGTCACCTCGAAATGCGTATACACAGTTTGATCTTACCCCTCAGGCCGAGATCCATGACTTCTTGGAGTCACCTCGGAATGCGTATACAGTGTCTGATCATAGCCATCAGGCCGAGATGGATGACATCTCGTAGTCACCTCGAAATGCGTGTACACACTTTGATCTTAGCCATTAGGCCGAGATGGGTGACGTCTCGGAGTCAGCTCGAAATGCGTTTACACACTTTGATCTTAGCCATCAGGCCGAGATGGATGACTTCTCGGAGTCACCTCGGAACGTGTATACACAGCTTGACATTAGGCATCAGGCCGAGATGGATGACTGCTCGGCGTCACCTCGGAAAGTGTATACACTTTGATCGTAGCCATCAGTTTGAGATGGATGACTTCTCGGAGTCACCTCGGATGACATTAGCCATCGGGCCGAGATGGATGACGTCTCGGAGTCATCTCGGAATGTGTATACACACTTCGATCTTAGCCATCGGGCCGAGATGGATGACATCTCGTAGTCACCTCGAAATGCGTGTACACACTTTGATCTTAGCCATTAGGTCGAGATCCATGACTTCTTCTAGTTACCTCGGAATGTGTATACACTTTGATCCTAGCCATCAGGCCGAGATGGATGATATCTCGAAGTCACCTCGGAATGTGTATACACTTTGATCATAGGCATCAGGCCGAGATGGATGATATCTCGAAGTCACCTCGAAATACGTATACACACTTTGACCTTAGCCATTAGGTCGAGATCCATGACTTCTTGGAGTTACCTCGGAATGCGTATACAGTGTCTGATCATAGCCACCAGGCCGAGATGGATGACTTCTCGGAGTCACCTCGAATTGCGTATACACACTTTGATCATAGCCATCAGGCCGAGATGGATGACATCTCCAAATCATCTCGAAATGTGTACACACACTTCGATCTTAGCCATCAGGCCGAGATGGATGACATCTCGAAGTAACCTCGAAATGCGTTTACACACTTTGATCTTAGCCATCACGCCGAGATGGATGACTTCTCGGAGTCACCTCGGAACGTGTATACACAGCTTGACATTAGCCATCAGGCCGAGATGGATGACTTCTCGGAGTCACCTCGGAACGTGTATACACAGCTTGACATTAGCCATCAGGCCGAGATGGATGACTGCTCGGAGTCACCTCGGAAAGTGTATACACACTTTGATCATAGCCATCAGGCCGAGATGGATGACATTTCAAAGTCACCTCGAAATGTGTACACACACGTTGATCTTAGCCATCACGCTAAGATGGACGACCTCTCGGAGTCACCTCGAAATGCGTATACACAGTTTGATCTTACCCCTCAGGCCGAGATCCATGACTTCTTGGAGTCACCTCGGAATGCGTATACAGTGTCTGATCATAGCCATCAGGCCGAGATGGATGACATCTCGTAGTCACCTCGAAATGCGTGTACACACTTTGATCTTAGCCATTAGGTCGAGATCCGTGACTTCTTGGAGTTACCTCGGAATGTGTATACACTTTGATCATAGCCATCAGGCCGAGATGGATGATATCTCGAAGTCACCTCGGAATGTGTATACACTTTGATCATAGGCATCAGGCCGAGATGGACCATATCTCGAAGTCACCTCGAAATACGTATACACACTTTGACCTTAGCCATCAGGCCGAGATCCATGACTTCTTGGAGTCACCTCGCAATGCGTATACAGTGTCTGATCATAGCCACCAGGAAGAGATGGATGACTTCTCGTAGTCACCGCGAAATGCGTGTACACACTTTGATCTTAGCCATTAGGTCGAGATCCATGACTTCTTGGAGTTACCTCGGAATGCGTATACAGTGTCTGATCATAACCACCAGGCCGAGATGGATGACTTCTCGGAGTCACCTCGGAATGCGTATACACATTCTGATCTTATCCCTCAGGCCGAGATGCATGACATCTCGAAGTCACCTCGAATTGCGTATACACACTTTGATCATAGCCATCAGGCCGAGATGGATGACATCTCCAAATCATCTCGAAATGTGTACACACACTTCGATCTTAGCCATCAGGCCGAGATGGATGACATCTCGAAGTAACCTCGAAATGCGTTTACACACTTTGATCTTAGCCATCACGCCGAGATGGATGACTTCTCGGAGTCACCTCGGAACGTGTATACACAGTTTGACACTAGCCATCAGCCCGAGATGGATGACTTCTCGGAGTCACCTCGGAACGTGTATACACAGCTTGACATTAGCCATCAGGCCGAGATGGATGACTTCTCGGAGTCACCTCGAAATGCGTATACACAGTTTGATCTTACCCCTCAGGCCGAGATCCATGACTTCTTGGAGTCACCTCGGAATGCGTATACAGTGTCTGATCATAGCCACCAGGCCGAGATGGATGACTTCTCGGAGTCACCTCGGAATGCGTATACACACTTTGATCATAGCCATCAGGCCGAGATGGATGACATCTCCAAATCATCTCGAAATGTGTACACACACTTCGATCTTAGCCATCAGGCCGAGATGGATGACATCTCGAAGTAACCTCGAAATGCGTTTACACACTTTGATCTTAGCCATCACGCCGAGATGGATGACTTCTCGGAGTCACCTCGGAACGTGTATACACAGCTTGACATTAGCCATCAGGCCGAGATGGATGACTTCTCGGAGTCACCTCGGAACGTGTATACACAGCTTGACATTAGCCATCAGGCCGAGATGGATGACTGCTCGGAGTCACCTCGGAAAGTGTATACACACTTTGATCATAGCCATCTTGCCGAGATGGATGACATCTCGAAGTAACCTCGAAATGCGTTTACACACTTTGATCTTAGCCATAACGCCGAGATGGATGACTTCTCGGAGTCACCTCGGAACGTGTATACACAGCTTGACATTAGCCATCAGGCCGAGATCCATGACTTCTTGGAGTCACCTCGGAATGCGTATACAGTGTCTGATCATAGCCATCAGGCCGAGATGGATGACATTTCAAAGTCACCTCGAAATGTGTACACACACGTTGATCTTAGCCATCACGCTAAGATGGATGACTTCTCGGAGTCACCTCGAAATGCGTATACACAGTTTGATCTTACCCCTCAGGCCGAGATCCATGACTTCTTGGAGTCACCTCGGAATGCGTATACAGTGTCTGATCATAGCCATCAGGCCGAGATGGATGACATCTCGTAGTCACCTCGAAATGCGTGTACACACTTTGATCTTAGCCATTAGGTCGAGATCCGTGACTTCTTGGAGTTACCTCGGAATGTGTATACACTTTGATCATAGCCATCAGGCCGAGATGGATGATATCTCGAAGTCACCTCGGAATGTGTATACACTTTGATCATAGGCATCAGGCCGAGATGGACCATATCTCGAAGTCACCTCGAAATACGTATACACACTTTAACCTTAGCCATCAGGCCGAGATCCATGACTTCTTGGAGTCAACTCGGAATGCGTATACAGTGTCTGATCATAGCCATCAGGCCGAGATGGATGACATCTCGTAGTCACCTCGAAATGCGTGTACACACTTTGATCTTAGCCATTAGGCCGAGATGGGTGACGTCTCGGAGTCAGCTCGAAATGCGTTTACACACTTTGATCTTAGCCATCAGGCCGAGATGGATGACTTCTCGGAGTCACCTCGGAACGTGTATACACAGCTTGACATTAGGCATCAGGCCGAGATGGATGACTGCTCGGCGTCACCTCGGAAAGTGTATACACTTTGATCGTAGCCATCAGTTTGAGATGGATGACTTCTCGGAGTCACCTCGGATGACATTAGCCATCGGGCCGAGATGGATGACGTCTCGGAGTCATCTCGGAATGTGTATACACAGCTTGACATTAGGCATCAGGCCGAGATGGATGACTGCTCGGCGTCACCTCGGAAAGTGTATACACTTTGATCATAGGCATCAGGCCGAGATGGACCATATCTCGAAGTCACCTCGAAATACGTATACACACTTTAACCTTAGCCATCAGGCCGAGATCCATGACTTCTTGGAGTCAACTCGGAATGCGTATACAGTGTCTGATCATAGCCATCAGGCCGAGATGGATGACATCTCGTAGTCACCTCGAAATGCGTGTACACACTTTGATCTTAGCCATCACGCTAAGATGGATGACTTCTCGGAGTCACCTCGAAATGCGTATACACAGTTTGATCTTACCCCTCAGGCCGAGATCCATGACTTCTTGGAGTCACCTCGGAATGCGTATACAGTGTCTGATCATAGCCATCAGGCCGAGATGGATGACATCTCGTAGTCACCTCGAAAAGCGTGTACACACTTTGATCTTAGCCATTAGGTCGAGATCCGTGACTTCTTGGAGTTACCTCGGAATGTGTATACACTTTGATCATAGCCATCAGGCCGAGATGGATGATATCTCGAAGTCACCTCGGAATGTGTATACACTTTGATCATAGGCATCAGGCCGAGATGGACCATATCTCGAAGTCACCTCGAAATACGTATACACACTTTGACCTTAGCCATCAGGCCGAGATCCATGACTTCTTGGAGTCACCTCGCAATGCGTATACAGTGTCTGATCATAGCCACCAGGCCGAGATGGATGACTTCTCGGAGTCACCTCGGAATGCGTATACACATTCTGATCTTATCCCTCAGGCCGAGATGCATGACATCTCGAAGTCACCTCGAATTGCGTATACACACTTTGATCATAGCCATCAGGCCGAGATGGATGACATCTCCAAATCATCTCGAAATGTGTACACACACTTCGATCTTAGCCATCAGGCCGAGATGGATGACATCTCGAAGTAACCTCGAAATGCGTTTACACACTTTGATCTTAGCCATCACGCCGAGATGGATGACTTCTCGGAGTCACCTCGGAAAGTGTATACGCATTCCCATTTTAGCCATCAGGCTGAGATGAATAACTTCTCGGAGTTACCTCGGAATGTGTATACACTTTGATCGTAGCCATCAGGCTGAGATGGATGACTTCTCGGAGTCACCTCGGATGACATTAGCCATGAGGCCGAGATGGATGACGTCTCGGAGTCACCTCGGAATTTGTATACACACTTCGATCTTAGCCATCAGGCCGAGATGGATGACTGCTCGGAGTCACCTCGGAAAGTGTATACACACTTTGATCATAGCCATCAGGCCGAGATGGATGACATTTCAAAGTCACCTCGAAATGTGTACACACACGTTGATCTTAGCCATCACGCTAAGATGGACGACCTCTCGGAGTCACCTCGAAATGCGTATACACAGTTTGATCTTACCCCTCAGGCCGAGATCCATGACTTCTTGGAGTCACCTCGGAATGCGTATACAGTGTCTGATCATAGCCATCAGGCCGAGATGGATGACATCTCGTAGTCACCTCGAAATGCGTGTACACACTTTGATCTTAGCCATTAGGTCGAGATCCGTGACTTCTTGGAGTTACCTCGGAATGTGTATACACTTTGATCATAGCCATCAGGCCGAGATGGATGATATCTCGAAGTCACCTCGGAATGTGTATACACTTTGATCATAGGCATCAGGCCGAGATGGACCATATCTCGAAGTCACCTCGAAATACGTATACACACTTTGACCTTAGCCATCAGGCCGAGATCCATGACTTCTTGGAGTCACCTCGCAATGCGTATACAGTGTCTGATCATAGCCACCAGGAAGAGATGGATGACTTCTCGTAGTCACCGCGAAATGCGTGTACACACTTTGATCTTAGCCATTAGGTCGAGATCCATGACTTCTTGGAGTTACCTCGGAATGCGTATACAGTGTCTGATCATAACCACCAGGCCGAGATGGATGACTTCTCGGAGTCACCTCGGAATGCGTATACACATTCTGATCTTATCCCTCAGGCCGAGATGCATGACATCTCGAAGTCACCTCGAATTGCGTATACACACTTTGATCATAGCCATCAGGCCGAGATGGATGACATCTCCAAATCATCTCGAAATGTGTACACACACTTCGATCTTAGCCATCAGGCCGAGATGGATGACATCTCGAAGTAACCTCGAAATGCGTTTACACACTTTGATCTTAGCCATCACGCCGAGATGGATGACTTCTCGGAGTCACCTCGGAACGTGTATACACAGTTTGACACTAGCCATCAGCCCGAGATGGATGACTTCTCGGAGTCACCTCGGAACGTGTATACACAGCTTGACATTAGCCATCAGGCCGAGATGGATGACTTCTCGGAGTCACCTCGAAATGCGTATACACAGTTTGATCTTACCCCTCAGGCCGAGATCCATGACTTCTTGGAGTCACCTCGGAATGCGTATACAGTGTCTGATCATAGCCACCAGGCCGGGATGGATGACTTCTCGGAGTCACCTCGGAATGCGTATACACACTTTGATCATAGCCATCAGGCCGAGATGGATGACATCTCCAAATCATCTCGAAATGTGTACACACACTTCGATCTTAGCCATCAGGCCGAGATGGATAACATCTCGAAGTAACCTCGAAATGCGTTTACACACTTTGATCTTAGCCATCACGCCGAGATGGATGACTTCTCGGAGTCACCTCGGAACGTGTATACACAGCTTGACATTAGCCATCAGGCCGAGATGGATGACTTCTCGGAGTCACCTCGGAACGTGTATACACAGCTTGACATTAGCCATCAGGCCGAGATGGATGACTGCTCGGAGTCACCTCGGAAAGTGTATACACACTTTGATCATAGCCATCTTGCCGAGATGGATGACATCTCGAAGTAACCTCGAAATGCGTTTACACACTTTGATCTTAGCCATAACGCCGAGATGGATGACTTCTCGGAGTCACCTCGGAACGTGTATACACAGCTTGACATTAGCCATCAGGCCGAGATCCATGACTTCTTGGAGTCACCTCGGAATGCGTATACAGTGTCTGATCATAGCCATCAGGCCGAGATGGATGACATTTCAAAGTCACCTCGAAATGTGTACACACACGTTGATCTTAGCCATCACGCTAAGATGGATGACTTCTCGGAGTCACCTCGAAATGCGTATACACAGTTTGATCTTACCCCTCAGGCCGAGATCCATGACTTCTTGGAGTCACCTCGGAATGCGTATACAGTGTCTGATCATAGCCATCAGGCCGAGATGGATGACATCTCGTAGTCACCTCGAAATGCGTGTACACACTTTGATCTTAGCCATTAGGTCGAGATCCGTGACTTCTTGGAGTTACCTCGGAATGTGTATACACTTTGATCATAGCCATCAGGCCGAGATGGATGATATCTCGAAGTCACCTCGGAATGTGTATACACTTTGATCATAGGCATCAGGCCGAGATGGACCATATCTCGAAGTCACCTCGAAATACGTATACACACTTTAACCTTAGCCATCAGGCCGAGATCCATGACTTCTTGGAGTCAACTCGGAATGCGTATACAGTGTCTGATCATAGCCATCAGGCCGAGATGGATGACATCTCGTAGTCACCTCGAAATGCGTGTACACACTTTGATCTTAGCCATTAGGCCGAGATGGGTGACGTCTCGGAGTCAGCTCGAAATGCGTTTACACACTTTGATCTTAGCCATCAGGCCGAGATGGATGACTTCTCGGAGTCACCTCGGAACGTGTATACACAGCTTGACATTAGGCATCAGGCCGAGATGGATGACTGCTCGGCGTCACCTCGGAAAGTGTATACACTTTGATCGTAGCCATCAGTTTGAGATGGATGACTTCTCGGAGTCACCTCGGATGACATTAGCCATCGGGCCGAGATGGATGACGTCTCGGAGTCATCTCGGAATGTGTATACACAGCTTGACATTAGGCATCAGGCCGAGATGGATGACTGCTCGGCGTCACCTCGGAAAGTGTATACACTTTGATCATAGGCATCAGGCCGAGATGGACCATATCTCGAAGTCACCTCGAAATACGTATACACACTTTAACCTTAGCCATCAGGCCGAGATCCATGACTTCTTGGAGTCAACTCGGAATGCGTATACAGTGTCTGATCATAGCCATCAGGCCGAGATGGATGACATCTCGTAGTCACCTCGAAATGCGTGTACACACTTTGATCTTAGCCATCACGCTAAGATGGATGACTTCTCGGAGTCACCTCGAAATGCGTATACACAGTTTGATCTTACCCCTCAGGCCGAGATCCATGACTTCTTGGAGTCACCTCGGAATGCGTATACAGTGTCTGATCATAGCCATCAGGCCGAGATGGATGACATCTCGTAGTCACCTCGAAAAGCGTGTACACACTTTGATCTTAGCCATTAGGTCGAGATCCGTGACTTCTTGGAGTTACCTCGGAATGTGTATACACTTTGATCATAGCCATCAGGCCGAGATGGATGATATCTCGAAGTCACCTCGGAATGTGTATACACTTTGATCATAGGCATCAGGCCGAGATGGACCATATCTCGAAGTCACCTCGAAATACGTATACACACTTTGACCTTAGCCATCAGGCCGAGATCCATGACTTCTTGGAGTCACCTCGCAATGCGTATACAGTGTCTGATCATAGCCACCAGGCCGAGATGGATGACTTCTCGGAGTCACCTCGGAATGCGTATACACATTCTGATCTTATCCCTCAGGCCGAGATGCATGACATCTCGAAGTCACCTCGAATTGCGTATACACACTTTGATCATAGCCATCAGGCCGAGATGGATGACATCTCCAAATCATCTCGAAATGTGTACACACACTTCGATCTTAGCCATCAGGCCGAGATGGATGACATCTCGAAGTAACCTCGAAATGCGTTTACACACTTTGATCTTAGCCATCACGCCGAGATGGATGACTTCTCGGAGTCACCTCGGAAAGTGTATACGCATTCCCATTTTAGCCATCAGGCTGAGATGAATAACTTCTCGGAGTTACCTCGGAATGTGTATACACTTTGATCGTAGCCATCAGGCTGAGATGGATGACTTCTCGGAGTCACCTCGGATGACATTAGCCATGAGGCCGAGATGGATGACGTCTCGGAGTCACCTCGGAATTTGTATACACACTTCGATCTTAGCCATCGGGCCGAGATGGATGACATCTCGTAGTCACCTCGAAATGCGTGTACACACTTTGATCTTAGCCATTAGGTCGAGATCCATGACTTCTTGGAGTTACCTCGGAATGCGTATACAGTCTCTGATCATAGCCACCAGGCCGAGATGGATGACTTCTCGGAGTCACCTCGGAATGCGTATACACATTCTGATCTTATCCCTCAGGCCGAGATGCATGACATCTCGAAGTCACCTCGAATTGCGTATACACACTTTGATCATAGCCATCAGGCCGAGATGGATGACATCTCCAAATCATCTCGAAATGTGTACACACACTTCGATCTTAGCCATCAGGCCGAGATGGATGACATCTCGAAGTAACCTCGAAATGCGTTTACACACTTTGATCTTAGCCATCACGCCGAGATGGATGACTTCCCGGAGTCACCTCGGAACGTGTATACACAGCTTGACATTAGCCATCAGGCCGAGATGGATCACTTCTCGGAGTCACCTCGGAACGTGTATACACAGCTTGACGTTAGCCATCAGGCCGAGATGGATGACTGCTCGGAGTCACCTCGGAAAGTGTATACACACTTTGATCATAGCCATCTTGCCGAGATGGATGACATCTCGAAGTAACCTCGAAATGCGTTTACACACTTTGATCTTAGCCATAACGCCGAGATGGATGACTTCTCGGAGTCACCTCGGAACGTGTATACACAGCTTGACATTAGCCATCAGGCCGAGATGGATGACTTCTCGGAGTCACCTCGGAACGTGTATACACAGCTTGACATTAGCCATCAGGCCGAGATGGATGACTGCTCGGAGTCACCTCGGAAAGTGTATACACACTTTGATCATAGCCATCAGGCCGAGATGGATGACATTTCAAAGTCACCTCGAAATGTGTACACACACGTTGATCTTAGCCATCACGCTAAGATGGATGACTTCTCGGAGTCACCTCGAAATGCGTATACACAGTTTGATCTTACCCCTCAGGCCGAGATCCATGACTTCTTGGAGTCACCTCGGAATGCGTATACAGTGTCTGATCATAGCCATCAGGCCGAGATGGATGACATCTCGTAGTCACCTCGAAATGCGTGTACACACTTTGATCTTAGCCATTAGGTCGAGATCCGTGACTTCTTGGAGTTACCTCGGAATGTGTATACACTTTGATCATAGCCATCAGGCCGAGATGGATGATATCTCGAAGTCACCTCGGAATGTGTATACACTTTGATCATAGGCATCAGGCCGAGATGGACCATATCTCGAAGTCACCTCGAAATACGTATACACACTTTAACCTTAGCCATCAGGCCGAGATCCATGACTTCTTGGAGTCAACTCGGAATGCGTATACAGTGTCTGATCATAGCCATCAGGCCGAGATGGATGACATCTCGTAGTCACCTCGAAATGCGTGTACACACTTTGATCTTAGCCATTAGGCCGTGATGGGTGACGTCTCGGAGTCAGCTCGAAATGCGTTTACACACTTTGATCTTAGCCATCAGGCCGAGATGGATGACTTCTCGGAGTCACCTCGGAACGTGTATACACAGCTTGACATTAGGCATCAGGCCGAGATGGATGACTGCTCGGCGTCACCTCGGAAAGTGTATACACTTTGATCGTTGCCATCAGTTTGAGATGGATGACTTCTCGGAGTCACCTCGGATGACATTAGCCATCGGGCCGAGATGGATGACGTCTCGGAGTCATCTCGGAATGTGTATACACACTTCGATCTTAGCCATCGGGCCGAGATGGATGACATCTCGTAGTCACCTCGAAATGCGTGTACACACTTTGATCTTAGCCATTAGGTCGAGATCCATGACTTCTTGGAGTTACCTCGGAATGTGTATACACTTTGATCCTAGCCATCAGGCCGAGATGGATGATATCTCGAAGTCACCTCGGAATGTGTATACACTTTGATCATAGGCATCAGGCCGAGATGGATGACTTCTCGTAGTCACCGCGAAATGCGTGTACACACTTTGATCTTAGCCATTAGGTCGAGATCCATGACTTCTTGGAGATACCTCGGAATGCGTATACAGTGTCTGATCATAGCCACCAGGCCGAGATGGATGACTTCTCGGAGTCACCTCGGAATGCGTATACACATTCTGATCTTATCCCTCAGGCCGAGATGCATGACATCTCGAAGTCACCTCGAATTGCGTATACACACTTTGATCATAGCCATCAGGCCGAGATGGATGACATCTCCAAATCATCTCGAAATGTGTACACACAGTTCGATCTTAGCCATCAGGCCGAGATGGATGACATCTCGAAGTAACCTCGAAATGCGTTTACACACTTTGATCTTAGCCATCACGCCGAGATGGATGACTTCTCGGAGTCACCTCGGAACGTGTATACACAGCTTGACATTAGCCATCAGGCCGAGATGGATGACTTCTCGGAGTCACCTCGGAACGTGTATACACAGTTTGACACTAGCCATCAGGCCGAGATGGATGACTTCTCGGAGTCACCTCGGAACGTGTATACACAGCTTGACATTAGCCATCAGGCCGAGATGGATGACTGCTCGGAGTCACCTCGGAAAGTGTATACACACTTTGATCATAGCCATCTTGCCGAGATGGATGACATCTCGAAGTAACCTCGAAATGCGTTTACACACTTTGATCTTAGCCATAACGCCGAGATGGATGACTTCTCGGAGTCACCTCGGAACGTGTATACACAGCTTGACATTAGCCATCAGGCCGAGATGGATGACTTCTCGGAGTCACCTCGGAACGTGTATACACACTTTGATCATAGCCATCAGGCCGAGATGGATGACATTTCAAAGTCACCTCGAAATGTGTACACACGTTGATCTTAGCCATCACGCTAAGATGGATGACTTCTCGGAGTCACCTCGAAATGCGTATACACAGTTTGATCTTACCCCTCAGGCCGAGATCCATGACTTCTTGGAGATACCTCGGAATGCGTATACAGTGTCTGATCATAGCCACCAGGCCGAGATGGATGACTTCTCGGAGTCACCTCGGAATGCGTATACACATTCTGATTTTATCCCTCAGGCCGAGATGCATGACATCTCGAAGTCACCTCGAATTGCGTATACACACTTTGATCATAGCCATCAGGCCGAGATGGATGACATCTCCAAATCATCTCGAAATGTGTACACACACTTCGATCTTAGCCATCAGGCCGAGATGGATGACATCTCGAAGTAACCTCGAAATGCGTTTACACACTTTGATCTTAGCCATCACGCCGAGATGGATGACTTCTCGGAGTCACCTCGGAACGTGTATACACAGCTTGACATTAGCCATCAGGCCGAGATGGATGACGTCTCGGAGTCACCTCGAAATGCGTATACACAGTTTGATCTTACCCCTCAGGCCGAGATCCATGACTTCTTGGAGTCACCTCGCAATGCGTATAGAGTGTCTGATCATAGCCATCAGGCCGAGATGGATGACTTCTCGGAGTCACCTCGGAACGTGTATACACAGCTTGACATTAGCCATCAGGCCGAGATGGATGACTGCTCGGAGTCACCTCGGAAAGTGTATACACACTTTGATCATAGCCATCAGGCCGAGATGGATGACATCTCGTAGTCACCTCGAAATGCGTGTACACACTTTGACCTTAGCCATCAGGCCGAGATCCATGACTTCTTGGAGTCACCTCGCAATGCGTATACAGTGTCTGATCATAGCCACCAGGAAGAGATGGATGACTTCTCGTAGTCACCGCGAAATGCGTGTACACACTTTGATCTTAGCCATTAGGTCGAGATCCATGACTTCTTGGAGTTACCTCGGAATGCGTATACAGTGTCTGATCATAGCCACCAGGCCGAGATGGATGACTTCTCGGAGTCACCTCGGAATGCGTATACACATTCTGATCTTATCCCTCAGGCCGAGATGCATGACATCTCGAAGTCACCTCGAATTGCGTATACACACTTTGATCATAGCCATCAGGCCGAGATGGATGACATCTCCAAATCATCTCGAAATGTGTACACACACTTCGATCTTAGCCATCAGGCCGAGATGGATGACATCTCGAAGTAACCTCGAAATGCGTTTACACACTTTGATCATAGCCATCAGGCCGAGATGGATGACATCTCCAAATCATCTCGAAATGTGTACACACACTTCGATCTTAGCCATCAGGCCGAGATGGATGACATCTCGAAGTAACCTCGAAATGCGTTTACACACTTTGATCTTAGCCATCACGCCGAGATGGATGACTTCTCGGAGTCACCTCGGAACGTGTATACACAGCTTGACATTAGCCATCAGGCCGAGATGGATGACTTCTCGGAGTCACCTCGAAATGCGTATACACAGTTTGATCTTACCCCTCAGGCCGAGATCCATGACTTCTTGGAGTCACCTCGGAATGCGTATACAGTGTCTGATCATAGCCACCAGGCCGAGATGGATGACTTCTCGGAGTCACCTCGGAATGCGTATACACATTCTGATCTTATCCCTCAGGCCGAGATGCATGACATCTCGAAGTCACCTCGAATTGCGTATACACACTTTGATCATAGCCATCAGGCCGAGATGGATGACATCTCCAAATCATCTCGAAATGTGTACACACACTTCGATCTTAGCCATCAGGCCGAGATGGATGACTTCTCGGAGTCACCTCGGAACGTGTATACACAGCTTGACATTAGCCATCAGGCCGAGATGGATGACTTCTCGGAGTCACCTCGGAACGTGTATACACAGCTTGACATTAGCCATCAGGCCGAGATGGATGACATCTCGTAGTCACCTCGAAATGCGTGTACACACTTTGATCTTAGCCATTAGGTCGAGATCCGTGACTTCTTGGAGTTACCTCGGAATGTGTATACACTTTGATCATAGCCATCAGGCCGAGATGGATGATATCTCGAAGTCACCTCGGAATGTGTATACACTTTGATCATAGGCATCAGGCCGAGATGGACCATATCTCGAAGTCACCTCGAAATACGTATACACACTTTAACCTTAGCCATCAGGCCGAGATCCATGACTTCTTGGAGTCAACTCGGAATGCGTATACAGTGTCTGATCATAGCCATCAGGCCGAGATGGATGACATCTCGTAGTCACCTCGAAATGCGTGTACACACTTTGATCTTAGCCATTAGGCCGAGATGGGTGACGTCTCGGAGTCAGCTCGAAATGCGTTTACACACTTTGATCTTAGCCATCAGGCCGAGATGGATGACTTCTCGGAGTCACCTCGGAACGTGTATACACAGCTTGACATTAGGCATCAGGCCGAGATGGATGACTGCTCGGCGTCACCTCGGAAAGTGTATACACTTTGATCGTAGCCATCAGTTTGAGATGGATGACTTCTCGGAGTCACCTCGGATGACATTAGCCATCGGGCCGAGATGGATGACGTCTCGGAGTCATCTCGGAATGTGTATACACAGCTTGACATTAGGCATCAGGCCGAGATGGATGACTGCTCGGCGTCACCTCGGAAAGTGTATACACTTTGATCATAGGCATCAGGCCGAGATGGACCATATCTCGAAGTCACCTCGAAATACGTATACACACTTTAACCTTAGCCATCAGGCCGAGATCCATGACTTCTTGGAGTCAACTCGGAATGCGTATACAGTGTCTGATCATAGCCATCAGGCCGAGATGGATGACATCTCGTAGTCACCTCGAAATGCGTGTACACACTTTGATCTTAGCCATCACGCTAAGATGGATGACTTCTCGGAGTCACCTCGAAATGCGTATACACAGTTTGATCTTACCCCTCAGGCCGAGATCCATGACTTCTTGGAGTCACCTCGGAATGCGTATACAGTGTCTGATCATAGCCATCAGGCCGAGATGGATGACATCTCGTAGTCACCTCGAAAAGCGTGTACACACTTTGATCTTAGCCATTAGGTCGAGATCCGTGACTTCTTGGAGTTACCTCGGAATGTGTATACACTTTGATCATAGCCATCAGGCCGAGATGGATGATATCTCGAAGTCACCTCGGAATGTGTATACACTTTGATCATAGGCATCAGGCCGAGATGGACCATATCTCGAAGTCACCTCGAAATACGTATACACACTTTGACCTTAGCCATCAGGCCGAGATCCATGACTTCTTGGAGTCACCTCGCAATGCGTATACAGTGTCTGATCATAGCCACCAGGCCGAGATGGATGACTTCTCGGAGTCACCTCGGAATGCGTATACACATTCTGATCTTATCCCTCAGGCCGAGATGCATGACATCTCGAAGTCACCTCGAATTGCGTATACACACTTTGATCATAGCCATCAGGCCGAGATGGATGACATCTCCAAATCATCTCGAAATGTGTACACACACTTCGATCTTAGCCATCAGGCCGAGATGGATGACATCTCGAAGTAACCTCGAAATGCGTTTACACACTTTGATCTTAGCCATCACGCCGAGATGGATGACTTCTCGGAGTCACCTCGGAAAGTGTATACGCATTCCCATTTTAGCCATCAGGCTGAGATGAATAACTTCTCGGAGTTACCTCGGAATGTGTATACACTTTGATCGTAGCCATCAGGCTGAGATGGATGACTTCTCGGAGTCACCTCGGATGACATTAGCCATGAGGCCGAGATGGATGACGTCTCGGAGTCACCTCGGAATTTGTATACACACTTCGATCTTAGCCATCGGGCCGAGATGGATGACATCTCGTAGTCACCTCGAAATGCGCGTACACACTTTGATCTTAGCCATTAGGTCGAGATCCATGACTTCTTGGAGTTACCTCGGAATGCGTATACAGTCTCTGATCATAGCCACCAGGCCGAGATGGATGACTTCTCGGAGTCACCTCGGAATGCGTATACACATTCTGATCTTATCCCTCAGGCCGAGATGCATGACATCTCGAAGTCACCTCGAATTGCGTATACACACTTTGATCATAGCCATCAGGCCGAGATGGATGACATCTCCAAATCATCTCGAAATGTGTACACACACTTCGATCTTAGCCATCAGGCCGAGATGGATGACATCTCGAAGTAACCTCGAAATGCGTTTACACACTTTGATCTTAGCCATCACGCCGAGATGGATGACTTCCCGGAGTCACCTCGGAACGTGTATACACAGCTTGACATTAGCCATCAGGCCGAGATGGATCACTTCTCGGAGTCACCTCGGAACGTGTATACACAGCTTGACGTTAGCCATCAGGCCGAGATGGATGACTGCTCGGAGTCACCTCGGAAAGTGTATACACACTTTGATCATAGCCATCTTGCCGAGATGGATGACATCTCGAAGTAACCTCGAAATGCGTTTACACACTTTGATCTTAGCCATAACGCCGAGATGGATGACTTCTCGGAGTCACCTCGGAACGTGTATACACAGCTTGACATTAGCCATCAGGCCGAGATGGATGACTTCTCGGAGTCACCTCGGAACGTGTATACACAGCTTGACATTAGCCATCAGGCCGAGATGGATGACTGCTCGGAGTCACCTCGGAAAGTGTATACACACTTTGATCATAGCCATCAGGCCGAGATGGATGACATTTCAAAGTCACCTCGAAATGTGTACACACACGTTGATCTTAGCCATCACGCTAAGATGGATGACTTCTCGGAGTCACCTCGAAATGCGTATACACAGTTTGATCTTACCCCTCAGGCCGAGATCCATGACTTCTTGGAGTCACCTCGGAATGCGTATACAGTGTCTGATCATAGCCATCAGGCCGAGATGGATGACATCTCGTAGTCACCTCGAAATGCGTGTACACACTTTGATCTTAGCCATTAGGTCGAGATCCGTGACTTCTTGGAGTTACCTCGGAATGTGTATACACTTTGATCATAGCCATCAGGCCGAGATGGATGATATCTCGAAGTCACCTCGGAATGTGTATACACTTTGATCATAGGCATCAGGCCGAGATGGACCATATCTCGAAGTCACCTCGAAATACGTATACACACTTTAACCTTAGCCATCAGGCCGAGATCCATGACTTCTTGGAGTCAACTCGGAATGCGTATACAGTGTCTGATCATAGCCATCAGGCCGAGATGGATGACATCTCGTAGTCACCTCGAAATGCGTGTACACACTTTGATCTTAGCCATTAGGCCGAGATGGGTGACGTCTCGGAGTCAGCTCGAAATGCGTTTACACACTTTGATCTTAGCCATCAGGCCGAGATGGATGACTTCTCGGAGTCACCTCGGAACGTGTATACACAGCTTGACATTAGGCATCAGGCCGAGATGGATGACTGCTCGGCGTCACCTCGGAAAGTGTATACACTTTGATCGTTGCCATCAGTTTGAGATGGATGACTTCTCGGAGTCACCTCGGATGACATTAGCCATCGGGCCGAGATGGATGACGTCTCGGAGTCATCTCGGAATGTGTATACACACTTCGATCTTAGCCATCGGGCCGAGATGGATGACATCTCGTAGTCACCTCGAAATGCGTGTACACACTTTGATCTTAGCCATTAGGTCGAGATCCATGACTTCTTGGAGTTACCTCGGAATGTGTATACACTTTGATCCTAGCCATCAGGCCGAGATGGATGATATCTCGAAGTCACCTCGGAATGTGTATACACTTTGATCATAGGCATCAGGCCGAGATGGATGACTTCTCGTAGTCACCGCGAAATGCGTGTACACACTTTGATCTTAGCCATTAGGTCGAGATCCATGACTTCTTGGAGATACCTCGGAATGCGTATACAGTGTCTGATCATAGCCACCAGGCCGAGATGGATGACTTCTCGGAGTCACCTCGGAATGCGTATACACATTCTGATCTTATCCCTCAGGCCGAGATGCATGACATCTCGAAGTCACCTCGAATTGCGTATACACACTTTGATCATAGCCATCAGGCCGAGATGGATGACATCTCCAAATCATCTCGAAATGTGTACACACAGTTCGATCTTAGCCATCAGGCCGAGATGGATGACATCTCGAAGTAACCTCGAAATGCGTTTACACACTTTGATCTTAGCCATCACGCCGAGATGGATGACTTCTCGGAGTCACCTCGGAACGTGTATACACAGCTTGACATTAGCCATCAGGCCGAGATGGATGACTTCTCGGAGTCACCTCGGAACGTGTATACACAGTTTGACACTAGCCATCAGGCCGAGATGGATGACTTCTCGGAGTCACCTCGGAACGTGTATACACAGCTTGACATTAGGCATCAGGCCGAGATGGATGACTGCTCGGCGTCACCTCGGAAAGTGTATACACTTTGATCGTTGCCATCAGTTTGAGATGGATGACTTCTCGGAGTCACCTCGGATGACATTAGCCATCGGGCCGAGATGGATGACGTCTCGGAGTCATCTCGGAATGTGTATACACACTTCGATCTTAGCCATCGGGCCGAGATGGATGACATCTCGTAGTCACCTCGAAATGCGTGTACACACTTTGATCTTAGCCATTAGGTCGAGATCCATGACTTCTTGGAGTTACCTCGGAATGTGTATACACTTTGATCCTAGCCATCAGGCCGAGATGGATGATATCTCGAAGTCACCTCGGAATGTGTATACACTTTGATCATAGGCATCAGGCCGAGATGGATGACTTCTCGTAGTCACCGCGAAATGCGTGTACACACTTTGATCTTAGCCATTAGGTCGAGATCCATGACTTCTTGGAGATACCTCGGAATGCGTATACAGTGTCTGATCATAGCCACCAGGCCGAGATGGATGACTTCTCGGAGTCACCTCGGAATGCGTATACACATTCTGATCTTATCCCTCAGGCCGAGATGCATGACATCTCGAAGTCACCTCGAATTGCGTATACACACTTTGATCATAGCCATCAGGCCGAGATGGATGACATCTCCAAATCATCTCGAAATGTGTACACACAGTTCGATCTTAGCCATCAGGCCGAGATGGATGACATCTCGAAGTAACCTCGAAATGCGTTTACACACTTTGATCTTAGCCATCACGCCGAGATGGATGACTTCTCGGAGTCACCTCGGAACGTGTATACACAGCTTGACATTAGCCATCAGGCCGAGATGGATGACTTCTCGGAGTCACCTCGGAACGTGTATACACAGTTTGACACTAGCCATCAGGCCGAGATGGATGACTTCTCGGAGTCACCTCGGAACGTGTATACACAGCTTGACATTAGCCATCAGGCCGAGATGGATGACTGCTCGGAGTCACCTCGGAAAGTGTATACACACTTTGATCATAGCCATCTTGCCGAGATGGATGACATCTCGAAGTAACCTCGAAATGCGTTTACACACTTTGATCTTAGCCATAACGCCGAGATGGATGACTTCTCGGAGTCACCTCGGAACGTGTATACACAGCTTGACATTAGCCATCAGGCCGAGATGGATGACTTCTCGGAGTCACCTCGGAACGTGTATACACAGCTTGACATTAGCCATCAGGCCGAGATGGATGACTGCTCGGAGTCACCTCGGAAAGTGTATACACACTTTGATCATAGCCATCAGGCCGAGATGGATGACATTTCAAAGTCACCTCGAAATGTGTACACACACGTTGATCTTAGCCATCACGCTAAGATGGATGACTTCTCGGAGTCACCTCGAAATGCGTATACACAGTTTGATCTTACCCCTCAGGCCGAGATCCATGACTTCTTGGAGATACCTCGGAATGCGTATACAGTGTCTGATCATAGCCACCAGGCCGAGATGGATGACTTCTCGGAGTCACCTCGGAATGCGTATACACATTCTGATTTTATCCCTCAGGCCGAGATGCATGACATCTCGAAGTCACCTCGAATTGCGTATACACACTTTGATCATAGCCATCAGGCCGAGATGGATGACATCTCCAAATCATCTCGAAATGTGTACACACACTTCGATCTTAGCCATCAGGCCGAGATGGATGACATCTCGAAGTAACCTCGAAATGCGTTTACACACTTTGATCTTAGCCATCACGCCGAGATGGATGACTTCTCGGAGTCACCTCGGAACGTGTATACACAGCTTGACATTAGCCATCAGGCCGAGATGGATGACGTCTCGGAGTCACCTCGAAATGCGTATACACAGTTTGATCTTACCCCTCAGGCCGAGATCCATGACTTCTTGGAGTCACCTCGCAATGCGTATACAGTGTCTGATCATAGCCATCAGGCCGAGATGGATGACTTCTCGGAGTCACCTCGGAACGTGTATACACAGCTTGACATTAGCCATCAGGCCGAGATGGATGACTGCTCGGAGTCACCTCGGAAAGTGTATACACACTTTGATCATAGCCATCAGGCCGAGATGGATGACATCTCGTAGTCACCTCGAAATGCGTGTACACACTTTGACCTTAGCCATCAGGCCGAGATCCATGACTTCTTGGAGTCACCTCGCAATGCGTATACAGTGTCTGATCATAGCCACCAGGAAGAGATGGATGACTTCTCGTAGTCACCGCGAAATGCGTGTACACACTTTGATCTTAGCCATTAGGTCGAGATCCATGACTTCTTGGAGTTACCTCGGAATGCGTATACAGTGTCTGATCATAGCCACCAGGCCGAGATGGATGACTTCTCGGAGTCACCTCGGAATGCGTATACACATTCTGATCTTATCCCTCAGGCCGAGATGCATGACATCTCGAAGTCACCTCGAATTGCGTATACACACTTTGATCATAGCCATCAGGCCGAGATGGATGACATCTCCAAATCATCTCGAAATGTGTACACACACTTCGATCTTAGCCATCAGGCCGAGATGGATGACATCTCGAAGTAACCTCGAAATGCGTTTACACACTTTGATCATAGCCATCAGGCCGAGATGGATGACATCTCCAAATCATCTCGAAATGTGTACACACACTTCGATCTTAGCCATCAGGCCGAGATGGATGACATCTCGAAGTAACCTCGAAATGCGTTTACACACTTTGATCTTAGCCATCACGCCGAGATGGATGACTTCTCGGAGTCACCTCGGAACGTGTATACACAGCTTGACATTAGCCATCAGGCCGAGATGGATGACTTCTCGGAGTCACCTCGAAATGCGTATACACAGTTTGATCTTACCCCTCAGGCCGAGATCCATGACTTCTTGGAGTCACCTCGGAATGCGTATACAGTGTCTGATCATAGCCACCAGGCCGAGATGGATGACTTCTCGGAGTCACCTCGGAATGCGTATACACATTCTGATCTTATCCCTCAGGCCGAGATGCATGACATCTCGAAGTCACCTCGAATTGCGTATACACACTTTGATCATAGCCATCAGGCCGAGATGGATGACATCTCCAAATCATCTCGAAATGTGTACACACACTTCGATCTTAGCCATCAGGCCGAGATGGATGACTTCTCGGAGTCACCTCGGAACGTGTATACACAGCTTGACATTAGCCATCAGGCCGAGATGGATGACTTCTCGGAGTCACCTCGGAACGTGTATACACAGCTTGACATTAGCCATCAGGCCGAGATGGATGACATCTCGTAGTCACCTCGAAATGCGTGTACACACTTTGATCTTAGCCATTAGGTCGAGATCCGTGACTTCTTGGAGTTACCTCGGAATGTGTATACACTTTGATCATAGCCATCAGGCCGAGATGGATGATATCTCGAAGTCACCTCGGAATGTGTATACACTTTGATCATAGGCATCAGGCCGAGATGGACCATATCTCGAAGTCACCTCGAAATACGTATACACACTTTAACCTTAGCCATCAGGCCGAGATCCATGACTTCTTGGAGTCAATTCGGAATGCGTATACAGTGTCTGATCATAGCCATCAGGCCGAGATGGATGACATCTCGTAGTCACCTCGAAATGCGTGTACACACTTTGATCTTAGCCATTAGGCCGAGATGGGTGACGTCTCGGAGTCAGCTCGAAATGCGTTTACACACTTTGATCTTAGCCATCAGGCCGAGATGGATGACTTCTCGGAGTCACCTCGGAACGTGTATACACAGCTTGACATTAGGCATCAGGCCGAGATGGATGACTGCTCGGCGTCACCTCGGAAAGTGTATACACTTTGATCGTAGCCATCAGTTTGAGATGGATGACTTCTCGGAGTCACCTCGGATGACATTAGCCATCGGGCCGAGATGGATGACGTCTCGGAGTCATCTCGGAATGTGTATACACAGCTTGACATTAGGCATCAGGCCGAGATGGATGACTGCTCGGCGTCACCTCGGAAAGTGTATACACTTTGATCATAGGCATCAGGCCGAGATGGACCATATCTCGAAGTCACCTCGAAATACGTATACACACTTTAACCTTAGCCATCAGGCCGAGATCCATGACTTCTTGGAGTCAACTCGGAATGCGTATACAGTGTCTGATCATAGCCATCAGGCCGAGATGGATGACATCTCGTAGTCACCTCGAAATGCGTGTACACACTTTGATCTTAGCCATCACGCTAAGATGGATGACTTCTCGGAGTCACCTCGAAATGCGTATACACAGTTTGATCTTACCCCTCAGGCCGAGATCCATGACTTCTTGGAGTCACCTCGGAATGCGTATACAGTGTCTGATCATAGCCATCAGGCCGAGATGGATGACATCTCGTAGTCACCTCGAAAAGCGTGTACACACTTTGATCTTAGCCATTAGGTCGAGATCCGTGACTTCTTGGAGTTACCTCGGAATGTGTATACACTTTGATCATAGCCATCAGGCCGAGATGGATGATATCTCGAAGTCACCTCGGAATGTGTATACACTTTGATCATAGGCATCAGGCCGAGATGGATGACTTCTCGTAGTCACCGCGAAATGCGTGTACACACTTTGATCTTAGCCATTAGGTCGAGATCCATGACTTCTTGGAGATACCTCGGAATGCGTATACAGTGTCTGATCATAGCCACCAGGCCGAGATGGATGACTTCTCGGAGTCACCTCGGAATGCGTATACACATTCTGATCTTATCCCTCAGGCCGAGATGCATGACATCTCGAAGTCACCTCGAATTGCGTATACACACTTTGATCATAGCCATCAGGCCGAGATGGATGACATCTCCAAATCATCTCGAAATGTGTACACACAGTTCGATCTTAGCCATCAGGCCGAGATGGATGACATCTCGAAGTAACCTCGAAATGCGTTTACACACTTTGATCTTAGCCATCACGCCGAGATGGATGACTTCTCGGAGTCACCTCGGAACGTGTATACACAGCTTGACATTAGCCATCAGGCCGAGATGGATGACTTCTCGGAGTCACCTCGGAACGTGTATACACAGTTTGACACTAGCCATCAGGCCGAGATGGATGACTTCTCGGAGTCACCTCGGAACGTGTATACACAGCTTGACATTAGCCATCAGGCCGAGATGGATGACTGCTCGGAGTCACCTCGGAAAGTGTATACACACTTTGATCATAGCCATCTTGCCGAGATGGATGACATCTCGAAGTAACCTCGAAATGCGTTTACACACTTTGATCTTAGCCATAACGCCGAGATGGATGACTTCTCGGAGTCACCTCGGAACGTGTATACACAGCTTGACATTAGCCATCAGGCCGAGATGGATGACTTCTCGGAGTCACCTCGGAACGTGTATACACAGCTTGACATTAGCCATCAGGCCGAGATGGATGACTGCTCGGAGTCACCTCGGAAAGTGTATACACACTTTGATCATAGCCATCAGGCCGAGATGGATGACATTTCAAAGTCACCTCGAAATGTGTACACACACGTTGATCTTAGCCATCACGCTAAGATGGATGACTTCTCGGAGTCACCTCGAAATGCGTATACACAGTTTGATCTTACCCCTCAGGCCGAGATCCATGACTTCTTGGAGATACCTCGGAATGCGTATACAGTGTCTGATCATAGCCACCAGGCCGAGATGGATGACTTCTCGGAGTCACCTCGGAATGCGTATACACATTCTGATTTTATCCCTCAGGCCGAGATGCATGACATCTCGAAGTCACCTCGAATTGCGTATACACACTTTGATCATAGCCATCAGGCCGAGATGGATGACATCTCCAAATCATCTCGAAATGTGTACACACACTTCGATCTTAGCCATCAGGCCGAGATGGATGACATCTCGAAGTAACCTCGAAATGCGTTTACACACTTTGATCTTAGCCATCACGCCGAGATGGATGACTTCTCGGAGTCACCTCGGAACGTGTATACACAGCTTGACATTAGCCATCAGGCCGAGATGGATGACGTCTCGGAGTCACCTCGAAATGCGTATACACAGTTTGATCTTACCCCTCAGGCCGAGATCCATGACTTCTTGGAGTCACCTCGCAATGCGTATACAGTGTCTGATCATAGCCATCAGGCCGAGATGGATGACTTCTCGGAGTCACCTCGGAACGTGTATACACAGCTTGACATTAGCCATCAGGCCGAGATGGATGACTGCTCGGAGTCACCTCGGAAAGTGTATACACACTTTGATCATAGCCATCAGGCCGAGATGGATGACATCTCGTAGTCACCTCGAAATGCGTGTACACACTTTGACCTTAGCCATCAGGCCGAGATCCATGACTTCTTGGAGTCACCTCGCAATGCGTATACAGTGTCTGATCATAGCCACCAGGAAGAGATGGATGACTTCTCGTAGTCACCGCGAAATGCGTGTACACACTTTGATCTTAGCCATTAGGTCGAGATCCATGACTTCTTGGAGTTACCTCGGAATGCGTATACAGTGTCTGATCATAGCCACCAGGCCGAGATGGATGACTTCTCGGAGTCACCTCGGAATGCGTATACACATTCTGATCTTATCCCTCAGGCCGAGATGCATGACATCTCGAAGTCACCTCGAATTGCGTATACACACTTTGATCATAGCCATCAGGCCGAGATGGATGACATCTCCAAATCATCTCGAAATGTGTACACACACTTCGATCTTAGCCATCAGGCCGAGATGGATGACATCTCGAAGTAACCTCGAAATGCGTTTACACACTTTGATCATAGCCATCAGGCCGAGATGGATGACATCTCCAAATCATCTCGAAATGTGTACACACACTTCGATCTTAGCCATCAGGCCGAGATGGATGACATCTCGAAGTAACCTCGAAATGCGTTTACACACTTTGATCTTAGCCATCACGCCGAGATGGATGACTTCTCGGAGTCACCTCGGAACGTGTATACACAGCTTGACATTAGCCATCAGGCCGAGATGGATGACTTCTCGGAGTCACCTCGAAATGCGTATACACAGTTTGATCTTACCCCTCAGGCCGAGATCCATGACTTCTTGGAGTCACCTCGGAATGCGTATACAGTGTCTGATCATAGCCACCAGGCCGAGATGGATGACTTCTCGGAGTCACCTCGGAATGCGTATACACATTCTGATCTTATCCCTCAGGCCGAGATGCATGACATCTCGAAGTCACCTCGAATTGCGTATACACACTTTGATCATAGCCATCAGGCCGAGATGGATGACATCTCCAAATCATCTCGAAATGTGTACACACACTTCGATCTTAGCCATCAGGCCGAGATGGATGACTTCTCGGAGTCACCTCGGAACGTGTATACACAGCTTGACATTAGCCATCAGGCCGAGATGGATGACTTCTCGGAGTCACCTCGGAACGTGTATACACAGCTTGACATTAGCCATCAGGCCGAGATGGATGACATCTCGTAGTCACCTCGAAATGCGTGTACACACTTTGATCTTAGCCATTAGGTCGAGATCCGTGACTTCTTGGAGTTACCTCGGAATGTGTATACACTTTGATCATAGCCATCAGGCCGAGATGGATGATATCTCGAAGTCACCTCGGAATGTGTATACACTTTGATCATAGGCATCAGGCCGAGATGGACCATATCTCGAAGTCACCTCGAAATACGTATACACACTTTAACCTTAGCCATCAGGCCGAGATCCATGACTTCTTGGAGTCAACTCGGAATGCGTATACAGTGTCTGATCATAGCCATCAGGCCGAGATGGATGACATCTCGTAGTCACCTCGAAATGCGTGTACACACTTTGATCTTAGCCATTAGGCCGAGATGGGTGACGTCTCGGAGTCAGCTCGAAATGCGTTTACACACTTTGATCTTAGCCATCAGGCCGAGATGGATGACTTCTCGGAGTCACCTCGGAACGTGTATACACAGCTTGACATTAGGCATCAGGCCGAGATGGATGACTGCTCGGCGTCACCTCGGAAAGTGTATACACTTTGATCGTAGCCATCAGTTTGAGATGGATGACTTCTCGGAGTCACCTCGGATGACATTAGCCATCGGGCCGAGATGGATGACGTCTCGGAGTCATCTCGGAATGTGTATACACAGCTTGACATTAGGCATCAGGCCGAGATGGATGACTGCTCGGCGTCACCTCGGAAAGTGTATACACTTTGATCATAGGCATCAGGCCGAGATGGACCATATCTCGAAGTCACCTCGAAATACGTATACACACTTTAACCTTAGCCATCAGGCCGAGATCCATGACTTCTTGGAGTCAACTCGGAATGCGTATACAGTGTCTGATCATAGCCATCAGGCCGAGATGGATGACATCTCGTAGTCACCTCGAAATGCGTGTACACACTTTGATCTTAGCCATCACGCTAAGATGGATGACTTCTCGGAGTCACCTCGAAATGCGTATACACAGTTTGATCTTACCCCTCAGGCCGAGATCCATGACTTCTTGGAGTCACCTCGGAATGCGTATACAGTGTCTGATCATAGCCATCAGGCCGAGATGGATGACATCTCGTAGTCACCTCGAAAAGCGTGTACACACTTTGATCTTAGCCATTAGGTCGAGATCCGTGACTTCTTGGAGTTACCTCGGAATGTGTATACACTTTGATCATAGCCATCAGGCCGAGATGGATGATATCTCGAAGTCACCTCGGAATGTGTATACACTTTGATCATAGGCATCAGGCCGAGATGGACCATATCTCGAAGTCACCTCGAAATACGTATACACACTTTGACCTTAGCCATCAGGCCGAGATCCATGACTTCTTGGAGTCACCTCGCAATGCGTATACAGTGTCTGATCATAGCCACCAGGAAGAGATGGATGACTTCTCGTAGTCACCGCGAAATGCGTGTACACACTTTGATCTTAGCCATTAGGTCGAGATCCGTGACTTCTTGGAGTTACCTCGGAATGTGTATACACTTTGATCATAGCCATCAGGCCGAGATGGATGATATCTCGAAGTCACCTCGGAATGTGTATACACTTTGATCATAGGCATCAGGCCGAGATGGACCATATCTCGAAGTCACCTCGAAATACGTATACACACTTTGACCTTAGCCATCAGGCCGAGATCCATGACTTCTTGGAGTCACCTCGCAATGCGTATACAGTGTCTGATCATAGCCACCAGGAAGAGATGGATGACTTCTCGTAGTCACCGCGAAATGCGTGTACACACTTTGATCTTAGCCATTAGGTCGAGATCCATGACTTCTTGGAGTTACCTTGGAATGCGTATACAGTGTCTGATCATAGCCACCAGGCCGAGATGGATGACTTCTCGGAGTCACCTCGGAATGCGTATACACATTCTGATCTTATCCCTCAGGCCGAGATGCATGACATCTCGAAGTCACCTCGAATTGCGTATACACACTTTGATCATAGCCATCAGGCCGAGATGGATGACATCTCCAAATCATCTCGAAATGTGTACACACACTTCGATCTTAGCCATCAGGCCGAGATGGATGACATCTCGAAGTAACCTCGAAATGCGTTTACACACTTTGATCTTAGCCATCACGCCGAGATGGATGACTTCTCGGAGTCACCTCGGAAAGTGTATACGCATTCCCATTTTAGCCATCAGGCTGAGATGAATAACTTCTCGGAGTTACCTCGGAATGTGTATACACTTTGATCGTAGCCATCAGGCTGAGATGGATGACATCTCGAAGTAACCTCGAAATGCGTTTACACACTTTGATCTTAGCCATCACGCCGAGATGGATGACTTCTCGGAGTCACCTCGGAACG
The DNA here is from genome assembly GCA_963989405.1 of Trypoxylon attenuatum. NCBI lineage: Eukaryota > Metazoa > Arthropoda > Insecta > Hymenoptera > Crabronidae > Trypoxylon > Trypoxylon attenuatum. The sequence goes on from OZ022489.1 coordinate 19,303,093, forward strand.
TGTATACACAGCTTGACATTAGCCATCAGGCCGAGATGGATGACTTGTCGGAGTCACCTCGGAACGTGTATACACAGCTTGACATTAGCCATCAGGCCGAGATGGATGACTGCTCGGAGTCACCTCGGAAAGTGTATACACACTTTGATCATAGCCATCTTGCCGAGATGGATGACATCTCGAAGTAACCTCGAAATGCGTTTACACACTTTGATCTTAGCCATAACGCCGAGATGGATGACTTCTCGGAGTCACCTCGGAACGTGTATACACAGCTTGACATTAGCCATCAGGCCGAGATGGATGACTTCTCGGAGTCACCTCGGAACGTGTATACACAGCTTGACATTAGCCATCAGGCCGAGATGGATGACTGCTCGGAGTCACCTCGGAAAGTGTATACACACTTTGATCATAGCCATCAGGCCGAGATGGATGACATTTCAAAGTCACCTCGAAATGTGTACACACACGTTGATCTTAGCCATCACGCTAAGATGGATGACTTCTCGGAGTCACCTCGAAATGCGTATACACAGTTTGATCTTACCCCTCAGGCCGAGATCCATGACTTCTTGGAGTCACCTCGGAATGCGTATACAGTGTCTGATCATAGCCATCAGGCCGAGATGGATGACATCTCGTAGTCACCTCGAAATGCGTGTACACACTTTGATCTTAGCCATTAGGCCGAGATGGGTGACGTCTCGGAGTCAGCTCGAAATGCGTTTACACACTTTGATCTTAGCCATCAGGCCGAGATGGATGACTTCTCGGAGTCACCTCGGAACGTGTATACACAGCTTGACATTAGGCATCAGGCCGAGATGGATGACTGCTCGGCGTCACCTCGGAAAGTGTATACACTTTGATCGTAGCCATCAGTTTGAGATGGATGACTTCTCGGAGTCACCTCGGATGACATTAGCCATCGGGCCGAGATGGATGACGTCTCGGAGTCATCTCGGAATGTGTATACACACTTCGATCTTAGCCATCGGGCCGAGATGGATGACATCTCTAAGTCACCTCGAAATGCGTATACACAGTTTGATCTTAGCCCTCAAGCCGAGATCCATGACTTCTTGGAGTCACCTCGGAATGCGTATACAGTGTCTGATCAGAGCCATGAGGCCGAGATGGATGACACCTCGTAGTCACCTCGAAATGCGTTTACACACTTTGATCTTAGCCATTAGGCCGAAATGGATGACGTCTCGGCGTCACCTCGGAATGTGTATACACACTTTGATCTTAGCCATCAGGCCGGGATAGATGAGATCTCGAAGTCACTTCGAAATGCGTATACACACTTCCATGATAGCCATCAGGCCGAGATGGATGACATTTCGAAGTCACTTCGAAATGTGTACACACACTTTGATCTTAGCCATCACGCCAAGATGGATGACTTCTCGGAGTCACCTCGGAAAGTGTATACGCAATCCCATTTTAGCCATCAGGCTGAGATGAATGACTTCTCAGAGTTACCTCGGAACGTGTATACACTTTGATCGTAGCCATCAGGCTGAGATGGATGACTTCTCGGAGTTACCTCGGATGACATTAGCCATCAGGCCGAGATGGATGACGTCTCGGAGTCACCTTGGAATGTGTATACACACTTCGATCTTAGTCATCATCCCGAGATGGATGACATCTCTAAGTCACCTCGGAATGTGTATACACACTTTGATCTTAGCCATCAGGCCGGGATGGATGACATCTCGTAGTCACCTCGAACTGCGTGTACACGTTCTGATCTTATCCCTCAGGCCGAGATGCATGACATCTCGAAGTCACCTCGAATTGCGTATACACACTTTGATCATAGCCATCAGGCCGCGATGGATGACATCTCGAAGTCATCTCGAAATGTGTACACACACGTTGATCTTAGCCATCACGCTAAGATGGATGACTTCTCGGAGTCACCTCGGAAAGTATATACGCATTCCCATTTTAGTCATCAGGCTGAGATGAATGACTTCTCGGAGTTACCTCGGAATGTGTATACAGTTTGATCGTAGCCATTAGGCTGAGATGGATGACTTCTCGGAGTCAGCTCGAAATGCGTTTACACACTTTGATCTTAGCCATCAGGCCGAGATGGATGACTTCTCGGAGTCACCTCGGAACGTGTATACACAGCTTGACATTAGGCATCAGGCCGAGATGGATGACTGCTCGGCGTCACCTCGGAAAGTGTATACACTTTGATCGTAGCCATCAGTTTGAGATGGATGACTTCTCGGAGTCACCTCGGATGACATTAGCCATCGGGCCGAGATGGATGACGTCTCGGAGTCATCTCGGAATGTGTATACACAGCTTGACATTAGGCATCAGGCCGAGATGGATGACTGCTCGGCGTCACCTCGGAAAGTGTATACACTTTGATCATAGGCATCAGGCCGAGATGGACCATATCTCGAAGTCACCTCGAAATACGTATACACACTTTAACCTTAGCCATCAGGCCGAGATCCATGACTTCTTGGAGTCAACTCGGAATGCGTATACAGTGTCTGATCATAGCCATCAGGCCGAGATGGATGACATCTCGTAGTCACCTCGAAATGCGTGTACACACTTTGATCTTAGCCATCACGCTAAGATGGATGACTTCTCGGAGTCACCTCGAAATGCGTATACACAGTTTGATCTTACCCCTCAGGCCGAGATCCATGACTTCTTGGAGTCACCTCGGAATGCGTATACAGTGTCTGATCATAGCCATCAGGCCGAGATGGATGACATCTCGTAGTCACCTCGAAAAGCGTGTACACACTTTGATCTTAGCCATTAGGTCGAGATCCGTGACTTCTTGGAGTTACCTCGGAATGTGTATACACTTTGATCATAGCCATCAGGCCGAGATGGATGATATCTCGAAGTCACCTCGGAATGTGTATACACTTTGATCATAGGCATCAGGCCGAGATGGACCATATCTCGAAGTCACCTCGAAATACGTATACACACTTTGACCTTAGCCATCAGGCCGAGATCCATGACTTCTTGGAGTCACCTCGCAATGCGTATACAGTGTCTGATCATAGCCACCAGGAAGAGATGGATGACTTCTCGTAGTCACCGCGAAATGCGTGTACACACTTTGATCTTAGCCATTAGGTCGAGATCCGTGACTTCTTGGAGTTACCTCGGAATGTGTATACACTTTGATCATAGCCATCAGGCCGAGATGGATGATATCTCGAAGTCACCTCGGAATGTGTATACACTTTGATCATAGGCATCAGGCCGAGATGGACCATATCTCTAAGTCACCTCGAAATGCGTATACACAGTTTGATCTTAGCCCTCAAGCCGAGATCCATGACTTCTTGGAGTCACCTCGGAATGCGTATACAGTGTCTGATCAGAGCCATGAGGCCGAGATGGATGACACCTCGTAGTCACCTCGAAATGCGTTTACACACTTTGATCTTAGCCATTAGGCCGAAATGGATGACGTCTCGGCGTCACCTCGGAATGTGTATACACACTTTGATCTTAGCCATCAGGCCGGGATAGATGAGATCTCGAAGTCACTTCGAAATGCGTATACACACTTCCATGATAGCCATCAGGCCGAGATGGATGACATTTCGAAGTCACTTCGAAATGTGTACACACACTTTGATCTTAGCCATCACGCCAAGATGGATGACTTCTCGGAGTCACCTCGGAAAGTGTATACGCAATCCCATTTTAGCCATCAGGCTGAGATGAATGACTTCTCAGAGTTACCTCGGAACGTGTATACACTTTGATCGTAGCCATCAGGCTGAGATGGATGACTTCTCGGAGTTACCTCGGATGACATTAGCCATCAGGCCGAGATGGATGACGTCTCGGAGTCACCTTGGAATGTGTATACACACTTCGATCTTAGTCATCATCCCGAGATGGATGACATCTCTAAGTCACCTCGGAATGTGTATACACACTTTGATCTTAGCCATCAGGCCGGGATGGATGACATCTCGTAGTCACCTCGAACTGCGTGTACACGTTCTGATCTTATCCCTCAGGCCGAGATGCATGACATCTCGAAGTCACCTCGAATTGCGTATACGCACTTTGATCATAGCCATCAGGCCGCGATGGATGACATCTCGAAGTCATCTCGAAATGTGTACACACACGTTGATCTTAGCCATCACGCTAAGATGGATGACTTCTCGGAGTCACCTCGGAAAGTATATACGCATTCCCATTTTAGTCATCAGGCTGAGATGAATGACTTCTCGGAGTTACCTCGGAATGTGTATACAGTTTGATCGTAGCCATTAGGCTGAGATGGATGACTTCTCGGAGTCACCTCGGACAACATTAGCCATCAGGCCGAGATTGATGATGTCTCGGAGTCACCTCGGACTGTGTATACACACTTCGATCTTAGTCATCAGGCCGAGATGGATGACATCTCTAAGTCACCTCGAAATGCGTATACACAGTTTGATCTTACCCCTCAGGCCGAGATCCATGACTTCTTGGAGTCACCTCGGAATGCGTATACAGTGTCTGATCATAGCCATCAGGCCGAGATGGATGACATCTCGTAGTCACCTCGAAATGCGTGTACACACTTTGATCTTAGCCATTAGGCCGAGATGGGTGACGTCTCGGAGTCAGCTCGAAATGCGTTTACACACTTTGATCTTAGCCATCAGGCCGAGATGGATGACTGCTCGGCGTCACCTCGGAATGTGTATACACTTTGATCGTAGCCATCAGTTTGAGATGGATGACTTCTCGGAGTCACCTCGGATGACATTAGCCATCGGGCCGAGATGGATGACGTCTCGGAGTCATCTCGGAATGTGTATACACACTTCGATCTTAGCCATCGGGCCGAGATGGATGACATCTCGTAGTCACCTCGAAATGCGTGTACACACTTTGATCTTAGCCATTAGGTCGAGATCCATGACTTCTTGGAGTTACCTCGGAATGTGTATACACTTTGATCCTAGCCATCAGGCCGAGATGGATGATATCTCGAAGTCACCTCGGAATGTGTATACACTTTGATCATAGGCATCAGGCCGAGATGGATGATATCTCGAAGTCACCTCGAAATACGTATACACACTTTGACCTTAGCCATTAGGTCGAGATCCATGACTTCTTGGAGTTACCTCGGAATGCGTATACAGTGTCTGATCATAGCCACCAGGCCGAGATGGATGACTTCTCGGAGTCACCTCGAATTGCGTATACACACTTTGATCATAGCCATCAGGCCGAGATGGATGACATCTCCAAATCATCTCGAAATGTGTACACACACTTCGATCTTAGCCATCAGGCCGAGATGGATGACATCTCGAAGTAACCTCGAAATGCGTTTACACACTTTGATCTTAGCCATCACGCCGAGATGGATGACTTCTCGGAGTCACCTCGGAACGTGTATACACAGCTTGACATTAGCCATCAGGCCGAGATGGATGACTTCTCGGAGTCACCTCGGAACGTGTATACACAGCTTGACATTAGCCATCAGGCCGAGATGGATGACTGCTCGGACTCACCTCGGAAAGTGTATACACACTTTGATCATAGCCATCAGGCCGAGATGGATGACATTTCAAAGTCACCTCGAAATGTGTACACACACGTTGATCTTAGCCATCACGCTAAGATGGACGACCTCTCGGAGTCACCTCGAAATGCGTATACACAGTTCGATCTTACCCCTCAGGCCGAGATCCATGACTTCTTGGAGTCACCTCGGAATGCGTATACAGTGTCTGATCATAGCCATCAGGCCGAGATGGATGACATCTCGTAGTCACCTCGAAATGCGTGTACACACTTTGATCTTAGCCATTAGGTCGAGATCCGTGACTTCTTGGAGTTACCTCGGAATGTGTATACACTTTGATCATAGCCATCAGGCCGAGATGGATGATATCTCGAAGTCACCTCGGAATGTGTATACACTTTGATCATAGGCATCAGGCCGAGATGGACCATATCTCGAAGTCACCTCGAAATACGTATACACACTTTGACCTTAGCCATCAGGCCGAGATCCATGACTTCTTGGAGTCACCTCGCAATGCGTATACAGTGTCTGATCATAGCCACCAGGAAGAGATGGATGACTTCTCGTAGTCACCGCGAAATGCGTGTACACACTTTGATCTTAGCCATTAGGTCGAGATCCATGACTTCTTGGAGTTACCTCGGAATGCGTATACAGTGTCTGATCATAGCCACCAGGCCGAGATGGATGACTTCTCGGAGTCACCTCGGAATGCGTATACACATTCTGATCTTATCCCTCAGGCCGAGATGCATGACATCTCGAAGTCACCTCGAATTGCGTATACACACTTTGATCATAGCCATCAGGCCGAGATGGATGACATCTCCAAATCATCTCGAAATGTGTACACACACTTCGATGTTAGCCATCAGGCCGAGATGGATGACATCTCGAAGTAACCTCGAAATGCGTTTACACACTTTGATCTTAGCCATCACACCGAGATGGATGACTTCTCGGAGTCACCTCGGAACGTGTATACACAGTTTGACACTAGCCATCAGCCCGAGATGGATGACTTCTCGGAGTCACCTCGGAACGTGTATACACAGCTTGACATTAGCCATCAGGCCGAGATGGATGACTTCTCGGAGTCACCTCGAAATGCGTATACACAGTTTGATCTTACCCCTCAGGCCGAGATCCATGACTTCTTGGAGTCACCTCGGAATGCGTATACAGTGTCTGATCATAGCCACCAGGCCGAGATGGATGACTTCTCGGAGTCACCTCGGAATGCGTATACACACTTTGATCATAGCCATCAGGCCGAGATGGATGACATCTCCAAATCATCTCGAAATGTGTACACACACTTCGATCTTAGCCATCAGGCCGAGATGGATGACATCTCGAAGTAACCTCGAAATGCGTTTACACACTTTGATCTTAGCCATCACGCCGAGATGGATGACTTCTCGGAGTCACCTCGGAACGTGTATACACAGCTTGACATTAGCCATCAGGCCGAGATGGATGACTTCTCGGAGTCACCTCGGAACGTGTATACACAGCTTGACATTAGCCATCAGGCCGAGATGGATGACTGCTCGGAGTCACCTCGGAAAGTGTATACACACTTTGATCATAGCCATCTTGCCGAGATGGATGACATCTCGAAGTAACCTCGAAATGCGTTTACACACTTTGATCTTAGCCATAACGCCGAGATGGATGACTTCGCGGAGTCACCTCGGAACGTGTATACACAGCTTGACATTAGCCATCAGGCCGAGATCCATGACTGCTTGGAGTCACCTCGGAATGCGTATACAGTGTCTGATCATAGCCATCAGGCCGAGATGGATGACATCTCGTAGTCACCTCGAAAAGCGTGTACACACTTTGATCTTAGCCATTAGGTCGAGATCCGTGACTTCTTGGAGTTACCTCGGAATGTGTATACACTTTGATCATAGCCATCAGGCCGAGATGGATGATATCTCGAAGTCACCTCGTAATGTGTATACACTTTGATCATAGGCATCAGGCCGAGATGGACCATATCTCGAAGTCACCTCGAAATACGTATACACACTTTGACCTTAGCCATCAGGCCGAGATCCATGACTTCTTGGAGTCACCTCGCAATGCGTATACAGTGTCTGATCATAGCCACCAGGAAGAGATGGATGACTTCTCGTAGTCACCGCGAAATGCGTGTACACACTTTGATCTTAGCCATTAGGTCGAGATCCATGACTTCTCGGAGTCACCTCGGAACGTGTATACACAGCTTCACATTAGCCATCAGGCCGAGATGGATGACTTCTCGGAGTCACCTCGGAACGTGTATACACAGCTTGACATTAGCCATCAGGCCGAGATGGATGACTGCTCGGAGTCACCTCGGAAAGTGTATACACACTTTGATCATAGCCATCAGGCCGAGATGGATGATATCTCGAAGTCACCTCGGAATGTGTATACACTTTGATCATAGGCATCAGGCCGAGATGGACCATATCTCGAAGTCACCTCGAAATACGTATACACACTTTAACCTTAGCCATCAGGCCGAGATCCATGACTTCTTGGAGTCAACTCGGAATGCGTATACAGTGTCTGATCATAGCCATCAGGCCGAGATGGATGACATCTCGTAGTCACCTCGAAATGCGTGTACAGACTTTGATCTTAGCCATTAGGCCGAGATGGGTGACGTCTCGGAGTCAGCTCGAAATGCGTTTACACACTTTGATCTTAGCCATCAGGCCGAGATGGATGACTTCTCGGAGTCACCTCGGAACGTGTATACACAGCTTGACATTAGGCATCAGGCCGAGATGGATGACTGCTCGGCGTCACCTCGGAAAGTGTATACACTTTGATCGTAGCCATCAGTTTGAGATGGATGACTTCTCGGAGTCACCTCGGATGACATTAGCCATCGGGCCGAGATGGATGACGTCTCGGAGTCATCTCGGAATGTGTATACACAGCTTGACATTAGGCATCAGGCCGAGATGGATGACTGCTCGGCGTCACCTCGGAAAGTGTATACACTTTGATCATAGGCATCAGGCCGAGATGGACCATATCTCGAAGTCACCTCGAAATACGTATACACACTTTAACCTTAGCCATCAGGCCGAGATCCATGACTTCTTGGAGTCAACTCGGAATGCGTATACAGTGTCTGATCATAGCCATAAGGCCGAGATGGATGACATCTCGTAGTCACCTCGAAATGCGTGTACACACTTTGATCTTAGCCATCACGCTAAGATGGGTGACTTCTCGGAGTCACCTCGAAATGCGTATACACAGTTTGATCTTACCCCTCAGGCCGAGATCCATGACTTCTTGGAGTCACCTCGGAATGCGTATACAGTGTCTGATCATAGCCATCAGGCCGAGATGGATGACATCTCGTAGTCACCTCGAAAAGCGTGTACACACTTTGATCTTAGCCATTAGGTCGAGATCCGTGACTTCTTGGAGTTACCTCGGAATGTGTATACACTTTGATCATAGCCATCAGGCCGAGATGGATGATATCTCGAAGTCACCTCGGAATGTGTATACACTTTGATCATAGGCATCAGGCCGAGATGGACCATATCTCGAAGTCACCTCGAAATACGTATACACACTTTGACCTTAGCCATCAGGCCGAGATCCATGACTTCTTGGAGTCACCTCGCAATGCGTATACAGTGTATGATCATAGCCACCAGGAAGAGATGGATGACTTCTCGTAGTCACCGCGAAATGCGTGTACACACTTTGATCTTAGCCATTAGGTCGAGATCCATGACTTCTTGGAGTTACCTTGGAATGCGTATACAGTGTCTGATCATAGCCACCAGGCCGAGATGGATGACTTCTCGGAGTCACCTCGGAATGCGTATACACATTCTGATCTTATCCCTCAGGCCGAGATGCATGACATCTCGAAGTCACCTCGAATTGCGTATACACACTTTGATCATAGCCATCAGGCCGAGATGGATGACATCTCCAAATCATCTCGAAATGTGTACACACACTTCGGTCTTAGCCATCAGGCCGAGATGGATGACATCTCGAAGTAACCTCGAAATGCGTTTACACACTTTGATCTTAGCCATCACGCCGAGATGGATGACTTCTCGGAGTCACCTCGGAAAGTGTATTCTCATTCCCATTTTAGCCATCAGGCTGAGATGAATAACATCTCGGAGTTACCTCGGAATGTGTATACACTTTGATCGTAGCCATCAGGCTGAGATGGATGACTTCTCGGAGTCACCTCGGATGACATTAGCCATGAGGCCGAGATGGATGACGTCTCGGAGTCACCTCGGAATTTGTATACACACTTCGATCTTAGCCATCGGGCCGAGATGGATGACATCTCGTAGTCACCTCGAAATGCGTGTACACACTTTGATCTTAGCCATTAGGTCGAGATCCATGACTTCTTGGAGTTACCTCGGAATGCGTATACAGTCTCTGATCATAGCCACCAGGCCGAGATGGATGACTTCTCGGAGTCACCTCGGAATGCGTATACACATTCTGATCTTATCCCTCAGGCCGAGATGCATGACATCTCGAAGTCACCTCGAATTGCGTATACACACTTTGATCATAGCCATCAGGCCGAGATGGATGACATCTCCAAATCATCTCGAAATGTGTACACACACTTCGATCTTAGCCATCAGGCCGAGATGGATGACATCTCGAAGTAACCTCGAAATGCGTTTACACACTTTGATCTTAGCCATCACGCCGAGATGGATGACTTCCCGGAGTCACCTCGGAACGTGTATACACAGCTTGACATTAGCCATCAGGCCGAGATGGATCACTTCTCGGAGTCACCTCGGAACGTGTATACACAGCTTGACGTTAGCCATCAGGCCGAGATGGATGACTGCTCGGAGTCACCTCGGAAAGTGTATACACACTTTGATCATAGCCATCTTGCCGAGATGGATGACATCTCGAAGTAACCTCGAAATGCGTTTACACACTTTGATCTTAGCCATAACGCCGAGATGGATGACTTCTCGGAGTCACCTCGGAACGTGTATACACAGCTTGACATTAGCCATCAGGCCGAGATGGATGACTTCTCGGAGTCACCTCGGAACGTGTATACACAGCTTGACATTAGCCATCAGGCCGAGATGGATGACTGCTCGGAGTCACCTCGGAACGTGTATACACAGCTTGACATTAGCCATCAGGCCGAGATGGATGACTGCTCGGAGTCACCTCGGAAAGTGTATACACACTTTGATCATAGCCATCAGGCCGAGATGGATGATATCTCGAAGTCACCTCGGAATGTGTATACACTTTGATCATAGGCATCAGGCCGAGATGGACCATATCTCGAAGTCACCTCGAAATACGTATACACACTTTAACCTTAGCCATCAGGCCGAGATCCATGACTTCTTGGAGTCAACTCGGAATGCGTATACAGTGTCTGATCATAGCCATCAGGCCGAGATGGATGACATCTCGTAGTCACCTCGAAATGCGTGTACAGACTTTGATCTTAGCCATTAGGCCGAGATGGGTGACGTCTCGGAGTCAGCTCGAAATGCGTTTACACACTTTGATCTTAGCCATCAGGCCGAGATGGATGACTTCTCGGAGTCACCTCGGAACGTGTATACACAGCTTGACATTAGGCATCAGGCCGAGATGGATGACTGCTCGGCGTCACCTCGGAAAGTGTATACACTTTGATCGTAGCCATCAGTTTGAGATGGATGACTTCTCGGAGTCACCTCGGATGACATTAGCCATCGGGCCGAGATGGATGACGTCTCGGAGTCATCTCGGAATGTGTATACACAGCTTGACATTAGGCATCAGGCCGAGATGGATGACTGCTCGGCGTCACCTCGGAAAGTGTATACACTTTGATCATAGGCATCAGGCCGAGATGGACCATATCTCGAAGTCACCTCGAAATACGTATACACACTTTAACCTTAGCCATCAGGCCGAGATCCATGACTTCTTGGAGTCAACTCGGAATGCGTATACAGTGTCTGATCATAGCCATAAGGCCGAGATGGATGACATCTCGTAGTCACCTCGAAATGCGTGTACACACTTTGATCTTAGCCATCACGCTAAGATGGGTGACTTCTCGGAGTCACCTCGAAATGCGTATACACAGTTTGATCTTACCCCTCAGGCCGAGATCCATGACTTCTTGGAGTCACCTCGGAATGCGTATACAGTGTCTGATCATAGCCATCAGGCCGAGATGGATGACATCTCGTAGTCACCTCGAAAAGCGTGTACACACTTTGATCTTAGCCATTAGGTCGAGATCCGTGACTTCTTGGAGTTACCTCGGAATGTGTATACACTTTGATCATAGCCATCAGGCCGAGATGGATGATATCTCGAAGTCACCTCGGAATGTGTATACACTTTGATCATAGGCATCAGGCCGAGATGGACCATATCTCGAAGTCACCTCGAAATACGTATACACACTTTGACCTTAGCCATCAGGCCGAGATCCATGACTTCTTGGAGTCACCTCGCAATGCGTATACAGTGTATGATCATAGCCACCAGGAAGAGATGGATGACTTCTCGTAGTCACCGCGAAATGCGTGTACACACTTTGATCTTAGCCATTAGGTCGAGATCCATGACTTCTTGGAGTTACCTTGGAATGCGTATACAGTGTCTGATCATAGCCACCAGGCCGAGATGGATGACTTCTCGGAGTCACCTCGGAATGCGTATACACATTCTGATCTTATCCCTCAGGCCGAGATGCATGACATCTCGAAGTCACCTCGAATTGCGTATACACACTTTGATCATAGCCATCAGGCCGAGATGGATGACATCTCCAAATCATCTCGAAATGTGTACACACACTTCGATCTTAGCCATCAGGCCGAGATGGATGACATCTCGAAGTAACCTCGAAATGCGTTTACACACTTTGATCTTAGCCATCACGCCGAGATGGATGACTTCTCGGAGTCACCTCGGAAAGTGTATTCTCATTCCCATTTTAGCCATCAGGCTGAGATGAATAACATCTCGGAGTTACCTCGGAATGTGTATACACTTTGATCGTAGCCATCAGGCTGAGATGGATGACTTCTCGGAGTCACCTCGGATGACATTAGCCATGAGGCCGAGATGGATGACGTCTCGGAGTCACCTCGGAATTTGTATACACACTTCGATCTTAGCCATCGGGCCGAGATGGATGACATCTCGTAGTCACCTCGAAATGCGTGTACACACTTTGATCTTAGCCATTAGGTCGAGATCCATGACTTCTTGGAGTTACCTCGGAATGCGTATACAGTCTCTGATCATAGCCACCAGGCCGAGATGGATGACTTCTCGGAGTCACCTCGGAATGCGTATACACATTCTGATCTTATCCCTCAGGCCGAGATGCATGACATCTCGAAGTCACCTCGAATTGCGTATACACACTTTGATCATAGCCATCAGGCCGAGATGGATGACATCTCCAAATCATCTCGAAATGTGTACACACACTTCGATCTTAGCCATCAGGCCGAGATGGATGACATCTCGAAGTAACCTCGAAATGCGTTTACACACTTTGATCTTAGCCATCACGCCGAGATGGATGACTTCCCGGAGTCACCTCGGAACGTGTATACACAGCTTGACATTAGCCATCAGGCCGAGATGGATCACTTCTCGGAGTCACCTCGGAACGTGTATACACAGCTTGACGTTAGCCATCAGGCCGAGATGGATGACTGCTCGGAGTCACCTCGGAAAGTGTATACACACTTTGATCATAGCCATCTTGCCGAGATGGATGACATCTCGAAGTAACCTCGAAATGCGTTTACACACTTTGATCTTAGCCATAACGCCGAGATGGATGACTTCTCGGAGTCACCTCGGAACGTGTATACACAGCTTGACATTAGCCATCAGGCCGAGATGGATGACTTCTCGGAGTCACCTCGGAACGTGTATACACAGCTTGACATTAGCCATCAGGCCGAGATGGATGACTGCTCGGAGTCACCTCGGAAAGTGTATACACACTTTGATCATAGCCATCAGGCCGAGATGGATGACATTTCAAAGTCACCTCGAAATGTGTACACACACGTTGATCTTAGCCATCACGCTAAGATGGATGACTTCTCGGAGTCACCTCGAAATGCGTATACACAGTTTGATCTTACCCCTCAGGCCGAGATCCATGACTTCTTGGAGTCACCTCGGAATGCGTATACAGTGTCTGATCATAGCCATCAGGCCGAGATGGATGACATCTCGTAGTCACCTCGAAATGCGTGTACACACTTTGATCTTAGCCATTAGGTCGAGATCCGTGACTTCTTGGAGTTACCTCGGAATGTGTATACACTTTGATCATAGCCATCAGGCCGAGATGGATGATATCTCGAAGTCACCTCGGAATGTGTATACACTTTGATCATAGGCATCAGGCCGAGATGGACCATATCTCGAAGTCACCTCGAAATACGTATACACACTTTAACCTTAGCCATCAGGCCGAGATCCATGACTTCTTGGAGTCAACTCGGAATGCGTATACAGTGTCTGATCATAGCCATCAGGCCGAGATGGATGACATCTCGTAGTCACCTCGAAATGCGTGTACACACTTTGATCTTAGCCATTAGGCCGAGATGGGTGACGTCTCGGAGTCAGCTCGAAATGCGTTTACACACTTTGATCTTAGCCATCAGGCCGAGATGGATGACTTCTCGGAGTCACCTCGGAACGTGTATACACAGCTTGACCTTAGGCATCAGGCCGAGATGGATGACTGCTCGGCGTCACCTCGGAAAGTGTATACACTTTGATCGTTGCCATCAGTTTGAGATGGATGACTTCTCGGAGTCACCTCGGATGACATTAGCCATCGGGCCGAGATGGATGACGTCTCGGAGTCATCTCGGAATGTGTATACACACTTCGATCTTAGCCATCGGGCCGAGATGGATGACATCTCGTAGTCACCTCGAAATGCGTGTACACACTTTGATCTTAGCCATTAGGTCGAGATCCATGACTTCTTGCAGTTACCTCGGAATGTGTATACACTTTGATCCTAGCCATCAGGCCGAGATGGATGATATCTCGAAGTCACCTCGGAATGTGTATACACTTTGATCATAGGCATCAGGCCGAGATGGATGACTTCTCGTAGTCACCGCGAAATGCGTGTACACACTTTGATCTTAGCCATTAGGTCGAGATCCATGACTTCTTGGAGATACCTCGGAATGCGTATACAGTGTCTGATCATAGCCACCAGGCCGAGATGGATGACTTCTCGGAGTCACCTCGGAATGCGTATACACATTCTGATCTTATCCCTCAGGCCGAGATGCATGACATCTCGAAGTCACCTCGAATTGCGTATACACACTTTGATCATAGCCATCAGGCCGAGATGGATGACATCTCCAAATCATCTCGAAATGTGTACACACAGTTCGATCTTAGCCATCAGGCCGAGATGGATGACATCTCGAAGTAACCTCGAAATGCGTTTACACACTTTGATCTTAGCCATCACGCCGAGATGGATGACTTCTCGGAGTCACCTCGGAACGTGTATACACAGTTTGACACTAGCCATCAGGCCGAGATGGATGACTTCTCGGAGTCACCTCGGAACGTGTATACACAGCTTGACATTAGCCATCAGGCCGAGATGGATGACTGCTCGGAGTCACCTCGGAAAGTGTATACACACTTTGATCATAGCCATCTTGCCGAGATGGATGACATCTCGAAGTAACCTCGAAATGCGTTTACACACTTTGATCTTAGCCATAACGCCGAGATGGATGACTTCTCGGAGTCACCTCGGAACGTGTATACACAGCTTGACATTAGCCATCAGGCCGAGATGGATGACTTCTCGGAGTCACCTCGGAACGTGTATACACAGCTTGACATTAGCCATCAGGCCGAGATGGATGACTGCTCGGAGTCACCTCGGAAAGTGTATACACACTTTGATCATAGCCATCAGGCCGAGATGGATGACATTTCAAAGTCACCTCGAAATGTGTACACACACGTTGATCTTAGCCATCACGCTAAGATGGATGACTTCTCGGAGTCACCTCGAAATGCGTATACACAGTTTGATCTTACCCCTCAGGCCGAGATCCATGACTTCTTGGAGTCACCTCGGAATGCGTATACAGTGTCTGATCATAGCCACCAGGCCGAGATGGATGACTTCTCGGAGTCACCTCGGAATGCGTATACACATTCTGATCTTATCCCTCAGGCCGAGATGCATGACATCTCGAAGTCACCTCGAATTGCGTATACACACTTTGATCATAGCCATCAGGCCGAGATGGATGACATCTCCAAATCATCTCGAAATGTGTACACACACTTCGATCTTAGCCATCAGGCCGAGATGGATGACATCTCGAAGTAACCTCGAAATGCGTTTACACACTTTGATCATAGCCATCAGGCCGAGATGGATGACATCTCCAAATCATCTCGAAATGTGTACACACACTTCGATCTTAGCCATCAGGCCGAGATGGATGACATCTCGAAGTAACCTCGAAATGCGTTTACACACTTTGATCTTAGCCATCACGCCGAGATGGATGACTTCTCGGAGTCACCTCGGAACGTGTATACACAGCTTGACATTAGCCATCAGGCCGAGATGGATGACTTCTCGGAGTCACCTCGGAACGTGTATACACAGCTTGACATTAGCCATCAGGCCGAGATGGATGACTGCTCGGAGTCACCTCGGAAAGTGTATACACACTTTGATCATAGCCATCAGGCCGAGATGGATGACATTTCAAAGTCACCTCGAAATGTGTACACACACGTTGATCTTAGCCATCACGCTAAGATGGACGACTTCTCGGAGTCACCTCGAAATGCGTATACACAGTTTGATCTTACCCCTCAGGCCGAGATCCATGACTTCTTGGAGTCACCTCGGAATGCGTATACAGTGTCTGATCATAGCCATCAGGCCGAGATGGATGACATCTCGTAGTCACCTCGAAATGCGTGTACACACTTTGATCTTAGCCATTAGGTCGAGATCCGTGACTTCTTGGAGTTACCTCGGAAAGTGTATACACTTTGATCATAGCCATCAGGCCGAGATGGATGATATCTCGAAGTCACCTCGGAATGTGTATACACTTTGATCATAGGCATCAGGCCGAGATGGACCATATCTCGAAGTCACCTCGAAATACGTATACACACTTTGACCTTAGCCATCAGGCCGAGATCCATGACTTCTTGGAGTCACCTCGCAATGCGTATACAGTGTCTGATCATAGCCACCAGGAAGAGATGGATGACTTCTCGTAGTCACCGCGAAATGCGTGTACACACTTTGATCTAAGCCATTAGGTCGAGATCCATGACTTCTTGGAGTCACCTCGGAACGTGTATACACAGCTTGACATTAGCCATCAGGCCGAGATGGATGACTTCTCGGAGTCACCTCGGAACGTGTATACACAGCTTGACATTAGCCATCAGGCCGAGATGGATGACTGCTCGGAGTCACCTCGGAAAGTGTATACACACTTTGATCATAGCCATCAGGCCGAGATGGATGACATTTCAAAGTCACCTCGAAATGTGTACACACACGTTGATCTTAGCCATCACGCTAAGATGGATGACTTCTCGGAGTCACCTCGAAATGCGTATACACAGTTTGATCTTACCCCTCAGGCCGAGATCCATGACTTCTTGGAGTCACCTCGGAATGCGTATACAGTGTCTGATCATAGCCACCAGGCCGAGATGGATGACTTCTCGGAGTCACCTCGGAATGCGTATACACATTCTGATCTTATCCCTCAGGCCGAGATGCATGACATCTCGAAGTCACCTCGAATTGCGTATACACACTTTGATCATAGCCATCAGGCCGAGATGGATGACATCTCCAAATCATCTCGAAATGTGTACACACACTTCGATCTTAGCCATCAGGCCGAGATGGATGACATCTCGAAGTAACCTCGAAATGCGTTTACACACTTTGATCATAGCCATCAGGCCGAGATGGATGACATCTCCAAATCATCTCGAAATGTGTACACACACTTCGATCTTAGCCATCAGGCCGAGATGGATGACATCTCGAAGTAACCTCGAAATGCGTTTACACACTTTGATCTTAGCCATCACGCCGAGATGGATGACTTCTCGGAGTCACCTCGGAACGTGTATACACAGCTTGACATTAGCCATCAGGCCGAGATGGATGACTTCTCGGAGTCACCTCGGAACGTGTATACACAGCTTGACATTAGCCATCAGGCCGAGATGGATGACTGCTCGGAGTCACCTCGGAAAGTGTATACACACTTTGATCATAGCCATCAGGCCGAGATGGATGACATTTCAAAGTCACCTCGAAATGTGTACACACACGTTGATCTTAGCCATCACGCTAAGATGGACGACTTCTCGGAGTCACCTCGAAATGCGTATACACAGTTTGATCTTACCCCTCAGGCCGAGATCCATGACTTCTTGGAGTCACCTCGGAATGCGTATACAGTGTCTGATCATAGCCATCAGGCCGAGATGGATGACATCTCGTAGTCACCTCGAAATGCGTGTACACACTTTGATCTTAGCCATTAGGTCGAGATCCGTGACTTCTTGGAGTTACCTCGGAAAGTGTATACACTTTGATCATAGCCATCAGGCCGAGATGGATGATATCTCGAAGTCACCTCGGAATGTGTATACACTTTGATCATAGGCATCAGGCCGAGATGGACCATATCTCGAAGTCACCTCGAAATACGTATACACACTTTGACCTTAGCCATCAGGCCGAGATCCATGACTTCTTGGAGTCACCTCGCAATGCGTATACAGTGTCTGATCATAGCCACCAGGAAGAGATGGATGACTTCTCGTAGTCACCGCGAAATGCGTGTACACACTTTGATCTTAGCCATTAGGTCGAGATCCATGACTTCTTGGAGTCACCTCGGAACGTGTATACACAGCTTGACATTAGCCATCAGGCCGAGATGGATGACTTCTCGGAGTCACCTCGGAACGTGTATACACAGCTTGACATTAGCCATCAGGCCGAGATGGATGACTGCTCGGAGTCACCTCGGAAAGTGTATACACACTTTGATCATAGCCATCAGGCCGAGATGGATGACATTTCAAAGTCACCTCGAAATGTGTACACACACGTTGATCTTAGCCATCACGCTAAGATGGATGACTTCTCGGAGTCACCTCGAAATGCGTATACACAGTTTGATCTTACCCCTCAGGCCGAGATCCATGACTTCTTGGAGTCACCTCGGAATGCGTATACAGTGTCTGATCATAGCCACCAGGCCGAGATGGATGACTTCTCGGAGTCACCTCGGAATGCGTATACACATTCTGATCTTATCCCTCAGGCCGAGATGCATGACATCTCGAAGTCACCTCGAATTGCGTATACACACTTTGATCATAGCCATCAGGCCGAGATGGATGACATCTCCAAATCATCTCGAAATGTGTACACACACTTCGATCTTAGCCATCAGGCCGAGATGGATGACATCTCGAAGTAACCTCGAAATGCGTTTACACACTTTGATCATAGCCATCAGGCCGAGATGGATGACATCTCCAAATCATCTCGAAATGTGTACACACACTTCGATCTTAGCCATCAGGCCGAGATGGATGACATCTCGAAGTAACCTCGAAATGCGTTTACACACTTTGATCTTAGCCATCACGCCGAGATGGATGACTTCTCGGAGTCACCTCGGAACGTGTATACACAGCTTGACATTAGCCATCAGGCCGAGATGGATGACTTCTCGGAGTCACCTCGGAACGTGTATACACAGCTTGACATTAGCCATCAGGCCGAGATGGATGACTGCTCGGAGTCACCTCGGAAAGTGTATACACACTTTGATCATAGCCATCAGGCCGAGATGGATGACATTTCAAAGTCACCTCGAAATGTGTACACACACGTTGATCTTAGCCATCACGCTAAGATGGACGACTTCTCGGAGTCACCTCGAAATGCGTATACACAGTTTGATCTTACCCCTCAGGCCGAGATCCATGACTTCTTGGAGTCACCTCGGAATGCGTATACAGTGTCTGATCATAGCCATCAGGCCGAGATGGATGACATCTCGTAGTCACCTCGAAATGCGTGTACACACTTTGATCTTAGCCATTAGGTCGAGATCCGTGACTTCTTGGAGTTACCTCGGAAAGTGTATACACTTTGATCATAGCCATCAGGCCGAGATGGATGATATCTCGAAGTCACCTCGGAATGTGTATACACTTTGATCATAGGCATCAGGCCGAGATGGACCATATCTCGAAGTCACCTCGAAATACGTATACACACTTTGACCTTAGCCATCAGGCCGAGATCCATGACTTCTTGGAGTCACCTCGCAATGCGTATACAGTGTCTGATCATAGCCACCAGGAAGAGATGGATGACTTCTCGTAGTCACCGCGAAATGCGTGTACACACTTTGATCTTAGCCATTAGGTCGAGATCCATGACTTCTTGGAGTTACCTCGGAACGTGTATACACAGCTTGACATTAGCCATCAGGCCGAGATCGATGACTTCTCGGAGTCACCTCGGAACGTGTATACACAGCTTGACATTAGCCATCAGGCCGAGATGGATGACTGCTCGGAGTCACCTCGGAAAGTGTATACACACTTTGATCATAGCCATCAGGCCGAGATGGATGACATTTCAAAGTCACCTCGAAATGTGTACACACACGTTGATCTTAGCCATCACGCTAAGATGGATGACTTCTCGGAGTCACCTCGAAATGCGTATACACAGTTTGATCTTACCCCTCAGGCCGAGATCCATGACTTCTTGGAGTCACCTCGGAATGCGTATACAGTGTCTGATCATAGCCATCAGGCCGAGATGGATGACATCTCGTAGTCACCTCGAAATGCGTGTACACACTTTGATCTTAGCCATCAGGCCGAGATGGATGATATCTCGAAGTCACCTCGGAATGTGTATACACTTTGATCATAGGCATCAGGCCGAGATGGACCATATCTCGAAGTCACCTCGAAATACGTATACACACTTTAACCTTAGCCATCAGGCCGAGATCCATGACTTCTTGGAGTCAACTCGGAATGCGTATACAGTGTCTGATCATAGCCATCAGGCCGAGATGGATGACATCTCGTAGTCACCTCGAAATGCGTGTACACACTTTGATCTTAGCCATTAGGCCGAGATGGGTGACGTCTCGGAGTCAGCTCGAAATGCGTTTACACACTTTGATCTTAGCCATCAGGCCGAGATGGATGACTTCTCGGAGTCACCTCGGAACGTGTATACACAGCTTGACATTAGGCATCAGGCCGAGATGGATGACTGCTCGGCGTCACCTCGAAATGCGTATACACAGTTTGATCTTACCCCTCAGGCCGAGATCCATGACTTCTTGGAGTCACCTCGGAATGCGTATACAGTGTCTGATCATAGCCATCAGGCCGAGATGGATGACATCTCGTAGTCACCTCGAAAAGCGTGTACACACTTTGATCTTAGCCATTAGGTCGAGATCCGTGACTTCTTGGAGTTACCTCGGAATGTGTATACACTTTGATCATAGCCATCAGGCCGAGATGGATGATATCTCGAAGTCACCTCGGAATGTGTATACACTTTGATCATAGGCATCAGGCCGAGATGGACCATATCTCGAAGTCACCTCGAAATACGTATACACACTTTGACCTTAGCCATCAGGCCGAGATCCATGACTTCTTGGAGTCACCTCGCAATGCGTATACAGTGTCTGATCATAGCCACCAGGAAGAGATGGATGACTTCTCGTAGTCACCGCGAAATGCGTGTACACACTTTGATCTTAGCCATTAGGTCGAGATCCATGACTTCTTGGAGTTACCTTGGAATGCGTATACAGTGTCTGATCATAGCCACCAGGCCGAGCTGGATGACTTCTCGGAGTCACCTCGGAATGCGTATACACATTCTGATCTTATCCCTCAGGCCGAGATGCATGACATCTCGAAGTCACCTCGAATTGCGTATACACACTTTGATCATAGCCATCAGGCCGAGATGGATGACATCTCCAAATCATCTCGAAATGTGTACACACACTTCGATCTTAGCCATCAGGCCGAGATGGATGACATCTCGAAGTAACCTCGAAATGCGTTTACACACTTTGATCTTAGCCATCACGCCGAGATGGATGACTTCTCGGAGTCACCTCGGAAAGTGTATACGCATTCCCATTTTAGCCATCAGGCTGAGATGAATAACTTCTCGGAGTTACCTCGGAATGTGTATACACTTTGATCGTAGCCATCAGGCTGAGATGGATGACTTCTCGGAGTCACCTCGGATGACATTAGCCATGAGGCCGAGATGGATGACGTCTCGGAGTCACCTCGGAATTTGTATACACACTTCGATCTTAGCCATCGGGCCGAGATGGATGACATCTCGTAGTCACCTCGAAATGCGTGTACACACTTTGATCTTAGCCATTAGGTCGAGATCCATGACTTCTTGGAGTTACCTCGGAATGCGTATACAGTGTCTGATCATAGCCACCAGGCCGAGATGGATGACTTCTCGGAGTGACCTCGGAATGCGTATACACATTCTGATCTTATCCCTCAGGCCGAGATGCATGACATCTCGAAGTCACCTCGAATTGAGTATACACACTTTGATCATAGCCATCAGGCCGAGATGGATGACATCTCCAAATCATCTCGAAATGTGTACACACACTTCGATCTTAGCCATCAGGCCGAGATGGATGACATCTCGAAGTAACCTCGAAATGCGTTTACACACTTTGATCTTAGCCATCACGCCGAGATGGATGACTTCTCGGAGTCACCTCGGAACGTGTATACACCAGCTTGACATTAGCCATCAGGCCGAGATGGATGACTTCTCGGAGTCACCTCGGAACGTGTATACACAGCTTGACATTAGCCATCAGGCCGAGATGGATGACTGCTCGGAGTCACCTCGGAAAGTGTATACACACTTTGATCATAGCCATCTTGCCGAGATGGATGACATCTCGAAGTAACCTCGAAATGCGTTTACACACTTTGATCTTAGCCATAACGCCGAGATGGATGACTTCTCGGAGTCACCTCGGAACGTGTATACACAGCTTGACATTAGCCATCAGGCCGAGATGGATGACTTCTCGGAGTCACCTCGGAACGTGTATACACACTTTGATCATAGCCATCAGGCCGAGATGGATGACATTTCAAAGTCACCTCGAAATGTGTACACACACGTTGATCTTAGCCATCACGCTAAGATGGATGACTTCTCGGAGTCACCTCGAAATGCGTATACACAGTTTGATCTTACCCCTCAGGCCGAGATCCATGACTTCTTGGAGTCACCTCGGAATGCGTATACAGTGTCTGATCATAGCCATCAGGCCGAGATGGATGACATCTCGTAGTCACCTCGAAATGCGTGTACACACTTTGACCTTAGCCATCAGGCCGAGATCCATGACTTCTTGGAGTCACCTCGCAATGCGTATACAGTGTCTGATCATAGCCACCAGGAAGAGATGGATGACTTCTCGTAGTCACCGCGAAATGCGTGTACACACTTTGATCTTAGCCATTAGGTCGAGATCCATGACTTCTTGGAGTTACCTCGGAATGCGTATACAGTGTCTGATCATAGCCACCAGGCCGAGATGGATGACTTCTCGGAGTCACCTCGGAATGCGTATACACATTCTGATCTTATCCCTCAGGCCGAGATGCATGACATCTCGAAGTCACCTCGAATTGCGTATACACACTTTGATCATAGCCATCAGGCCGAGATGGATGACATCTCCAAATCATCTCGAAATGTGTACACACACTTCGATCTTAGCCATCAGGCCGAGATGGATGACATCTCGAAGTAACCTCGAAATGCGTTTACACACTTTGATCTTAGCCATCACGCCGAGATGGATGACTTCTCGGAGTCACCTCGGAACGTGTATACACAGTTTGACACTAGCCATCAGCCCGAGATGGATGACTTCTCGGAGTCACCTCGGAACGTGTATACACAGCTTGACATTAGCCATCAGGCCGAGATGGATGACTTCTCGGAGTCACCTCGAAATGCGTATACACAGTTTGATCTTACCCCTCAGGCCGAGATCCATGACTTCTTGGAGTCACCTCGGAATGCGTATACAGTGTCTGATCATAGCCACCAGGCCGAGATGGATGACTTCTCGGAGTCACCTCGGAATGCGTATACACACTTTGATCATAGCCATCAGGCCGAGATGGATGACATCTCCAAATCATCTCGAAATGTGTACACACACTTCGATCTTAGCCATCAGGCCGAGATGGATGACATCTCGAAGTAACCTCGAAATGCGTTTACACACTTTGATCTTAGCCATCACGCCGAGATGGATGACTTCTCGGAGTCACCTCGGAACGTGTATACACAGCTTGACATTAGCCATCAGGCCGAGATGGATGACTTCTCGGAGTCACCTCGGAACGTGTATACACAGCTTGACATTAGCCATCAGGCCGAGATGGATGACTGCTCGGAGTCACCTCGGAAAGTGTATACACACTTTGATCATAGCCATCTTGCCGAGATGGATGACATCTCGAAGTAACCTCGAAATGCGTTTACACACTTTGATCTTAGCCATAACGCCGAGATGGATGACTTCTCGGAGTCACCTCGGAACGTGTATACACAGCTTGACATTAGCCATCAGGCCGAGATCCATGACTTCTTGGAGTCACCTCGGAATGCGTATACAGTGTCTGATCATAGCCATCAGGCCGAGATGGATGACATCTCGTAGTCACCTCGAAAAGCGTGTACACACTTTGATCTTAGCCATTAGGTCGAGATCCGTGACTTCTTGGAGTTACCTCGGAATGTGTATACACTTTGATCATAGCCATCAGGCCGAGATGGATGATATCTCGAAGTCACCTCGGAATGTGTATACACTTTGATCATAGGCATCAGGCCGAGATGGACCATATCTCGAAGTCACCTCGAAATACGTATACACACTTTGACCTTAGCCATCAGGCCGAGATCCATGACTTCTTGGAGTCACCTCGCAATGCGTATACAGTGTCTGATCATAGCCACCAGGAAGAGATGGATGACTTCTCGTAGTCACCGCGAAATGCGTGTACACACTTTGATCTTAGCCATTAGGTCGAGATCCATGACGACTCGGAGTCACCTCGGAACGTGTATACACAGCTTGACATTAGCCATCAGGCCGAGATGGATGACTTCTCGGAGTCACCTCGGAACGTGTATACACAGCTTGACATTAGCCATCAGGCCGAGATGGATGACTGCTCGGAGTCACCTCGGAAAGTGTATACACACTTTGATCATAGCCATCAGGCCGAGATGGATGACATTTCAAAGTCACCTCGAAATGTGTACACACACGTTGATCTTAGCCATCACGCTAAGATGGATGACTTCTCGGAGTCACCTCGAAATGCGTATACACAGTTTGATCTTACCCCTCAGGCCGAGATCCATGACTTCTTGGAGTCACCTCGGAATGCGTATACAGTGTCTGATCATAGCCACCAGGAAGAGATGGATGACTTCTCGTAGTCACCGCGAAATGCGTGTACACACTTTGATCTTAGCCATCACGCCGAGATGGATGACTTCTCGGAGTCACCTCGGAACGTGTATACACAGCTTGACATTAGCCATCAGGCCGAGATGGATGACTTCTCGGAGTCACCTCGGAACGTGTATACACAGCTTGACATTAGCCATCAGGCCGAGATGGATGACTGCTCGGAGTCACCTCGGAAAGTGTATACACACTTTGATCATAGCCATCTTGCCGAGATGGATGACATCTCGAAGTAACCTCGAAATGCGTTTACACACTTTGATCTTAGCCATAACGCCGAGATGGATGACTTCTCGGAGTCACCTCGGAACGTGTATACACAGCTTGACATTAGCCATCAGGCCGAGATCCATGACTTCTTGGAGTCACCTCGGAATGCGTATACAGTGTCTGATCATAGCCATCAGGCCGAGATGGATGACATCTCGTAGTCACCTCGAAAAGCGTGTACACACTTTGATCTTAGCCATTAGGTCGAGATCCGTGACTTCTTGGAGTTACCTCGGAATGTGTATACACTTTGATCATAGCCATCAGGCCGAGATGGATGATATCTCGAAGTCACCTCGGAATGTGTATACACTTTGATCATAGGCATCAGGCCGAGATGGACCATATCTCGAAGTCACCTCGAAATACGTATACACACTTTGACCTTAGCCATCAGGCCGAGATCCATGACTTCTTGGAGTCACCTCGCAATGCGTATACAGTGTCTGATCATAGCCACCAGGAAGAGATGGATGACTTCTCGTAGTCACCGCGAAATGCGTGTACACACTTTGATCTTAGCCATTAGGTCGAGATCCATGACGACTCGGAGTCACCTCGGAACGTGTATACACAGCTTGACATTAGCCATCAGGCCGAGATGGATGACTTCTCGGAGTCACCTCGGAACGTGTATACACAGCTTGACATTAGCCATCAGGCCGAGATGGATGACTGCTCGGAGTCACCTCGGAAAGTGTATACACACTTTGATCATAGCCATCAGGCCGAGATGGATGACATTTCAAAGTCACCTCGAAATGTGTACACACACGTTGATCTTAGCCATCACGCTAAGATGGATGACTTCTCGGAGTCACCTCGAAATGCGTATACACAGTTTGATCTTACCCCTCAGGCCGAGATCCATGACTTCTTGGAGTCACCTCGGAATGCGTATACAGTGTCTGATCATAGCCACCAGGAAGAGATGGATGACTTCTCGTAGTCACCGCGAAATGCGTGTACACACTTTGATCTTAGCCATTAGGTCGAGATCCATGACTTCTTGGAGATACCTCGGAATGCGTATACAGTGTCTGATCATAGCCACCAGGCCGAGATGGATGACTTCTCGGAGTCACCTCGGAATGCGTATACACATTCTGATCTTATCCCTCAGGCCGAGATGCATGACATCTCGAAGTCACCTCGAATTGCGTATACACACTTTGATCATAGCCATCAGGCCGAGATGGATGACATCTCCAAATCATCTCGAAATGTGTACACACACTTCGATCTTAGCCATCAGGCCGAGATGGATGACATCTCGAAGTAACCTCGAAATGCGTTTACACACTTTGATCTTAGCCATCACGCCGAGATGGATGACTTCTCGGAGTCACCTCGGAACGTGTATACACAGTTTGACACTAGCCATCAGGCCGAGATGGATGACTTCTCGGAGTCACCTCGGAACGTGTATACACAGCTTGACATTAGCCATCAGGCCGAGATGGATGACTGCTCGGAGTCACCTCGGAAAGTGTATACACACTTTGATCATAGCCATCTTGCCGAGATGGATGACATCTCGAAGTAACCTCGAAATGCGTTTACACACTTTGATCTTAGCCATAACGCCGAGATGGATGACTTCTCGGAGTCACCTCGGAACGTGTATACACAGCTTGACATTAGCCATCAGGCCGAGATGGATGACTTCTCGGAGTCACCTCGGAACGTGTATACACAGCTTGACATTAGCCATCAGGCCGAGATGGATGACTGCTCGGAGTCACCTCGGAAAGTGTATACACACTTTGATCATAGCCATCAGGCCGAGATGGATGACATTTCAAAGTCACCTCGAAATGTGTACACACACGTTGATCTTAGCCATCACGCTAAGATGGATGACTTCTCGGAGTCACCTCGAAATGCGTATACACAGTTTGATCTTACCCCTCAGGCCGAGATCCATGACTTCTTGGAGTCACCTCGGAATGCGTATACAGTGTCTGATCATAGCCACCAGGAAGAGATGGATGACTTCTCGTAGTCACCGCGAAATGCGTGTACACACTTTGATCTTAGCCATTAGGTCGAGATCCATGACTTCTTGGAGATACCTCGGAATGCGTATACAGTGTCTGATCATAGCCACCAGGCCGAGATGGATGACTTCTCGGAGTCACCTCGGAATGCGTATACACATTCTGATCTTATCCCTCAGGCCGAGATGCATGACATCTCGAAGTCACCTCGAATTGCGTATACACACTTTGATCATAGCCATCAGGCCGAGATGGATGACATCTCCAAATCATCTCGAAATGTGTACACACACTTCGGTCTTAGCCATCAGGCCGAGATGGATGACATCTCGAAGTAACCTCGAAATGCGTTTACACACTTTGATCTTAGCCATCACGCCGAGATGGATGACTTCTCGGAGTCACCTCGGAACGTGTATACACAGTTTGACACTAGCCATCAGGCCGAGATGGATGACTTCTCGGAGTCACCTCGGAACGTGTATACACAGCTTGACATTAGCCATCAGGCCGAGATGGATGACGTCTCGGAGTCACCTCGAAATGCGTATACACAGTTTGATCTTACCCCTCAGGCCGAGATCCATGACTTCTTGGAGTCACCTCGGAATGCGTATACAGTGTCTGATCATAGCCACCAGGCCGAGATGGATGACTTCTCGGAGTCACCTCGGAATGCGTATACACATTCTGATCTTATCCCTCAGGCCGAGATGCATGACATCTCCAAGTCACCTCGAATTGCGTATACACACTTTGATCATAGCCATCAGGCCGAGATGGATGACATCTCCAAATCATCTCGAAATGTGTACACACACTTCGATCTTAGCCATCAGGCCGAGATGGATGACATCTCGAAGTAACCTCGAAATGCGTTTACACACTTTGATCTTAGCCATAACGCCGAGATGGATGACTTCTCGGAGTCACCTCGGAACGTGTATACACAGCTTGACATTAGCCATCAGGCCGAGATGGATGACTTCTCGGAGTCACCTCGGAACGTGTATACACACTTTGATCATAGCCATCAGGCCGAGATGGATGACATTTCAAAGTCACCTCGAAATGTGTACACACACGTTGATCTTAGCCATCACGCTAAGATGGATGACTTCTCGGAGTCACCTCGAAATGCGTATACACAGTTTGATCTTACCCCTCAGGCCGAGATCCATGACTTCTTGGAGTCACCTCGGAATGCGTATACAGTGTCTGATCATAGCCATCAGGCCGAGATGGATGACATCTCGTAGTCACCTCGAAATGCGTGTACACACTTTGACCTTAGCCATCAGGCCGAGATCCATGACTTCTTGGAGTCACCTCGCAATGCGTATACAGTGTCTGATCATAGCCACCAGGAAGAGATGGATGACTTCTCGTAGTCACCGCGAAATGCGTGTACACACTTTGATCTTAGCCATTAGGTCGAGATCCATGACTTCTTGGAGTTACCTCGGAATGCGTATACAGTGTCTGATCATAGCCACCAGGCCGAGATGGATGACTTCTCGGAGTCACCTCGGAATGCGTATACACATTCTGATCTTATCCCTCAGGCCGAGATGCATGACATCTCGAAGTCACCTCGAATTGCGTATACACACTTTGATCATAGCCATCAGGCCGAGATGGATGACATCTCCAAATCATCTCGAAATGTGTACACACACTTCGATCTTAGCCATCAGGCCGAGATGGATGACATCTCGAAGTAACCTCGAAATGCGTTTACACACTTTGATCTTAGCCATCACGCCGAGATGGATGACTTCTCGGAGTCACCTCGGAACGTGTATACACAGTTTGACACTAGCCATCAGCCCGAGATGGATGACTTCTCGGAGTCACCTCGGAACGTGTATACACAGCTTGACATTAGCCATCAGGCCGAGATGGATGACTTCTCGGAGTCACCTCGAAATGCGTATACACAGTTTGATCTTACCCCTCAGGCCGAGATCCATGACTTCTTGGAGTCACCTCGGAATGCGTATACAGTGTCTGATCATAGCCACCAGGCCGAGATGGATGACTTCTCGGAGTCACCTCGGAATGCGTATACACACTTTGATCATAGCCATCAGGCCGAGATGGATGACATCTCCAAATCATCTCGAAATGTGTACACACACTTCGATCTTAGCCATCAGGCCGAGATGGATGACATCTCGAAGTAACCTCGAAATGCGTTTACACACTTTGATCTTAGCCATCACGCCGAGATGGATGACTTCTCGGAGTCACCTCGGAACGTGTATACACAGCTTGACATTAGCCATCAGGCCGAGATGGATGACTTCTCGGAGTCACCTCGGAACGTGTATACACAGCTTGACATTAGCCATCAGGCCGAGATGGATGACTGCTCGGAGTCACCTCGGAAAGTGTATACACACTTTGATCATAGCCATCTTGCCGAGATGGATGACATCTCGAAGTAACCTCGAAATGCGTTTACACACTTTGATCTTAGCCATAACGCCGAGATGGATGACTTCTCGGAGTCACCTCGGAACGTGTATACACAGCTTGACATTAGCCATCAGGCCGAGATCCATGACTTCTTGGAGTCACCTCGGAATGCGTATACAGTGTCTGATCATAGCCATCAGGCCGAGATGGATGACATCTCGTAGTCACCTCGAAAAGCGTGTACACACTTTGATCTTAGCCATTAGGTCGAGATCCGTGACTTCTTGGAGTTACCTCGGAATGTGTATACACTTTGATCATAGCCATCAGGCCGAGATGGATGATATCTCGAAGTCACCTCGGAATGTGTATACACTTTGATCATAGGCATCAGGCCGAGATGGACCATATCTCGAAGTCACCTCGAAATACGTATACACACTTTGACCTTAGCCATCAGGCCGAGATCCATGACTTCTTGGAGTCACCTCGCAATGCGTATACAGTGTCTGATCATAGCCACCAGGAAGAGATGGATGACTTCTCGTAGTCACCGCGAAATGCGTGTACACACTTTGATCTTAGCCATTAGGTCGAGATCCATGACGACTCGGAGTCACCTCGGAACGTGTATACACAGCTTGACATTAGCCATCAGGCCGAGATGGATGACTTCTCGGAGTCACCTCGGAACGTGTATACACAGCTTGACATTAGCCATCAGGCCGAGATGGATGACTGCTCGGAGTCACCTCGGAAAGTGTATACACACTTTGATCATAGCCATCAGGCCGAGATGGATGACATTTCAAAGTCACCTCGAAATGTGTACACACACGTTGATCTTAGCCATCACGCTAAGATGGATGACTTCTCGGAGTCACCTCGAAATGCGTATACACAGTTTGATCTTACCCCTCAGGCCGAGATCCATGACTTCTTGGAGTCACCTCGGAATGCGTATACAGTGTCTGATCATAGCCACCAGGAAGAGATGGATGACTTCTCGTAGTCACCGCGAAATGCGTGTACACACTTTGATCTTAGCCATTAGGTCGAGATCCATGACTTCTTGGAGATACCTCGGAATGCGTATACAGTGTCTGATCATAGCCACCAGGCCGAGATGGATGACTTCTCGGAGTCACCTCGGAATGCATATACACATTCTGATCTTATCCCTCAGGCCGAGATGCATGACATCTCGAAGTCACCTCGAATTGCGTATACACACTTTGATCATAGCCATCAGGCCGAGATGGATGACATCTCCAAATCATCTCGAAATGTGTACACACACTTCGATCTTAGCCATCAGGCCGAGATGGATGACATCTCGAAGTAACCTCGAAATGCGTTTACACACTTTGATCTTAGCCATCACGCCGAGATGGATGACTTCTCGGAGTCACCTCGGAACGTGTATACACAGTTTGACACTAGCCATCAGGCCGAGATGGATGACTTCTCGGAGTCACCTCGGAACGTGTATACACAGCTTGACATTAGCCATCAGGCCGAGATGGATGACGTCTCGGAGTCACCTCGAAATGCGTATACACAGTTTGATCTTACCCCTCAGGCCGAGATCCATGACTTCTTGGAGTCACCTCGGAATGCGTATACAGTGTCTGATCATAGCCACCAGGCCGAGATGGATGACTTCTCGGAGTCACCTCGGAACGTGTATACACAGCTTGACATTAGCCATCAGGCCGAGATGGATGACTGCTCGGAGTCACCTCGGAAAGTGTATACACACTTTGATCATAGCCATCTTGCCGAGATGGATGACATCTCGAAGTAACCTCGAAATGCGTTTACACACTTTGATCTTAGCCATAACGCCGAGATGGATGACTTCTCGGAGTCACCTCGGAACGTGTATACACAGCTTGACATTAGCCATCAGGCCGAGATGGATGACTTCTCGGAGTCACCTCGGAACGTGTATACACAGCTTGACATTAGCCATCAGGCCGAGATGGATGACTGCTCGGAGTCACCTCGGAAAGTGTATACACACTTTGATCATAGCCATCAGGCCGAGATGGATGACATTTCAAAGTCACCTCGAAATGTGTACACACACGTTGATCTTAGCCATCACGCTAAGATGGATGACTTCTCGGAGTCACCTCGAAATGCGTATACACAGTTTGATCTTACCCCTCAGGCCGAGATCCATGACTTCTTGGAGTCACCTCGGAATGCGTATACAGTGTCTGATCATAGCCACCAGGAAGAGATGGATGACTTCTCGTAGTCACCGCGAAATGCGTGTACACACTTTGATCTTAGCCATTAGGTCGAGATCCATGACTTCTTGGAGATACCTCGGAATGCGTATACAGTGTCTGATCATAGCCACCAGGCCGAGATGGATGACTTCTCGGAGTCACCTCGGAATGCGTATACACATTCTGATCTTATCCCTCAGGCCGAGATGCATGACATCTCGAAGTCACCTCGAATTGCGTATACACACTTTGATCATAGCCATCAGGCCGAGATGGATGACATCTCCAAATCATCTCGAAATGTGTACACACACTTCGGTCTTAGCCATCAGGCCGAGATGGATGACATCTCGAAGTAACCTCGAAATGCGTTTACACACTTTGATCTTAGCCATCACGCCGAGATGGATGACTTCTCGGAGTCACCTCGGAACGTGTATACACAGTTTGACACTAGCCATCAGGCCGAGATGGATGACTTCTCGGAGTCACCTCGGAACGTGTATACACAGCTTGACATTAGCCATCAGGCCGAGATGGATGACGTCTCGGAGTCACCTCGAAATGCGTATACACAGTTTGATCTTACCCCTCAGGCCGAGATCCATGACTTCTTGGAGTCACCTCGGAATGCGTATACAGTGTCTGATCATAGCCACCAGGCCGAGATGGATGACTTCTCGGAGTCACCTCGGAATGCGTATACACATTCTGATCTTATCCCTCAGGCCGAGATGCATGACATCTCCAAGTCACCTCGAATTGCGTATACACACTTTGATCATAGCCATCAGGCCGAGATGGATGACATCTCCAAATCATCTCGAAATGTGTACACACACTTCGATCTTAGCCATCAGGCCGAGATGGATGACATCTCGAAGTAACCTCGAAATGCGTTTACACACTTTGATCTTAGCCATAACGCCGAGATGGATGACTTCTCGGAGTCACCTCGGAACGTGTATACACAGCTTGACATTAGCCATCAGGCCGAGATGGATGACTTCTCGGAGTCACCTCGGAACGTGTATACACACTTTGATCATAGCCATCAGGCCGAGATGGATGACATTTCAAAGTCACCTCGAAATGTGTACACACACGTTGATCTTAGCCATCACGCTAAGATGGATGACTTCTCGGAGTCACCTCGAAATGCGTATACACAGTTTGATCTTACCCCTCAGGCCGAGATCCATGACTTCTTGGAGTCACCTCGGAATGCGTATACAGTGTCTGATCATAGCCATCAGGCCGAGATGGATGACATCTCGTAGTCACCTCGAAATGCGTGTACACACTTTGACCTTAGCCATCAGGCCGAGATCCATGACTTCTTGGAGTCACCTCGCAATGCGTATACAGTGTCTGATCATAGCCACCAGGAAGAGATGGATGACTTCTCGTAGTCACCGCGAAATGCGTGTACACACTTTGATCTTAGCCATTAGGTCGAGATCCATGACTTCTTGGAGTTACCTCGGAATGCGTATACAGTGTCTGATCATAGCCACCAGGCCGAGATGGATGACTTCTCGGAGTCACCTCGGAATGCGTATACACATTCTGATCTTATCCCTCAGGCCGAGATGCATGACATCTCGAAGTCACCTCGAATTGCGTATACACACTTTGATCATAGCCATCAGGCCGAGATGGATGACATCTCCAAATCATCTCGAAATGTGTACACACACTTCGATCTTAGCCATCAGGCCGAGATGGATGACATCTCGAAGTAACCTCGAAATGCGTTTACACACTTTGATCTTAGCCATCACGCCGAGATGGATGACTTCTCGGAGTCACCTCGGAACGTGTATACACAGTTTGACACTAGCCATCAGCCCGAGATGGATGACTTCTCGGAGTCACCTCGGAACGTGTATACACAGCTTGACATTAGCCATCAGGCCGAGATGGATGACTTCTCGGAGTCACCTCGAAATGCGTATACACAGTTTGATCTTACCCCTCAGGCCGAGATCCATGACTTCTTGGAGTCACCTCGGAATGCGTATACAGTGTCTGATCATAGCCACCAGGCCGAGATGGATGACTTCTCGGAGTCACCTCGGAATGCGTATACACATTCTGATCTTATCCCTCAGGCCGAGATGCATGACATCTCGAAGTCACCTCGAATTGCGTATACACACTTTGATCATAGCCATCAGGCCGAGATGGATGACATCTCCAAATCATCTCGAAATGTGTACACACACTTCGATCTTAGCCATCAGGCCGAGATGGATGACATCTCGAAGTAACCTCGAAATGCGTTTACACACTTTGATCTTAGCCATCACGCCGAGATGGATGACTTCTCGGAGTCACCTCGGAACGTGTATACACAGTTTGACACTAGCCATCAGCCCGAGATGGATGACTTCTCGGAGTCACCTCGGAACGTGTATACACAGCTTGACATTAGCCATCAGGCCGAGATGGATGACTTCTCGGAGTCACCTCGAAATGCGTATACACAGTTTGATCTTACCCCTCAGGCCGAGATCCATGACTTCTTGGAGTCACCTCGGAATGCGTATACAGTGTCTGATCATAGCCACCAGGCCGAGATGGATGACTTCTCGGAGTCACCTCGGAATGCGTATACACACTTTGATCATAGCCATCAGGCCGAGATGGATGACATCTCCAAATCATCTCGAAATGTGTACACACACTTCGATCTTAGCCATCAGGCCGAGATGGATGACATCTCGAAGTAACCTCGAAATGCGTTTACACACTTTGATCTTAGCCATCACGCCGAGATGGATGACTTCTCGGAGTCACCTCGGAACGTGTATACACAGCTTGACATTAGCCATCAGGCCGAGATGGATGACTTCTCGGAGTCACCTCGGAACGTGTATACACAGCTTGACATTAGCCATCAGGCCGAGATGGATGACTGCTCGGAGTCACCTCGGAAAGTGTATACACACTTTGATCATAGCCATCTTGCCGAGATGGATGACATCTCGAAGTAACCTCGAAATGCGTTTACACACTTTGATCTTAGCCATAACGCCGAGATGGATGACTTCTCGGAGTCACCTCGGAACGTGTATACACAGCTTGACATTAGCCATCAGGCCGAGATCCATGACTTCTTGGAGTCACCTCGGAATGCGTATACAGTGTCTGATCATAGCCATCAGGCCGAGATGGATGACATCTCGTAGTCACCTCGAAAAGCGTGTACACACTTTGATCTTAGCCATTAGGTCGAGATCCGTGACTTCTTGGAGTTACCTCGGAATGTGTATACACTTTGATCATAGCCATCAGGCCGAGATGGATGATATCTCGAAGTCACCTCGGAATGTGTATACACTTTGATCATAGGCATCAGGCCGAGATGGACCATATCTCGAAGTCACCTCGAAATACGTATACACACTTTGACCTTAGCCATCAGGCCGAGATCCATGACTTCTTGGAGTCACCTCGCAATGCGTATACAGTGTCTGATCATAGCCACCAGGAAGAGATGGATGACTTCTCGTAGTCACCGCGAAATGCGTGTACACACTTTGATCTTAGCCATTAGGTCGAGATCCATGACGACTCGGAGTCACCTCGGAACGTGTATACACAGCTTGACATTAGCCATCAGGCCGAGATGGATGACTTCTCGGAGTCACCTCGGAACGTGTATACACAGCTTGACATTAGCCATCAGGCCGAGATGGATGACTGCTCGGAGTCACCTCGGAAAGTGTATACACACTTTGATCATAGCCATCAGGCCGAGATGGATGACATTTCAAAGTCACCTCGAAATGTGTACACACACGTTGATCTTAGCCATCACGCTAAGATGGATGACTTCTCGGAGTCACCTCGAAATGCGTATACACAGTTTGATCTTACCCCTCAGGCCGAGATCCATGACTTCTTGGAGTCACCTCGGAATGCGTATACAGTGTCTGATCATAGCCACCAGGAAGAGATGGATGACTTCTCGTAGTCACCGCGAAATGCGTGTACACACTTTGATCTTAGCCATTAGGTCGAGATCCATGACTTCTTGGAGATACCTCGGAATGCGTATACAGTGTCTGATCATAGCCACCAGGCCGAGATGGATGACTTCTCGGAGTCACCTCGGAATGCATATACACATTCTGATCTTATCCCTCAGGCCGAGATGCATGACATCTCGAAGTCACCTCGAATTGCGTATACACACTTTGATCATAGCCATCAGGCCGAGATGGATGACATCTCCAAATCATCTCGAAATGTGTACACACACTTCGATCTTAGCCATCAGGCCGAGATGGATGACATCTCGAAGTAACCTCGAAATGCGTTTACACACTTTGATCTTAGCCATCACGCCGAGATGGATGACTTCTCGGAGTCACCTCGGAACGTGTATACACAGTTTGACACTAGCCATCAGGCCGAGATGGATGACTTCTCGGAGTCACCTCGGAACGTGTATACACAGCTTGACATTAGCCATCAGGCCGAGATGGATGACGTCTCGGAGTCACCTCGAAATGCGTATACACAGTTTGATCTTACCCCTCAGGCCGAGATCCATGACTTCTTGGAGTCACCTCGGAATGCGTATACAGTGTCTGATCATAGCCACCAGGCCGAGATGGATGACTTCTCGGAGTCACCTCGGAATGCGTATACACATTCTGATCTTATCCCTCAGGCCGAGATGCATGACATCTCCAAGTCACCTCGAATTGCGTATACACACTTTGATCATAGCCATCAGGCCGAGATGGATGACATCTCCAAATCATCTCGAAATGTGTACACACACTTCGATCTTAGCCATCAGGCCGAGATGGATGAAATCTCGAAGTAACCTCGAAATGCGTTTACACACTTTGATCTTAGCCATCACGCCGAGATGGATGACTTCTCGGAGTCACCTCGGAACGTGTATCCACAGCTTGACATTAGCCATCAGGCCGAGATGGATGACTTCTCGGAGTCACCTCGGAACGTGTATACACACTTTGATCATAGCCATCAGGCCGAGATGGATGACATTTCAAAGTCACCTCGAAATGTGTACACACACGTTGATCTTAGCCATCACGCTAAGATGGATGACTTCTCGGAGTCACCTCGAAATGCGTATACACAGTTTGATCTTACCCCTCAGGCCGAGATCCATGACTTCTTGGAGTCACCTCGCAATGCGTATACAGTGTCTGATCATAGCCACCAGGAAGAGATGGATGACTTCTCGTAGTCACCGCGAAATGCGTGTACACACTTTGATCTTAGCCATTAGGTCGAGATCCATGACTTCTTGGAGTTACCTCGGAATGCGTATACAGTGTCTGATCATTGCCACTAGGCCGAGATGGATGACTTCTCGGAGTCACCTCGGAATGCGTATACACATTCTGATCTTATCCCTCAGGCCGAGATGCATGACATCTCGAAGTCACCTCGAATTGCGTATACACACTTTGATCATAGCCATCAGGCCGAGATGGATGACATCTCCAAATCATCTCGAAATGTGTACACACACTTCGATCTTAGCCATCAGGCCGAGATGGATGACATCTCGAAGTAACCTCGAAATGCGTTTACACACTTTGATCATAGCCATCAGGCCGAGATGGATGACATCTCCAAATCATCTCGAAATGTGTACACACACTTCGATCTTAGCCATCAGGCCGAGATGGATGACATCTCGAAGTAACCTCGAAATGCGTTTACACACTTTGATCTTAGCCATCACGCCGAGATGGATGACTTCTCGGAGTCACCTCGGAACGTGTATACACAGCTTGACATTAGCCGTCAGGCCGAGATGGATGACTTCTCGGAGTCACCTCGAAATGCGTATACACAGTTTGATCTTACCCCTCAGGCCGAGATCCATGACTTCTTGGAGTCACCTCGGAATGCGTATACAGTGTCTGATCATAGCCACCAGGCCGAGATGGATGACTTCTCGGAGTCACCTCGGAATGCGTATACACATTCTGATCTTATCCCTCAGGCCGAGATGCATGACATCTCCAAGTCACCTCGAATTGCGTATACACACTTTGATCATAGCCATCAGGCCGAGATGGATGACATCTCCAAATCATCTCGAAATGTGTACACACACTTCGATCTTAGCCATCAGGCCGAGATGGATGACATCTCGAAGTAACCTCGAAATGCGTTTACACACTTTGATCTTAGCCATCACGCCGAGATGGATGACTTCTCGGAGTCACCTCGGAACGTGTATACACACTTTGATCATAGCCATCAGGCCGAGATGGATGACATTTCAAAGTCACCTCGAAATGTGTACACACACGTTGATCTTAGCCATCACGCTAAGATGGATGACTTCTCGGAGTCACCTCGAAATGCGTATACACAGTTTGATCTTACCCCTCAGGCCGAGATCCATGACTTCTTGGAGTCACCTCGGAATGCGTATACAGTGTCTGATCATAGCCATCAGGCCGAGATGGATGACATCTCGTAGTCACCTCGAAATGCGTGTACACACTTTGACCTTAGCCATCAGGCCGAGATCCATGACTTCTTGGAGTCACCTCGCAATGCGTATACAGTGTCTGATCATAGCCACCAGGAAGAGATGGATGACTTCTCGTAGTCACCGCGAAATGCGTGTACACACTTTGATCTTAGCCATTAGGTCGAGATCCATGACTTCTTGGAGTTACCTCGGAATGCGTATACAGTGTCTGATCATAGCCACTAGGCCGAGATGGATGACTTCTCGGAGTCACCTCGGAATGCGTATACACATTCTGATCTTATCCCTCAGGCCGAGATGCATGACATCTCGAAGTCACCTCGAATTGCGTATACACACTTTGATCATAGCCATCAGGCCGAGATGGATGACATCTCGAAGTAACCTCGAAATGCGTTTACACACTTTGATCATAGCCATCAGGCCGAGATGGATGACATCTCCAAATCATCTCGAAATGTGTACACACACTTCGATCTTAGCCATCAGGCCGAGATGGATGACATCTCGAAGTAACCTCGAAATGCGTTTACACACTTTGATCTTAGCCATCACGCCGAGATGGATGACTTCTCGGAGTCACCTCGGAATGCGTATACACATTCTGATCTTATCCCTCAGGCCGAGATGCATGACATCTCCAAGTCACCTCGAATTGCGTATACACACTTTGATCATAGCCATCAGGCCGAGATGGATGACATCTCCAAATCATCTCGAAATGTGTACACACACTTCGATCTTAGCCATCAGGCCGAGATG
The DNA here is from genome assembly GCA_963989405.1 of Trypoxylon attenuatum. Classification (NCBI taxonomy): domain Eukaryota; kingdom Metazoa; phylum Arthropoda; class Insecta; order Hymenoptera; family Crabronidae; genus Trypoxylon; species Trypoxylon attenuatum. The sequence goes on from OZ022489.1 coordinate 19,342,566, forward strand.
GATGACATCTCGAAGTAACCTCGAAATGCGTTTACACACTTTGATCTTAGCCATCACGCCGAGATGGATGACTTCTCGGAGTCACCTCGGAAAGTGTATTCTCATTCCCATTTTAGCCATCAGGCTGAGATGAATAACATCTCGGAGTTACCTCGGAATGTGTATACACTTTGATCGTAGCCATCAGGCTGAGATGGATGACTTCTCGGAGTCACCTCGGATGACATTAGCCATGAGGCCGAGATGGATGACGTCTCGGAGTCACCTCGGAATTTGTATACACACTTCGATCTTAGCCATCGGGCCGAGATGGATGACATCTCGTAGTCACCTCGAAATGCGTGTACACACTTTGATCTTAGCCATTAGGTCGAGATCCATGACTTCTTGGAGTTACCTCGGAATGCGTATACAGTCTCTGATCATAGCCACCAGGCCGAGATGGATGACTTCTCGGAGTCACCTCGGAATGCGTATACACATTCTGATCTTATCCCTCAGGCCGAGATGCATGACATCTCGAAGTCACCTCGAATTGCGTATACACACTTTGATCATAGCCATCAGGCCGAGATGGATGACATCTCCAAATCATCTCGAAATGTGTACACACACTTCGATCTTAGCCATCAGGCCGAGATGGATGACATCTCGAAGTAACCTCGAAATGCGTTTACACACTTTGATCTTAGCCATCACGCCGAGATGGATGACTTCCCGGAGTCACCTCGGAACGTGTATACACAGCTTGACATTAGCCATCAGGCCGAGATGGATCACTTCTCGGAGTCACCTCGGAACGTGTATACACAGCTTGACGTTAGCCATCAGGCCGAGATGGATGACTGCTCGGAGTCACCTCGGAAAGTGTATACACACTTTGATCATAGCCATCTTGCCGAGATGGATGACATCTCGAAGTAACCTCGAAATGCGTTTACACACTTTGATCTTAGCCATAACGCCGAGATGGATGACTTCTCGGAGTCACCTCGGAACGTGTATACACAGCTTGACATTAGCCATCAGGCCGAGATGGATGACTTCTCGGAGTCACCTCGGAACGTGTATACACAGCTTGACATTAGCCATCAGGCCGAGATGGATGACTGCTCGGAGTCACCTCGGAAAGTGTATACACACTTTGATCATAGCCATCAGGCCGAGATGGATGACATTTCAAAGTCACCTCGAAATGTGTACACACACGTTGATCTTAGCCATCACGCTAAGATGGATGACTTCTCGGAGTCACCTCGAAATGCGTATACACAGTTTGATCTTACCCCTCAGGCCGAGATCCATGACTTCTTGGAGTCACCTCGGAATGCGTATACAGTGTCTGATCATAGCCATCAGGCCGAGATGGATGACATCTCGTAGTCACCTCGAAATGCGTGTACACACTTTGATCTTAGCCATTAGGTCGAGATCCGTGACTTCTTGGAGTTACCTCGGAATGTGTATACACTTTGATCATAGCCATCAGGCCGAGATGGATGATATCTCGAAGTCACCTCGGAATGTGTATACACTTTGATCATAGGCATCAGGCCGAGATGGACCATATCTCGAAGTCACCTCGAAATACGTATACACACTTTAACCTTAGCCATCAGGCCGAGATCCATGACTTCTTGGAGTCAACTCGGAATGCGTATACAGTGTCTGATCATAGCCATCAGGCCGAGATGGATGACATCTCGTAGTCACCTCGAAATGCGTGTACACACTTTGATCTTAGCCATTAGGCCGAGATGGGTGACGTCTCGGAGTCAGCTCGAAATGCGTTTACACACTTTGATCTTAGCCATCAGGCCGAGATGGATGACTTCTCGGAGTCACCTCGGAACGTGTATACACAGCTTGACCTTAGGCATCAGGCCGAGATGGATGACTGCTCGGCGTCACCTCGGAAAGTGTATACACTTTGATCGTTGCCATCAGTTTGAGATGGATGACTTCTCGGAGTCACCTCGGATGACATTAGCCATCGGGCCGAGATGGATGACGTCTCGGAGTCATCTCGGAATGTGTATACACACTTCGATCTTAGCCATCGGGCCGAGATGGATGACATCTCGTAGTCACCTCGAAATGCGTGTACACACTTTGATCTTAGCCATTAGGTCGAGATCCATGACTTCTTGCAGTTACCTCGGAATGTGTATACACTTTGATCCTAGCCATCAGGCCGAGATGGATGATATCTCGAAGTCACCTCGGAATGTGTATACACTTTGATCATAGGCATCAGGCCGAGATGGATGACTTCTCGTAGTCACCGCGAAATGCGTGTACACACTTTGATCTTAGCCATTAGGTCGAGATCCATGACTTCTTGGAGATACCTCGGAATGCGTATACAGTGTCTGATCATAGCCACCAGGCCGAGATGGATGACTTCTCGGAGTCACCTCGGAATGCGTATACACATTCTGATCTTATCCCTCAGGCCGAGATGCATGACATCTCGAAGTCACCTCGAATTGCGTATACACACTTTGATCATAGCCATCAGGCCGAGATGGATGACATCTCCAAATCATCTCGAAATGTGTACACACAGTTCGATCTTAGCCATCAGGCCGAGATGGATGACATCTCGAAGTAACCTCGAAATGCGTTTACACACTTTGATCTTAGCCATCACGCCGAGATGGATGACTTCTCGGAGTCACCTCGGAACGTGTATACACAGTTTGACACTAGCCATCAGGCCGAGATGGATGACTTCTCGGAGTCACCTCGGAACGTGTATACACAGCTTGACATTAGCCATCAGGCCGAGATGGATGACTGCTCGGAGTCACCTCGGAAAGTGTATACACACTTTGATCATAGCCATCTTGCCGAGATGGATGACATCTCGAAGTAACCTCGAAATGCGTTTACACACTTTGATCTTAGCCATAACGCCGAGATGGATGACTTCTCGGAGTCACCTCGGAACGTGTATACACAGCTTGACATTAGCCATCAGGCCGAGATGGATGACTTCTCGGAGTCACCTCGGAACGAGTATACACAGCTTGACATTAGCCATCAGGCCGAGATGGATGACTGCTCGGAGTCACCTCGGAAAGTGTATACACACTTTGATCATAGCCATCAGGCCGAGATGGATGACATTTCAAAGTCACCTCGAAATGTGTACACACACGTTGATCTTAGCCATCACGCTAAGATGGATGACTTCTCGGAGTCACCTCGAAATGCGTATACACAGTTTGATCTTACCCCTCAGGCCGAGATCCATGACTTCTTGGAGTCACCTCGGAATGCGTATACAGTGTCTGATCATAGCCACCAGGCCGAGATGGATGACTTCTCGGAGTCACCTCGGAATGCGTATACACATTCTGATCTTATCCCTCAGGCCGAGATGCATGACATCTCGAAGTCACCTCGAATTGCGTATACACACTTTGATCATAGCCATCAGGCCGAGATGGATGACATCTCCAAATCATCTCGAAATGTGTACACACACTTCGATCTTAGCCATCAGGCCGAGATGGATGACATCTCGAAGTAACCTCGAAATGCGTTTACACACTTTGATCATAGCCATCAGGCCGAGATGGATGACATCTCCAAATCATCTCGAAATGTGTACACACACTTCGATCTTAGCCATCAGGCCGAGATGGATGACATCTCGAAGTAACCTCGAAATGCGTTTACACACTTTGATCTTAGCCATCACGCCGAGATGGATGACTTCTCGGAGTCACCTCGGAACGTGTATACACAGCTTGACATTAGCCATCAGGCCGAGATGGATGACTTCTCGGAGTCACCTCGGAACGTGTATACACAGCTTGACATTAGCCATCAGGCCGAGATGGATGACTGCTCGGAGTCACCTCGGAAAGTGTATACACACTTTGATCATAGCCATCAGGCCGAGATGGATGACATTTCAAAGTCACCTCGAAATGTGTACACACACGTTGATCTTAGCCATCACGCTAAGATGGACGACTTCTCGGAGTCACCTCGAAATGCGTATACACAGTTTGATCTTACCCCTCAGGCCGAGATCCATGACTTCTTGGAGTCACCTCGGAATGCGTATACAGTGTCTGATCATAGCCATCAGGCCGAGATGGATGACATCTCGTAGTCACCTCGAAATGCGTGTACACACTTTGATCTTAGCCATTAGGTCGAGATCCGTGACTTCTTGGAGTTACCTCGGAAAGTGTATACACTTTGATCATAGCCATCAGGCCGAGATGGATGATATCTCGAAGTCACCTCGGAATGTGTATACACTTTGATCATAGGCATCAGGCCGAGATGGACCATATCTCGAAGTCACCTCGAAATACGTATACACACTTTGACCTTAGCCATCAGGCCGAGATCCATGACTTCTTGGAGTCACCTCGCAATGCGTATACAGTGTCTGATCATAGCCACCAGGAAGAGATGGATGACTTCTCGTAGTCACCGCGAAATGCGTGTACACACTTTGATCTAAGCCATTAGGTCGAGATCCATGACTTCTTGGAGTCACCTCGGAACGTGTATACACAGCTTGACATTAGCCATCAGGCCGAGATGGATGACTTCTCGGAGTCACCTCGGAACGTGTATACACAGCTTGACATTAGCCATCAGGCCGAGATGGATGACTGCTCGGAGTCACCTCGGAAAGTGTATACACACTTTGATCATAGCCATCAGGCCGAGATGGATGACATTTCAAAGTCACCTCGAAATGTGTACACACACGTTGATCTTAGCCATCACGCTAAGATGGATGACTTCTCGGAGTCACCTCGAAATGCGTATACACAGTTTGATCTTACCCCTCAGGCCGAGATCCATGACTTCTTGGAGTCACCTCGGAATGCGTATACAGTGTCTGATCATAGCCACCAGGCCGAGATGGATGACTTCTCGGAGTCACCTCGGAATGCGTATACACATTCTGATCTTATCCCTCAGGCCGAGATGCATGACATCTCGAAGTCACCTCGAATTGCGTATACACACTTTGATCATAGCCATCAGGCCGAGATGGATGACATCTCCAAATCATCTCGAAATGTGTACACACACTTCGATCTTAGCCATCAGGCCGAGATGGATGACATCTCGAAGTAACCTCGAAATGCGTTTACACACTTTGATCATAGCCATCAGGCCGAGATGGATGACATCTCCAAATCATCTCGAAATGTGTACACACACTTCGATCTTAGCCATCAGGCCGAGATGGATGACATCTCGAAGTAACCTCGAAATGCGTTTACACACTTTGATCTTAGCCATCACGCCGAGATGGATGACTTCTCGGAGTCACCTCGGAACGTGTATACACAGCTTGACATTAGCCATCAGGCCGAGATGGATGACTTCTCGGAGTCACCTCGGAACGTGTATACACAGCTTGACATTAGCCATCAGGCCGAGATGGATGACTGCTCGGAGTCACCTCGGAAAGTGTATACACACTTTGATCATAGCCATCAGGCCGAGATGGATGACATTTCAAAGTCACCTCGAAATGTGTACACACACGTTGATCTTAGCCATCACGCTAAGATGGACGACTTCTCGGAGTCACCTCGAAATGCGTATACACAGTTTGATCTTACCCCTCAGGCCGAGATCCATGACTTCTTGGAGTCACCTCGGAATGCGTATACAGTGTCTGATCATAGCCATCAGGCCGAGATGGATGACATCTCGTAGTCACCTCGAAATGCGTGTACACACTTTGATCTTAGCCATTAGGTCGAGATCCGTGACTTCTTGGAGTTACCTCGGAAAGTGTATACACTTTGATCATAGCCATCAGGCCGAGATGGATGATATCTCGAAGTCACCTCGGAATGTGTATACACTTTGATCATAGGCATCAGGCCGAGATGGACCATATCTCGAAGTCACCTCGAAATACGTATACACACTTTGACCTTAGCCATCAGGCCGAGATCCATGACTTCTTGGAGTCACCTCGCAATGCGTATACAGTGTCTGATCATAGCCACCAGGAAGAGATGGATGACTTCTCGTAGTCACCGCGAAATGCGTGTACACACTTTGATCTTAGCCATTAGGTCGAGATCCATGACTTCTTGGAGTCACCTCGGAACGTGTATACACAGCTTGACATTAGCCATCAGGCCGAGATGGATGACTTCTCGGAGTCACCTCGGAACGTGTATACACAGCTTGACATTAGCCATCAGGCCGAGATGGATGACTGCTCGGAGTCACCTCGGAAAGTGTATACACACTTTGATCATAGCCATCAGGCCGAGATGGATGACATTTCAAAGTCACCTCGAAATGTGTACACACACGTTGATCTTAGCCATCACGCTAAGATGGATGACTTCTCGGAGTCACCTCGAAATGCGTATACACAGTTTGATCTTACCCCTCAGGCCGAGATCCATGACTTCTTGGAGTCACCTCGGAATGCGTATACAGTGTCTGATCATAGCCACCAGGCCGAGATGGATGACTTCTCGGAGTCACCTCGGAATGCGTATACACATTCTGATCTTATCCCTCAGGCCGAGATGCATGACATCTCGAAGTCACCTCGAATTGCGTATACACACTTTGATCATAGCCATCAGGCCGAGATGGATGACATCTCCAAATCATCTCGAAATGTGTACACACACTTCGATCTTAGCCATCAGGCCGAGATGGATGACATCTCGAAGTAACCTCGAAATGCGTTTACACACTTTGATCATAGCCATCAGGCCGAGATGGATGACATCTCCAAATCATCTCGAAATGTGTACACACACTTCGATCTTAGCCATCAGGCCGAGATGGATGACATCTCGAAGTAACCTCGAAATGCGTTTACACACTTTGATCTTAGCCATCACGCCGAGATGGATGACTTCTCGGAGTCACCTCGGAACGTGTATACACAGCTTGACATTAGCCATCAGGCCGAGATGGATGACTTCTCGGAGTCACCTCGGAACGTGTATACACAGCTTGACATTAGCCATCAGGCCGAGATGGATGACTGCTCGGAGTCACCTCGGAAAGTGTATACACACTTTGATCATAGCCATCAGGCCGAGATGGATGACATTTCAAAGTCACCTCGAAATGTGTACACACACGTTGATCTTAGCCATCACGCTAAGATGGACGACTTCTCGGAGTCACCTCGAAATGCGTATACACAGTTTGATCTTACCCCTCAGGCCGAGATCCATGACTTCTTGGAGTCACCTCGGAATGCGTATACAGTGTCTGATCATAGCCATCAGGCCGAGATGGATGACATCTCGTAGTCACCTCGAAATGCGTGTACACACTTTGATCTTAGCCATTAGGTCGAGATCCGTGACTTCTTGGAGTTACCTCGGAAAGTGTATACACTTTGATCATAGCCATCAGGCCGAGATGGATGATATCTCGAAGTCACCTCGGAATGTGTATACACTTTGATCATAGGCATCAGGCCGAGATGGACCATATCTCGAAGTCACCTCGAAATACGTATACACACTTTGACCTTAGCCATCAGGCCGAGATCCATGACTTCTTGGAGTCACCTCGCAATGCGTATACAGTGTCTGATCATAGCCACCAGGAAGAGATGGATGACTTCTCGTAGTCACCGCGAAATGCGTGTACACACTTTGATCTTAGCCATTAGGTCGAGATCCATGACTTCTTGGAGTTACCTCGGAACGTGTATACACAGCTTGACATTAGCCATCAGGCCGAGATCGATGACTTCTCGGAGTCACCTCGGAACGTGTATACACAGCTTGACATTAGCCATCAGGCCGAGATGGATGACTGCTCGGAGTCACCTCGGAAAGTGTATACACACTTTGATCATAGCCATCAGGCCGAGATGGATGACATTTCAAAGTCACCTCGAAATGTGTACACACACGTTGATCTTAGCCATCACGCTAAGATGGATGACTTCTCGGAGTCACCTCGAAATGCGTATACACAGTTTGATCTTACCCCTCAGGCCGAGATCCATGACTTCTTGGAGTCACCTCGGAATGCGTATACAGTGTCTGATCATAGCCATCAGGCCGAGATGGATGACATCTCGTAGTCACCTCGAAATGCGTGTACACACTTTGATCTTAGCCATCAGGCCGAGATGGATGATATCTCGAAGTCACCTCGGAATGTGTATACACTTTGATCATAGGCATCAGGCCGAGATGGACCATATCTCGAAGTCACCTCGAAATACGTATACACACTTTAACCTTAGCCATCAGGCCGAGATCCATGACTTCTTGGAGTCAACTCGGAATGCGTATACAGTGTCTGATCATAGCCATCAGGCCGAGATGGATGACATCTCGTAGTCACCTCGAAATGCGTGTACACACTTTGATCTTAGCCATTAGGCCGAGATGGGTGACGTCTCGGAGTCAGCTCGAAATGCGTTTACACACTTTGATCTTAGCCATCAGGCCGAGATGGATGACTTCTCGGAGTCACCTCGGAACGTGTATACACAGCTTGACATTAGGCATCAGGCCGAGATGGATGACTGCTCGGCGTCACCTCGAAATGCGTATACACAGTTTGATCTTACCCCTCAGGCCGAGATCCATGACTTCTTGGAGTCACCTCGGAATGCGTATACAGTGTCTGATCATAGCCATCAGGCCGAGATGGATGACATCTCGTAGTCACCTCGAAAAGCGTGTACACACTTTGATCTTAGCCATTAGGTCGAGATCCGTGACTTCTTGGAGTTACCTCGGAATGTGTATACACTTTGATCATAGCCATCAGGCCGAGATGGATGATATCTCGAAGTCACCTCGGAATGTGTATACACTTTGATCATAGGCATCAGGCCGAGATGGACCATATCTCGAAGTCACCTCGAAATACGTATACACACTTTGACCTTAGCCATCAGGCCGAGATCCATGACTTCTTGGAGTCACCTCGCAATGCGTATACAGTGTCTGATCATAGCCACCAGGAAGAGATGGATGACTTCTCGTAGTCACCGCGAAATGCGTGTACACACTTTGATCTTAGCCATTAGGTCGAGATCCATGACTTCTTGGAGTTACCTTGGAATGCGTATACAGTGTCTGATCATAGCCACCAGGCCGAGCTGGATGACTTCTCGGAGTCACCTCGGAATGCGTATACACATTCTGATCTTATCCCTCAGGCCGAGATGCATGACATCTCGAAGTCACCTCGAATTGCGTATACACACTTTGATCATAGCCATCAGGCCGAGATGGATGACATCTCCAAATCATCTCGAAATGTGTACACACACTTCGATCTTAGCCATCAGGCCGAGATGGATGACATCTCGAAGTAACCTCGAAATGCGTTTACACACTTTGATCTTAGCCATCACGCCGAGATGGATGACTTCTCGGAGTCACCTCGGAAAGTGTATACGCATTCCCATTTTAGCCATCAGGCTGAGATGAATAACTTCTCGGAGTTACCTCGGAATGTGTATACACTTTGATCGTAGCCATCAGGCTGAGATGGATGACTTCTCGGAGTCACCTCGGATGACATTAGCCATGAGGCCGAGATGGATGACGTCTCGGAGTCACCTCGGAATTTGTATACACACTTCGATCTTAGCCATCGGGCCGAGATGGATGACATCTCGTAGTCACCTCGAAATGCGTGTACACACTTTGATCTTAGCCATTAGGTCGAGATCCATGACTTCTTGGAGTTACCTCGGAATGCGTATACAGTGTCTGATCATAGCCACCAGGCCGAGATGGATGACTTCTCGGAGTCACCTCGGAATGCGTATACACATTCTGATCTTATCCCTCAGGCCGAGATCCATGACTTCTTGGAGTCACCTCGGAATGCGTATACAGTGTCTGATCATAGCCACCAGGCCGAGATGGATGACTTCTCGGAGTCACCTCGGAATGCGTATACACACTTTGATCATAGCCATCAGGCCGAGATGGATGACATCTCCAAATCATCTCGAAATGTGTACACACACTTCGATCTTAGCCATCAGGCCGAGATGGATGACATCTCGAAGTAACCTCGAAATGCGTTTACACACTTTGATCTTAGCCATCACGCCGAGATGGATGACTTCTCGGAGTCACCTCGGAACGTGTATACACAGCTTGACATTAGCCATCAGGCCGAGATGGATGACTTCTCGGAGTCACCTCGGAACGTGTATACACAGCTTGACATTAGCCATCAGGCCGAGATGGATGACTGCTCGGAGTCACCTCGGAAAGTGTATACACACTTTGATCATAGCCATCTTGCCGAGATGGATGACATCTCGAAGTAACCTCGAAATGCGTTTACACACTTTGATCTTAGCCATAACGCCGAGATGGATGACTTCTCGGAGTCACCTCGGAACGTGTATACACAGCTTGACATTAGCCATCAGGCCGAGATCCATGACTTCTTGGAGTCACCTCGGAATGCGTATACAGTGTCTGATCATAGCCATCAGGCCGAGATGGATGACATCTCGTAGTCACCTCGAAAAGCGTGTACACACTTTGATCTTAGCCATTAGGTCGAGATCCGTGACTTCTTGGAGTTACCTCGGAATGTGTATACACTTTGATCATAGCCATCAGGCCGAGATGGATGACTGCTCGGCGTCACCTCGAAATGCGTATACACAGTTTGATCTTACCCCTCAGGCCGAGATCCATGACTTCTTGGAGTCACCTCGGAATGCGTATACAGTGTCTGATCATAGCCATCAGGCCGAGATGGATGACATCTCGTAGTCACCTCGAAAAGCGTGTACACACTTTGATCTTAGCCATTAGGTCGAGATCCGTGACTTCTTGGAGTTACCTCGGAATGTGTATACACTTTGATCATAGCCATCAGGCCGAGATGGATGATATCTCGAAGTCACCTCGGAATGTGTATACACTTTGATCATAGGCATCAGGCCGAGATGGACCATATCTCGAAGTCACCTCGAAATACGTATACACACTTTGACCTTAGCCATCAGGCCGAGATCCATGACTTCTTGGAGTCACCTCGCAATGCGTATACAGTGTCTGATCATAGCCACCAGGAAGAGATGGATGACTTCTCGTAGTCACCGCGAAATGCGTGTACACACTTTGATCTTAGCCATTAGGTCGAGATCCATGACTTCTTGGAGTTACCTTGGAATGCGTATACAGTGTCTGATCATAGCCACCAGGCCGAGCTGGATGACTTCTCGGAGTCACCTCGGAATGCGTATACACATTCTGATCTTATCCCTCAGGCCGAGATGCATGACATCTCGAAGTCACCTCGAATTGCGTATACACACTTTGATCATAGCCATCAGGCCGAGATGGATGACATCTCCAAATCATCTCGAAATGTGTACACACACTTCGATCTTAGCCATCAGGCCGAGATGGATGACATCTCGAAGTAACCTCGAAATGCGTTTACACACTTTGATCTTAGCCATCACGCCGAGATGGATGACTTCTCGGAGTCACCTCGGAAAGTGTATACGCATTCCCATTTTAGCCATCAGGCTGAGATGAATAACTTCTCGGAGTTACCTCGGAATGTGTATACACTTTGATCGTAGCCATCAGGCTGAGATGGATGACTTCTCGGAGTCACCTCGGATGACATTAGCCATGAGGCCGAGATGGATGACGTCTCGGAGTCACCTCGGAATTTGTATACACACTTCGATCTTAGCCATCGGGCCGAGATGGATGACATCTCGTAGTCACCTCGAAATGCGTGTACACACTTTGATCTTAGCCATTAGGTCGAGATCCATGACTTCTTGGAGTTACCTCGGAATGCGTATACAGTGTCTGATCATAGCCACCAGGCCGAGATGGATGACTTCTCGGAGTCACCTCGGAATGCGTATACACATTCTGATCTTATCCCTCAGGCCGAGATGCATGACATCTCGAAGTCACCTCGAATTGAGTATACACACTTTGATCATAGCCATCAGGCCGAGATGGATGACATCTCCAAATCATCTCGAAATGTGTACACACACTTCGATCTTAGCCATCAGGCCGAGATGGATGACATCTCGAAGTAACCTCGAAATGCGTTTACACACTTTGATCTTAGCCATCACGCCGAGATGGATGACTTCTCGGAGTCACCTCGGAACGTGTATACACCAGCTTGACATTAGCCATCAGGCCGAGATGGATGACTTCTCGGAGTCACCTCGGAACGTGTATACACAGCTTGACATTAGCCATCAGGCCGAGATGGATGACTGCTCGGAGTCACCTCGGAAAGTGTATACACACTTTGATCATAGCCATCTTGCCGAGATGGATGACATCTCGAAGTAACCTCGAAATGCGTTTACACACTTTGATCTTAGCCATAACGCCGAGATGGATGACTTCTCGGAGTCACCTCGGAACGTGTATACACAGCTTGACATTAGCCATCAGGCCGAGATGGATGACTTCTCGGAGTCACCTCGGAACGTGTATACACACTTTGATCATAGCCATCAGGCCGAGATGGATGACATTTCAAAGTCACCTCGAAATGTGTACACACACGTTGATCTTAGCCATCACGCTAAGATGGATGACTTCTCGGAGTCACCTCGAAATGCGTATACACAGTTTGATCTTACCCCTCAGGCCGAGATCCATGACTTCTTGGAGTCACCTCGGAATGCGTATACAGTGTCTGATCATAGCCATCAGGCCGAGATGGATGACATCTCGTAGTCACCTCGAAATGCGTGTACACACTTTGACCTTAGCCATCAGGCCGAGATCCATGACTTCTTGGAGTCACCTCGCAATGCGTATACAGTGTCTGATCATAGCCACCAGGAAGAGATGGATGACTTCTCGTAGTCACCGCGAAATGCGTGTACACACTTTGATCTTAGCCATTAGGTCGAGATCCATGACTTCTTGGAGTTACCTCGGAATGCGTATACAGTGTCTGATCATAGCCACCAGGCCGAGATGGATGACTTCTCGGAGTCACCTCGGAATGCGTATACACATTCTGATCTTATCCCTCAGGCCGAGATGCATGACATCTCGAAGTCACCTCGAATTGCGTATACACACTTTGATCATAGCCATCAGGCCGAGATGGATGACATCTCCAAATCATCTCGAAATGTGTACACACACTTCGATCTTAGCCATCAGGCCGAGATGGATGACATCTCGAAGTAACCTCGAAATGCGTTTACACACTTTGATCTTAGCCATCACGCCGAGATGGATGACTTCTCGGAGTCACCTCGGAACGTGTATACACAGTTTGACACTAGCCATCAGCCCGAGATGGATGACTTCTCGGAGTCACCTCGGAACGTGTATACACAGCTTGACATTAGCCATCAGGCCGAGATGGATGACTTCTCGGAGTCACCTCGAAATGCGTATACACAGTTTGATCTTACCCCTCAGGCCGAGATCCATGACTTCTTGGAGTCACCTCGGAATGCGTATACAGTGTCTGATCATAGCCACCAGGCCGAGATGGATGACTTCTCGGAGTCACCTCGGAATGCGTATACACACTTTGATCATAGCCATCAGGCCGAGATGGATGACATCTCCAAATCATCTCGAAATGTGTACACACACTTCGATCTTAGCCATCAGGCCGAGATGGATGACATCTCGAAGTAACCTCGAAATGCGTTTACACACTTTGATCTTAGCCATCACGCCGAGATGGATGACTTCTCGGAGTCACCTCGGAACGTGTATACACAGCTTGACATTAGCCATCAGGCCGAGATGGATGACTTCTCGGAGTCACCTCGGAACGTGTATACACAGCTTGACATTAGCCATCAGGCCGAGATGGATGACTGCTCGGAGTCACCTCGGAAAGTGTATACACACTTTGATCATAGCCATCTTGCCGAGATGGATGACATCTCGAAGTAACCTCGAAATGCGTTTACACACTTTGATCTTAGCCATAACGCCGAGATGGATGACTTCTCGGAGTCACCTCGGAACGTGTATACACAGCTTGACATTAGCCATCAGGCCGAGATCCATGACTTCTTGGAGTCACCTCGGAATGCGTATACAGTGTCTGATCATAGCCATCAGGCCGAGATGGATGACATCTCGTAGTCACCTCGAAAAGCGTGTACACACTTTGATCTTAGCCATTAGGTCGAGATCCGTGACTTCTTGGAGTTACCTCGGAATGTGTATACACTTTGATCATAGCCATCAGGCCGAGATGGATGATATCTCGAAGTCACCTCGGAATGTGTATACACTTTGATCATAGGCATCAGGCCGAGATGGACCATATCTCGAAGTCACCTCGAAATACGTATACACACTTTGACCTTAGCCATCAGGCCGAGATCCATGACTTCTTGGAGTCACCTCGCAATGCGTATACAGTGTCTGATCATAGCCACCAGGAAGAGATGGATGACTTCTCGTAGTCACCGCGAAATGCGTGTACACACTTTGATCTTAGCCATTAGGTCGAGATCCATGACGACTCGGAGTCACCTCGGAACGTGTATACACAGCTTGACATTAGCCATCAGGCCGAGATGGATGACTTCTCGGAGTCACCTCGGAACGTGTATACACAGCTTGACATTAGCCATCAGGCCGAGATGGATGACTGCTCGGAGTCACCTCGGAAAGTGTATACACACTTTGATCATAGCCATCAGGCCGAGATGGATGACATTTCAAAGTCACCTCGAAATGTGTACACACACGTTGATCTTAGCCATCACGCTAAGATGGATGACTTCTCGGAGTCACCTCGAAATGCGTATACACAGTTTGATCTTACCCCTCAGGCCGAGATCCATGACTTCTTGGAGTCACCTCGGAATGCGTATACAGTGTCTGATCATAGCCACCAGGAAGAGATGGATGACTTCTCGTAGTCACCGCGAAATGCGTGTACACACTTTGATCTTAGCCATTAGGTCGAGATCCATGACTTCTTGGAGATACCTCGGAATGCGTATACAGTGTCTGATCATAGCCACCAGGCCGAGATGGATGACTTCTCGGAGTCACCTCGGAATGCGTATACACATTCTGATCTTATCCCTCAGGCCGAGATGCATGACATCTCGAAGTCACCTCGAATTGCGTATACACACTTTGATCATAGCCATCAGGCCGAGATGGATGACATCTCCAAATCATCTCGAAATGTGTACACACACTTCGATCTTAGCCATCAGGCCGAGATGGATGACATCTCGAAGTAACCTCGAAATGCGTTTACACACTTTGATCTTAGCCATCACGCCGAGATGGATGACTTCTCGGAGTCACCTCGGAACGTGTATACACAGTTTGACACTAGCCATCAGGCCGAGATGGATGACTTCTCGGAGTCACCTCGGAACGTGTATACACAGCTTGACATTAGCCATCAGGCCGAGATGGATGACTGCTCGGAGTCACCTCGGAAAGTGTATACACACTTTGATCATAGCCATCTTGCCGAGATGGATGACATCTCGAAGTAACCTCGAAATGCGTTTACACACTTTGATCTTAGCCATAACGCCGAGATGGATGACTTCTCGGAGTCACCTCGGAACGTGTATACACAGCTTGACATTAGCCATCAGGCCGAGATGGATGACTTCTCGGAGTCACCTCGGAACGTGTATACACAGCTTGACATTAGCCATCAGGCCGAGATGGATGACTGCTCGGAGTCACCTCGGAAAGTGTATACACACTTTGATCATAGCCATCAGGCCGAGATGGATGACATTTCAAAGTCACCTCGAAATGTGTACACACACGTTGATCTTAGCCATCACGCTAAGATGGATGACTTCTCGGAGTCACCTCGAAATGCGTATACACAGTTTGATCTTACCCCTCAGGCCGAGATCCATGACTTCTTGGAGTCACCTCGGAATGCGTATACAGTGTCTGATCATAGCCACCAGGAAGAGATGGATGACTTCTCGTAGTCACCGCGAAATGCGTGTACACACTTTGATCTTAGCCATTAGGTCGAGATCCATGACTTCTTGGAGATACCTCGGAATGCGTATACAGTGTCTGATCATAGCCACCAGGCCGAGATGGATGACTTCTCGGAGTCACCTCGGAATGCGTATACACATTCTGATCTTATCCCTCAGGCCGAGATGCATGACATCTCGAAGTCACCTCGAATTGCGTATACACACTTTGATCATAGCCATCAGGCCGAGATGGATGACATCTCCAAATCATCTCGAAATGTGTACACACACTTCGGTCTTAGCCATCAGGCCGAGATGGATGACATCTCGAAGTAACCTCGAAATGCGTTTACACACTTTGATCTTAGCCATCACGCCGAGATGGATGACTTCTCGGAGTCACCTCGGAACGTGTATACACAGTTTGACACTAGCCATCAGGCCGAGATGGATGACTTCTCGGAGTCACCTCGGAACGTGTATACACAGCTTGACATTAGCCATCAGGCCGAGATGGATGACGTCTCGGAGTCACCTCGAAATGCGTATACACAGTTTGATCTTACCCCTCAGGCCGAGATCCATGACTTCTTGGAGTCACCTCGGAATGCGTATACAGTGTCTGATCATAGCCACCAGGCCGAGATGGATGACTTCTCGGAGTCACCTCGGAATGCGTATACACATTCTGATCTTATCCCTCAGGCCGAGATGCATGACATCT
Organism: Trypoxylon attenuatum; assembly: GCA_963989405.1. Taxonomy (NCBI): domain Eukaryota; kingdom Metazoa; phylum Arthropoda; class Insecta; order Hymenoptera; family Crabronidae; genus Trypoxylon; species Trypoxylon attenuatum. The sequence goes on from OZ022489.1 coordinate 19,359,233, forward strand.
CCAAGTCACCTCGAATTGCGTATACACACTTTGATCATAGCCATCAGGCCGAGATGGATGACATCTCCAAATCATCTCGAAATGTGTACACACACTTCGATCTTAGCCATCAGGCCGAGATGGATGACATCTCGAAGTAACCTCGAAATGCGTTTACACACTTTGATCTTAGCCATAACGCCGAGATGGATGACTTCTCGGAGTCACCTCGGAACGTGTATACACAGCTTGACATTAGCCATCAGGCCGAGATGGATGACTTCTCGGAGTCACCTCGGAACGTGTATACACACTTTGATCATAGCCATCAGGCCGAGATGGATGACATTTCAAAGTCACCTCGAAATGTGTACACACACGTTGATCTTAGCCATCACGCTAAGATGGATGACTTCTCGGAGTCACCTCGAAATGCGTATACACAGTTTGATCTTACCCCTCAGGCCGAGATCCATGACTTCTTGGAGTCACCTCGGAATGCGTATACAGTGTCTGATCATAGCCACCAGGAAGAGATGGATGACTTCTCGTAGTCACCGCGAAATGCGTGTACACACTTTGATCTTAGCCATTAGGTCGAGATCCATGACTTCTTGGAGATACCTCGGAATGCGTATACAGTGTCTGATCATAGCCACCAGGCCGAGATGGATGACTTCTCGGAGTCACCTCGGAATGCGTATACACATTCTGATCTTATCCCTCAGGCCGAGATGCATGACATCTCGAAGTCACCTCGAATTGCGTATACACACTTTGATCATAGCCATCAGGCCGAGATGGATGACATCTCCAAATCATCTCGAAATGTGTACACACACTTCGATCTTAGCCATCAGGCCGAGATGGATGACATCTCGAAGTAACCTCGAAATGCGTTTACACACTTTGATCTTAGCCATCACGCCGAGATGGATGACTTCTCGGAGTCACCTCGGAACGTGTATACACAGTTTGACACTAGCCATCAGGCCGAGATGGATGACTTCTCGGAGTCACCTCGGAACGTGTATACACAGCTTGACATTAGCCATCAGGCCGAGATGGATGACTGCTCGGAGTCACCTCGGAAAGTGTATACACACTTTGATCATAGCCATCTTGCCGAGATGGATGACATCTCGAAGTAACCTCGAAATGCGTTTACACACTTTGATCTTAGCCATAACGCCGAGATGGATGACTTCTCGGAGTCACCTCGGAACGTGTATACACAGCTTGACATTAGCCATCAGGCCGAGATGGATGACTTCTCGGAGTCACCTCGGAACGTGTATACACAGCTTGACATTAGCCATCAGGCCGAGATGGATGACTGCTCGGAGTCACCTCGGAAAGTGTATACACACTTTGATCATAGCCATCAGGCCGAGATGGATGACATTTCAAAGTCACCTCGAAATGTGTACACACACGTTGATCTTAGCCATCACGCTAAGATGGATGACTTCTCGGAGTCACCTCGAAATGCGTATACACAGTTTGATCTTACCCCTCAGGCCGAGATCCATGACTTCTTGGAGTCACCTCGGAATGCGTATACAGTGTCTGATCATAGCCACCAGGAAGAGATGGATGACTTCTCGTAGTCACCGCGAAATGCGTGTACACACTTTGATCTTAGCCATTAGGTCGAGATCCATGACTTCTTGGAGATACCTCGGAATGCGTATACAGTGTCTGATCATAGCCACCAGGCCGAGATGGATGACTTCTCGGAGTCACCTCGGAATGCGTATACACATTCTGATCTTATCCCTCAGGCCGAGATGCATGACATCTCGAAGTCACCTCGAATTGCGTATACACACTTTGATCATAGCCATCAGGCCGAGATGGATGACATCTCCAAATCATCTCGAAATGTGTACACACACTTCGGTCTTAGCCATCAGGCCGAGATGGATGACATCTCGAAGTAACCTCGAAATGCGTTTACACACTTTGATCTTAGCCATCACGCCGAGATGGATGACTTCTCGGAGTCACCTCGGAACGTGTATACACAGTTTGACACTAGCCATCAGGCCGAGATGGATGACTTCTCGGAGTCACCTCGGAACGTGTATACACAGCTTGACATTAGCCATCAGGCCGAGATGGATGACGTCTCGGAGTCACCTCGAAATGCGTATACACAGTTTGATCTTACCCCTCAGGCCGAGATCCATGACTTCTTGGAGTCACCTCGGAATGCGTATACAGTGTCTGATCATAGCCACCAGGCCGAGATGGATGACTTCTCGGAGTCACCTCGGAATGCGTATACACATTCTGATCTTATCCCTCAGGCCGAGATGCATGACATCTCCAAGTCACCTCGAATTGCGTATACACACTTTGATCATAGCCATCAGGCCGAGATGGATGACATCTCCAAATCATCTCGAAATGTGTACACACACTTCGATCTTAGCCATCAGGCCGAGATGGATGACATCTCGAAGTAACCTCGAAATGCGTTTACACACTTTGATCTTAGCCATAACGCCGAGATGGATGACTTCTCGGAGTCACCTCGGAACGTGTATACACAGCTTGACATTAGCCATCAGGCCGAGATGGATGACTTCTCGGAGTCACCTCGGAACGTGTATACACACTTTGATCATAGCCATCAGGCCGAGATGGATGACATTTCAAAGTCACCTCGAAATGTGTACACACACGTTGATCTTAGCCATCACGCTAAGATGGATGACTTCTCGGAGTCACCTCGAAATGCGTATACACAGTTTGATCTTACCCCTCAGGCCGAGATCCATGACTTCTTGGAGTCACCTCGGAATGCGTATACAGTGTCTGATCATAGCCATCAGGCCGAGATGGATGACATCTCGTAGTCACCTCGAAATGCGTGTACACACTTTGACCTTAGCCATCAGGCCGAGATCCATGACTTCTTGGAGTCACCTCGCAATGCGTATACAGTGTCTGATCATAGCCACCAGGAAGAGATGGATGACTTCTCGTAGTCACCGCGAAATGCGTGTACACACTTTGATCTTAGCCATTAGGTCGAGATCCATGACTTCTTGGAGTTACCTCGGAATGCGTATACAGTGTCTGATCATAGCCACCAGGCCGAGATGGATGACTTCTCGGAGTCACCTCGGAATGCGTATACACATTCTGATCTTATCCCTCAGGCCGAGATGCATGACATCTCGAAGTCACCTCGAATTGCGTATACACACTTTGATCATAGCCATCAGGCCGAGATGGATGACATCTCCAAATCATCTCGAAATGTGTACACACACTTCGATCTTAGCCATCAGGCCGAGATGGATGACATCTCGAAGTAACCTCGAAATGCGTTTACACACTTTGATCTTAGCCATCACGCCGAGATGGATGACTTCTCGGAGTCACCTCGGAACGTGTATACACAGTTTGACACTAGCCATCAGCCCGAGATGGATGACTTCTCGGAGTCACCTCGGAACGTGTATACACAGCTTGACATTAGCCATCAGGCCGAGATGGATGACTTCTCGGAGTCACCTCGAAATGCGTATACACAGTTTGATCTTACCCCTCAGGCCGAGATCCATGACTTCTTGGAGTCACCTCGGAATGCGTATACAGTGTCTGATCATAGCCACCAGGCCGAGATGGATGACTTCTCGGAGTCACCTCGGAATGCGTATACACACTTTGATCATAGCCATCAGGCCGAGATGGATGACATCTCCAAATCATCTCGAAATGTGTACACACACTTCGATCTTAGCCATCAGGCCGAGATGGATGACATCTCGAAGTAACCTCGAAATGCGTTTACACACTTTGATCTTAGCCATCACGCCGAGATGGATGACTTCTCGGAGTCACCTCGGAACGTGTATACACAGCTTGACATTAGCCATCAGGCCGAGATGGATGACTTCTCGGAGTCACCTCGGAACGTGTATACACAGCTTGACATTAGCCATCAGGCCGAGATGGATGACTGCTCGGAGTCACCTCGGAAAGTGTATACACACTTTGATCATAGCCATCTTGCCGAGATGGATGACATCTCGAAGTAACCTCGAAATGCGTTTACACACTTTGATCTTAGCCATAACGCCGAGATGGATGACTTCTCGGAGTCACCTCGGAACGTGTATACACAGCTTGACATTAGCCATCAGGCCGAGATCCATGACTTCTTGGAGTCACCTCGGAATGCGTATACAGTGTCTGATCATAGCCATCAGGCCGAGATGGATGACATCTCGTAGTCACCTCGAAAAGCGTGTACACACTTTGATCTTAGCCATTAGGTCGAGATCCGTGACTTCTTGGAGTTACCTCGGAATGTGTATACACTTTGATCATAGCCATCAGGCCGAGATGGATGATATCTCGAAGTCACCTCGGAATGTGTATACACTTTGATCATAGGCATCAGGCCGAGATGGACCATATCTCGAAGTCACCTCGAAATACGTATACACACTTTGACCTTAGCCATCAGGCCGAGATCCATGACTTCTTGGAGTCACCTCGCAATGCGTATACAGTGTCTGATCATAGCCACCAGGAAGAGATGGATGACTTCTCGTAGTCACCGCGAAATGCGTGTACACACTTTGATCTTAGCCATTAGGTCGAGATCCATGACGACTCGGAGTCACCTCGGAACGTGTATACACAGCTTGACATTAGCCATCAGGCCGAGATGGATGACTTCTCGGAGTCACCTCGGAACGTGTATACACAGCTTGACATTAGCCATCAGGCCGAGATGGATGACTGCTCGGAGTCACCTCGGAAAGTGTATACACACTTTGATCATAGCCATCAGGCCGAGATGGATGACATTTCAAAGTCACCTCGAAATGTGTACACACACGTTGATCTTAGCCATCACGCTAAGATGGATGACTTCTCGGAGTCACCTCGAAATGCGTATACACAGTTTGATCTTACCCCTCAGGCCGAGATCCATGACTTCTTGGAGTCACCTCGGAATGCGTATACAGTGTCTGATCATAGCCACCAGGAAGAGATGGATGACTTCTCGTAGTCACCGCGAAATGCGTGTACACACTTTGATCTTAGCCATTAGGTCGAGATCCATGACTTCTTGGAGATACCTCGGAATGCGTATACAGTGTCTGATCATAGCCACCAGGCCGAGATGGATGACTTCTCGGAGTCACCTCGGAATGCATATACACATTCTGATCTTATCCCTCAGGCCGAGATGCATGACATCTCGAAGTCACCTCGAATTGCGTATACACACTTTGATCATAGCCATCAGGCCGAGATGGATGACATCTCCAAATCATCTCGAAATGTGTACACACACTTCGATCTTAGCCATCAGGCCGAGATGGATGACATCTCGAAGTAACCTCGAAATGCGTTTACACACTTTGATCTTAGCCATCACGCCGAGATGGATGACTTCTCGGAGTCACCTCGGAACGTGTATACACAGTTTGACACTAGCCATCAGGCCGAGATGGATGACTTCTCGGAGTCACCTCGGAACGTGTATACACAGCTTGACATTAGCCATCAGGCCGAGATGGATGACGTCTCGGAGTCACCTCGAAATGCGTATACACAGTTTGATCTTACCCCTCAGGCCGAGATCCATGACTTCTTGGAGTCACCTCGGAATGCGTATACAGTGTCTGATCATAGCCACCAGGCCGAGATGGATGACTTCTCGGAGTCACCTCGGAACGTGTATACACAGCTTGACATTAGCCATCAGGCCGAGATGGATGACTGCTCGGAGTCACCTCGGAAAGTGTATACACACTTTGATCATAGCCATCTTGCCGAGATGGATGACATCTCGAAGTAACCTCGAAATGCGTTTACACACTTTGATCTTAGCCATAACGCCGAGATGGATGACTTCTCGGAGTCACCTCGGAACGTGTATACACAGCTTGACATTAGCCATCAGGCCGAGATGGATGACTTCTCGGAGTCACCTCGGAACGTGTATACACAGCTTGACATTAGCCATCAGGCCGAGATGGATGACTGCTCGGAGTCACCTCGGAAAGTGTATACACACTTTGATCATAGCCATCAGGCCGAGATGGATGACATTTCAAAGTCACCTCGAAATGTGTACACACACGTTGATCTTAGCCATCACGCTAAGATGGATGACTTCTCGGAGTCACCTCGAAATGCGTATACACAGTTTGATCTTACCCCTCAGGCCGAGATCCATGACTTCTTGGAGTCACCTCGGAATGCGTATACAGTGTCTGATCATAGCCACCAGGAAGAGATGGATGACTTCTCGTAGTCACCGCGAAATGCGTGTACACACTTTGATCTTAGCCATTAGGTCGAGATCCATGACTTCTTGGAGATACCTCGGAATGCGTATACAGTGTCTGATCATAGCCACCAGGCCGAGATGGATGACTTCTCGGAGTCACCTCGGAATGCGTATACACATTCTGATCTTATCCCTCAGGCCGAGATGCATGACATCTCGAAGTCACCTCGAATTGCGTATACACACTTTGATCATAGCCATCAGGCCGAGATGGATGACATCTCCAAATCATCTCGAAATGTGTACACACACTTCGGTCTTAGCCATCAGGCCGAGATGGATGACATCTCGAAGTAACCTCGAAATGCGTTTACACACTTTGATCTTAGCCATCACGCCGAGATGGATGACTTCTCGGAGTCACCTCGGAACGTGTATACACAGTTTGACACTAGCCATCAGGCCGAGATGGATAACTTCTCGGAGTCACCTCGGAACGTGTATACACAGCTTGACATTAGCCATCAGGCCGAGATGGATGACGTCTCGGAGTCACCTCGAAATGCGTATACACAGTTTGATCTTACCCCTCAGGCCGAGATCCATGACTTCTTGGAGTCACCTCGGAATGCGTATACAGTGTCTGATCATAGCCACCAGGCCGAGATGGATGACTTCTCGGAGTCACCTCGGAATGCGTATACACATTCTGATCTTATCCCTCAGGCCGAGATGCATGACATCTCCAAGTCACCTCGAATTGCGTATACACACTTTGATCATAGCCATCAGGCCGAGATGGATGACATCTCCAAATCATCTCGAAATGTGTACACACACTTCGATCTTAGCCATCAGGCCGAGATGGATGACATCTCGAAGTAACCTCGAAATGCGTTTACACACTTTGATCTTAGCCATAACGCCGAGATGGATGACTTCTCGGAGTCACCTCGGAACGTGTATACACAGCTTGACATTAGCCATCAGGCCGAGATGGATGACTTCTCGGAGTCACCTCGGAACGTGTATACACACTTTGATCATAGCCATCAGGCCGAGATGGATGACATTTCAAAGTCACCTCGAAATGTGTACACACACGTTGATCTTAGCCATCACGCTAAGATGGATGACTTCTCGGAGTCACCTCGAAATGCGTATACACAGTTTGATCTTACCCCTCAGGCCGAGATCCATGACTTCTTGGAGTCACCTCGGAATGCGTATACAGTGTCTGATCATAGCCATCAGGCCGAGATGGATGACATCTCGTAGTCACCTCGAAATGCGTGTACACACTTTGACCTTAGCCATCAGGCCGAGATCCATGACTTCTTGGAGTCACCTCGCAATGCGTATACAGTGTCTGATCATAGCCACCAGGAAGAGATGGATGACTTCTCGTAGTCACCGCGAAATGCGTGTACACACTTTGATCTTAGCCATTAGGTCGAGATCCATGACTTCTTGGAGTTACCTCGGAATGCGTATACAGTGTCTGATCATAGCCACCAGGCCGAGATGGATGACTTCTCGGAGTCACCTCGGAATGCGTATACACATTCTGATCTTATCCCTCAGGCCGAGATGCATGACATCTCGAAGTCACCTCGAATTGCGTATACACACTTTGATCATAGCCATCAGGCCGAGATGGATGACATCTCCAAATCATCTCGAAATGTGTACACACACTTCGATCTTAGCCATCAGGCCGAGATGGATGACATCTCGAAGTAACCTCGAAATGCGTTTACACACTTTGATCTTAGCCATCACGCCGAGATGGATGACTTCTCGGAGTCACCTCGGAACGTGTATACACAGTTTGACACTAGCCATCAGCCCGAGATGGATGACTTCTCGGAGTCACCTCGGAACGTGTATACACAGCTTGACATTAGCCATCAGGCCGAGATGGATGACTTCTCGGAGTCACCTCGAAATGCGTATACACAGTTTGATCTTACCCCTCAGGCCGAGATCCATGACTTCTTGGAGTCACCTCGGAATGCGTATACAGTGTCTGATCATAGCCACCAGGCCGAGATGGATGACTTCTCGGAGTCACCTCGGAATGCGTATACACACTTTGATCATAGCCATCAGGCCGAGATGGATGACATCTCCAAATCATCTCGAAATGTGTACACACACTTCGATCTTAGCCATCAGGCCGAGATGGATGACATCTCGAAGTAACCTCGAAATGCGTTTACACACTTTGATCTTAGCCATCACGCCGAGATGGATGACTTCTCGGAGTCACCTCGGAACGTGTATACACAGCTTGACATTAGCCATCAGGCCGAGATGGATGACTTCTCGGAGTCACCTCGGAACGTGTATACACAGCTTGACATTAGCCATCAGGCCGAGATGGATGACTGCTCGGAGTCACCTCGGAAAGTGTATACACACTTTGATCATAGCCATCTTGCCGAGATGGATGACATCTCGAAGTAACCTCGAAATGCGTTTACACACTTTGATCTTAGCCATAACGCCGAGATGGATGACTTCTCGGAGTCACCTCGGAACGTGTATACACAGCTTGACATTAGCCATCAGGCCGAGATCCATGACTTCTTGGAGTCACCTCGGAATGCGTATACAGTGTCTGATCATAGCCATCAGGCCGAGATGGATGACATCTCGTAGTCACCTCGAAAAGCGTGTACACACTTTGATCTTAGCCATTAGGTCGAGATCCGTGACTTCTTGGAGTTACCTCGGAATGTGTATACACTTTGATCATAGCCATCAGGCCGAGATGGATGATATCTCGAAGTCACCTCGGAATGTGTATACACTTTGATCATAGGCATCAGGCCGAGATGGACCATATCTCGAAGTCACCTCGAAATACGTATACACACTTTGACCTTAGCCATCAGGCCGAGATCCATGACTTCTTGGAGTCACCTCGCAATGCGTATACAGTGTCTGATCATAGCCACCAGGAAGAGATGGATGACTTCTCGTAGTCACCGCGAAATGCGTGTACACACTTTGATCTTAGCCATTAGGTCGAGATCCATGACGACTCGGAGTCACCTCGGAACGTGTATACACAGCTTGACATTAGCCATCAGGCCGAGATGGATGACTTCTCGGAGTCACCTCGGAACGTGTATACACAGCTTGACATTAGCCATCAGGCCGAGATGGATGACTGCTCGGAGTCACCTCGGAAAGTGTATACACACTTTGATCATAGCCATCAGGCCGAGATGGATGACATTTCAAAGTCACCTCGAAATGTGTACACACACGTTGATCTTAGCCATCACGCTAAGATGGATGACTTCTCGGAGTCACCTCGAAATGCGTATACACAGTTTGATCTTACCCCTCAGGCCGAGATCCATGACTTCTTGGAGTCACCTCGGAATGCGTATACAGTGTCTGATCATAGCCACCAGGAAGAGATGGATGACTTCTCGTAGTCACCGCGAAATGCGTGTACACACTTTGATCTTAGCCATTAGGTCGAGATCCATGACTTCTTGGAGATACCTCGGAATGCGTATACAGTGTCTGATCATAGCCACCAGGCCGAGATGGATGACTTCTCGGAGTCACCTCGGAATGCATATACACATTCTGATCTTATCCCTCAGGCCGAGATGCATGACATCTCGAAGTCACCTCGAATTGCGTATACACACTTTGATCATAGCCATCAGGCCGAGATGGATGACATCTCCAAATCATCTCGAAATGTGTACACACACTTCGATCTTAGCCATCAGGCCGAGATGGATGACATCTCGAAGTAACCTCGAAATGCGTTTACACACTTTGATCTTAGCCATCACGCCGAGATGGATGACTTCTCGGAGTCACCTCGGAACGTGTATACACAGTTTGACACTAGCCATCAGGCCGAGATGGATGACTTCTCGGAGTCACCTCGGAACGTGTATACACAGCTTGACATTAGCCATCAGGCCGAGATGGATGACGTCTCGGAGTCACCTCGAAATGCGTATACACAGTTTGATCTTACCCCTCAGGCCGAGATCCATGACTTCTTGGAGTCACCTCGGAATGCGTATACAGTGTCTGATCATAGCCACCAGGCCGAGATGGATGACTTCTCGGAGTCACCTCGGAATGCGTATACACATTCTGATCTTATCCCTCAGGCCGAGATGCATGACATCTCCAAGTCACCTCGAATTGCGTATACACACTTTGATCATAGCCATCAGGCCGAGATGGATGACATCTCCAAATCATCTCGAAATGTGTACACACACTTCGATCTTAGCCATCAGGCCGAGATGGATGAAATCTCGAAGTAACCTCGAAATGCGTTTACACACTTTGATCTTAGCCATCACGCCGAGATGGATGACTTCTCGGAGTCACCTCGGAACGTGTATCCACAGCTTGACATTAGCCATCAGGCCGAGATGGATGACTTCTCGGAGTCACCTCGGAACGTGTATACACACTTTGATCATAGCCATCAGGCCGAGATGGATGACATTTCAAAGTCACCTCGAAATGTGTACACACACGTTGATCTTAGCCATCACGCTAAGATGGATGACTTCTCGGAGTCACCTCGAAATGCGTATACACAGTTTGATCTTACCCCTCAGGCCGAGATCCATGACTTCTTGGAGTCACCTCGCAATGCGTATACAGTGTCTGATCATAGCCACCAGGAAGAGATGGATGACTTCTCGTAGTCACCGCGAAATGCGTGTACACACTTTGATCTTAGCCATTAGGTCGAGATCCATGACTTCTTGGAGTTACCTCGGAATGCGTATACAGTGTCTGATCATAGCCACTAGGCCGAGATGGATGACTTCTCGGAGTCACCTCGGAATGCGTATACACATTCTGATCTTATCCCTCAGGCCGAGATGCATGACATCTCGAAGTCACCTCGAATTGCGTATACACACTTTGATCATAGCCATCAGGCCGAGATGGATGACATCTCCAAATCATCTCGAAATGTGTACACACACTTCGATCTTAGCCATCAGGCCGAGATGGATGACATCTCGAAGTAACCTCGAAATGCGTTTACACACTTTGATCATAGCCATCAGGCCGAGATGGATGACATCTCCAAATCATCTCGAAATGTGTACACACACTTCGATCTTAGCCATCAGGCCGAGATGGATGACATCTCGAAGTAACCTCGAAATGCGTTTACACACTTTGATCTTAGCCATCACGCCGAGATGGATGACTTCTCGGAGTCACCTCGGAACGTGTATACACAGCTTGACATTAGCCGTCAGGCCGAGATGGATGACTTCTCGGAGTCACCTCGAAATGCGTATACACAGTTTGATCTTACCCCTCAGGCCGAGATCCATGACTTCTTGGAGTCACCTCGGAATGCGTATACAGTGTCTGATCATAGCCACCAGGCCGAGATGGATGACTTCTCGGAGTCACCTCGGAATGCGTATACACATTCTGATCTTATCCCTCAGGCCGAGATGCATGACATCTCCAAGTCACCTCGAATTGCGTATACACACTTTGATCATAGCCATCAGGCCGAGATGGATGACATCTCCAAATCATCTCGAAATGTGTACACACACTTCGATCTTAGCCATCAGGCCGAGATGGATGACATCTCGAAGTAACCTCGAAATGCGTTTACACACTTTGATCTTAGCCATCACGCCGAGATGGATGACTTCTCGGAGTCACCTCGGAACGTGTATACACACTTTGATCATAGCCATCAGGCCGAGATGGATGACATTTCAAAGTCACCTCGAAATGTGTACACACACGTTGATCTTAGCCATCACGCTAAGATGGATGACTTCTCGGAGTCACCTCGAAATGCGTATACACAGTTTGATCTTACCCCTCAGGCCGAGATCCATGACTTCTTGGAGTCACCTCGGAATGCGTATACACACTTTGATCATAGCCATCAGGCCGAGATGGATGACATCTCCAAATCATCTCGAAATGTGTACACACACTTCGATCTTAGCCATCAGGCCGAGATGGATGACATCTCGAAGTAACCTCGAAATGCGTTTACACACTTTGATCTTAGCCATCACGCCGAGATGGATGACTTCTCGGAGTCACCTCGGAACGTGTATACACAGTTTGACACTAGCCATCAGGCCGAGATGGATGACTTCTCGGAGTCACCTCGGAACGTGTATACACAGCTTGACATTAGCCATCAGGCCGAGATGGATGACGTCTCGGAGTCACCTCGAAATGCGTATACACAGTTTGATCTTACCCCTCAGGCCGAGATCCATGACTTCTTGGAGTCACCTCGGAATGCGTATACAGTGTCTGATCATAGCCACCAGGCCGAGATGGATGACTTCTCGGAGTCACCTCGGAATGCGTATACACATTCTGATCTTATCCCTCAGGCCGAGATGCATGACATCTCCAAGTCACCTCGAATTGCGTATACACACTTTGATCATAGCCATCAGGCCGAGATGGATGACATCTCCAAATCATCTCGAAATGTGTACACACACTTCGATCTTAGCCATCAGGCCGAGATGGATGAAATCTCGAAGTAACCTCGAAATGCGTTTACACACTTTGATCTTAGCCATCACGCCGAGATGGATGACTTCTCGGAGTCACCTCGGAACGTGTATCCACAGCTTGACATTAGCCATCAGGCCGAGATGGATGACTTCTCGGAGTCACCTCGGAACGTGTATACACACTTTGATCATAGCCATCAGGCCGAGATGGATGACATTTCAAAGTCACCTCGAAATGTGTACACACACGTTGATCTTAGCCATCACGCTAAGATGGATGACTTCTCGGAGTCACCTCGAAATGCGTATACACAGTTTGATCTTACCCCTCAGGCCGAGATCCATGACTTCTTGGAGTCACCTCGCAATGCGTATACAGTGTCTGATCATAGCCACCAGGAAGAGATGGATGACTTCTCGTAGTCACCGCGAAATGCGTGTACACACTTTGATCTTAGCCATTAGGTCGAGATCCATGACTTCTTGGAGTTACCTCGGAATGCGTATACAGTGTCTGATCATAGCCACTAGGCCGAGATGGATGACTTCTCGGAGTCACCTCGGAATGCGTATACACATTCTGATCTTATCCCTCAGGCCGAGATGCATGACATCTCGAAGTCACCTCGAATTGCGTATACACACTTTGATCATAGCCATCAGGCCGAGATGGATGACATCTCCAAATCATCTCGAAATGTGTACACACACTTCGATCTTAGCCATCAGGCCGAGATGGATGACATCTCGAAGTAACCTCGAAATGCGTTTACACACTTTGATCATAGCCATCAGGCCGAGATGGATGACATCTCCAAATCATCTCGAAATGTGTACACACACTTCGATCTTAGCCATCAGGCCGAGATGGATGACATCTCGAAGTAACCTCGAAATGCGTTTACACACTTTGATCTTAGCCATCACGCCGAGATGGATGACTTCTCGGAGTCACCTCGGAACGTGTATACACAGCTTGACATTAGCCGTCAGGCCGAGATGGATGACTTCTCGGAGTCACCTCGAAATGCGTATACACAGTTTGATCTTACCCCTCAGGCCGAGATCCATGACTTCTTGGAGTCACCTCGGAATGCGTATACAGTGTCTGATCATAGCCACCAGGCCGAGATGGATGACTTCTCGGAGTCACCTCGGAATGCGTATACACATTCTGATCTTATCCCTCAGGCCGAGATGCATGACATCTCCAAGTCACCTCGAATTGCGTATACACACTTTGATCATAGCCATCAGGCCGAGATGGATGACATCTCCAAATCATCTCGAAATGTGTACACACACTTCGATCTTAGCCATCAGGCCGAGATGGATGACATCTCGAAGTAACCTCGAAATGCGTTTACACACTTTGATCTTAGCCATCACGCCGAGATGGATGACTTCTCGGAGTCACCTCGGAACGTGTATACACACTTTGATCATAGCCATCAGGCCGAGATGGATGACATTTCAAAGTCACCTCGAAATGTGTACACACACGTTGATCTTAGCCATCACGCTAAGATGGATGACTTCTCGGAGTCACCTCGAAATGCGTATACACAGTTTGATCTTACCCCTCAGGCCGAGATCCATGACTTCTTGGAGTCACCTCGGAATGCGTATACAGTGTCTGATCATAGCCATCAGGCCGAGATGGATGACATCTCGTAGTCACCTCGAAATGCGTGTACACACTTTGACCTTAGCCATCAGGCCGAGATCCATGACTTCTTGGAGTCACCTCGCAATGCGTATACAGTGTCTGATCATAGCCACCAGGAAGAGATGGATGACTTCTCGTAGTCACCGCGAAATGCGTGTACACACTTTGATCTTAGCCATTAGGTCGAGATCCATGACTTCTTGGAGTTACCTCGGAATGCGTATACAGTGTCTGATCATAGCCACTAGGCCGAGATGGATGACTTCTCGGAGTCACCTCGGAATGCGTATACACATTCTGATCTTATCCCTCAGGCCGAGATGCATGACATCTCGAAGTCACCTCGAATTGCGTATACACACTTTGATCATAGCCATCAGGCCGAGATGGATGACATCTCGAAGTAACCTCGAAATGCGTTTACACACTTTGATCATAGCCATCAGGCCGAGATGGATGACATCTCCAAATCATCTCGAAATGTGTACACACACTTCGATCTTAGCCATCAGGCCGAGATGGATGACATCTCGAAGTAACCTCGAAATGCGTTTACACACTTTGATCTTAGCCATCACGCCGAGATGGATGACTTCTCGGAGTCACCTCGGAACGTGTATACACAGCTTGACATTAGCCATCAGGCCGAGATGGATGACTTCTCGGAGTCACCTCGAAATGCGTATACACAGTTTGATCTTACCCCTCAGGCCGAGATCCATGACTTCTTGGAGTCACCTCGGAATGCGTATACAGTGTCTGATCATAGCCACCAGGCCGAGATGGATGACTTCTCGGAGTCACCTCGGAATGCGTATACACATTCTGATCTTATCCCTCAGGCCGAGATGCATGACATCTCCAAGTCACCTCGAATTGCGTATACACACTTTGATCATAGCCATCAGGCCGAGATGGATGACATCTCCAAATCATCTCGAAATGTGTACACACACTTCGATCTTAGCCATCAGGCCGAGATGGATGACATCTCGAAGTAACCTCGAAATGCGTTTACACACTTTGATCTTAGCCATCACGCCGAGATGGATGACTTCTCGGAGTCACCTCGGAACGTGTATACACAGCTTGACATTAGCCATCAGGCCGAGATGGATGACTTCTCGGAGTCACCTCGGAACGTGTATACACAGCTTGACATTAGCCATCAGGCCGAGATGGATGACTGCTCGGAGTCACCTCGGAAAGTGTATACACACTTTGATCATAGCCATCAGGCCGAGATGGATGACATTTCAAAGTCACCTCGAAATGTGTACACACACGTTGATCTTAGCCATCACGCTAAGATGGACGACTTCTCGGAGTCACCTCGAAATGCGTATACACAGTTTGATCTTACCCCTCAGGCCGAGATCCATGACTTCTTGGAGTCACCTCGGAATGCGTATACAGTGTCTGATCATAGCCATCAGGCCGAGATGGATGACATCTCGTAGTCACCTCGAAATGCGTGTACACACTTTGATCTTAGCCATTAGGTCGAGATCCGTGACTTCTTGGAGTTACCTCGGAATGTGTATACACTTTGATCATAGCCATCAGGCCGAGATGGATGATATCTCGAAGTCACCTCGGAATGTGTATACACTTTGATCATAGGCATCAGGCCGAGATGGACCATATCTCGAAGTCACCTCGAAATACGTATACACACTTTGACCTTAGCCATCAGGCCGAGATCCATGACTTCTTGGAGTCACCTCGCAATGCGTATACAGTGTCTGATCATAGCCACCAGGAAGAGATGGATGACTTCTCGTAGTCATCGCGAAATGCGTGTACACACTTTGATCTTAGCCATTAGGTCGAGATCCATGACTTCTTGGAGTTACCTCGGAACGTGTATACACAGCTTGACATTAGCCATCAGGCCGAGATGGATGACTTCTCGGAGTCACCTCGGAACGTGTATACACAGCTTGACATTAGCCATCAGGCCGAGATGGATGACTGCTCGGAGTCACCTCGGAAAGTGTATACACACTTTGATCATAGCCATCAGGCCGAGATGGATGACATTTCAAAGTCACCTCGAAATGTGTACACACACGTTGATCTTAGCCATCACGCTAAGATGGATGACTTCTCGGAGTCACCTCGAAATGCGTATACACAGTTTGATCTTACCCCTCAGGCCGAGATCCATGACTTCTTGGAGTCACCTCGGAATGCGTATACAGTGTCTGATCATAGCCATCAGGCCGAGATGGATGACATCTCGTAGTCACCTCGAAATGCGTGTACACACTTTGATCTTAGCCATTAAGGTCGAGATCCGTGACTTCTTGGAGTTACCTCGGAATGTGTATACACTTTGATCATAGCCATCAGGCCGAGATGGATGATATCTCGAAGTCACCTCGGAATGTGTATACACTTTGATCATAGGCATCAGGCCGAGATGGACCATATCTCGAAGTCACCTCGAAATACGTATACACACTTTAACCTTAGCCATCAGGCCGAGATCCATGACTTCTTGGAGTCAACTCGGAATGCGTATACAGTGTCTGATCATAGCCATCAGGCCGAGATGGATGACATCTCGTAGTCACCTCGAAATGCGTGTACACACTTTGATCTTAGCCATTAGGCCGAGATGGGTGACGTCTCGGAGTCAGCTCGAAATGCGTTTACACACTTTGATCTTAGCCATCAGGCCGAGATGGATGACTTCTCGGAGTCACCTCGGAACGTGTATACACAGCTTGACATTAGGCATCAGGCCGAGATGGATGACTGCTCGGCGTCACCTCGGAAAGTGTATACACTTTGATCGTAGCCATCAGTTTGAGATGGATGACTTCTCGGAGTCACCTCGGATGACATTAGCCATCGGGCCGAGATGGATGACGTCTCGGAGTCATCTCGGAATGTGTATACACAGCTTGACATTAGGCATCAGGCCGAGATGGATGACTGCTCGGCGTCACCTCGGAAAGTGTATACACTTTGATCATAGGCATCAGGCCGAGATGGACCATATCTCGAAGTCACCTCGAAATACGTATACACACTTTAACCTTAGCCATCAGGCCGAGATCCATGACTTCTTGGAGTCAACTCGGAATGCGTATACAGTGTCTGATCATAGCCATCAGGCCGAGATGGATGACATCTCGTAGTCACCTCGAAATGCGTGTACACACTTTGATCTTAGCCATCACGCTAAGATGGATGACTTCTCGGAGTCACCTCGAAATGCGTATACACAGCTTGATCTTACCCCTCAGGCCGAGATCCATGACTTCTTGGAGTCACCTCGGAATGCGTATACAGTGTCTGATCATAGCCATCAGGCCGAGATGGATGACATCTCGTAGTCACCTCGAAAAGCGTGTACACACTTTGATCTTAGCCATTAGGTCGAGATCCGTGACTTCTTGGAGTTACCTCGGAATGTGTATACACTTTGATCATAGCCATCAGGCCGAGATGGATGATATCTCGAAGTCACCTCGGAATGTGTATACACTTTGATCATAGGCATCAGGCCGAGATGGACCATATCTCGAAGTCACCTCGAAATACGTATACACACTTTGACCTTAGCCATCAGGCCGAGATCCATGACTTCTTGGAGTCACCTCGCAATGCGTATACAGTGTCTGATCATAGCCACCAGGAAGAGATGGATGACTTCTCGTAGTCACCGCGAAATGCGTGTACACACTTTGATCTTAGCCATTAGGTCGAGATCCATGACTTCTTGGAGTTACCTTGGAATGCGTATACAGTGTCTGATCATAGCCACCAGGCCGAGATGGATGACTTCTCGGAGTCACCTCGGAATGCGTATACACATTCTGATCTTATCCCTCAGGCCGAGATGCATGACATCTCGAAGTCACCTCGAATTGCGTATACACACTTTGATCATAGCCATCAGGCCGAGATGGATGACATCTCCAAATCATCTCGAAATGTGTACACACACTTCGATCTTAGCCATCAGGCCGAGATGGATGACATCTCGAAGTAACCTCGAAATGCGTTTACACACTTTGATCTTAGCCATCACGCCGAGATGGATGACTTCTCGGAGTCACCTCGGAAAGTGTATACGCATTCCCATTTTAGCCATCAGGCTGAGATGAATAACTTCTCGGAGTTACCTCGGAATGTGTATACACTTTGATCGTAGCCATCAGGCTGAGATGGATGACTTCTCGGAGTCACCTCGGATGACATTAGCCATGAGGCCGAGATGGATGACGTCTCGGAGTCACCTCGGAATTTGTATACACACTTCGATCTTAGCCATCGGGCCGAGATGGATGACATCTCGTAGTCACCTCGAAATGCGTGTACACACTTTGATCTTAGCCATTAGGTCGAGATCCATGACTTCTTGGAGTTACCTCGGAATGCGTATACAGTGTCTGATCATAGCCACCAGGCCGAGATGGATGACTTCTCGGAGTCACCTCGGAATGCGTATATACACTCTGATCTTATCCCTCAGGCCGAGATGCATGACATCTCGAAGTCACCTCGAATTGCGTATACACACTTTGATCATAGCCATCAGGCCGAGATGGATGACATCTCCAAATCATCTCGAAATGTGTACACACACTTCGATCTTAGCCATCAGGCCGAGATGGATGACATCTCGAAGTAACCTCGAAATTCGTTTACACACTTTGATCTTAGCCATCACGCCGAGATCGATGACTTCCCGGAGTCACCTCGGAACGTGTATACACAGCTTGACATTAGCCATCAGGCCGAGATGGATGACTTCTCGGAGTCACCTCGGAACGTGTATACACAGCTTGACATTAGCCATCAGGCCGAGATGGATGACTGCTCGGAGTCACCTCGGAAAGTGTATACACACTTTGATCATAGCCATCTTGCCGAGATGGATGACATCTCGAAGTAACCTCGAAATGCGTACACACACGTTGATCTTTGCCATCACGCTAAGATGGATGACTTCTCGGAGTCACCTCGAAATGCGTATACACAGTTTGATCTTACCCCTCAGGCCGAGATCCATGACTTCTTGGAGTCACCTCGGAATGCGTATACAGTGTCTGATCATAGCCATCAGGCCGAGATGGATGACATCTCGTAGTCACCTCGAAATGCGTGTACACACTTTGATCTTAGCCATTAGGTCGAGATCCGTGACTTCTTGGAGTTACCTCGGAATGTGTATACACTTTGATCATAGCCATCAGGCCGAGATGGATGATATCTCGAAGTCACCTCGGAATGTGTATACACTTTGATCATAGGCATCAGGCCGAGATGGACCATATCTCGAAGTCACCTCGAAATACGTATACACACTTTAACCTTAGCCATCAGGCCGAGATCCATGACTTCTTGGAGTCAACTCGGAATGCGTATACAGTGTCTGATCATAGCCATCAGGCCGAGATGGATGACATCTCGTAGTCACCTCGAAATGCGTGTACACACTTTGATCTTAGCCATTAGGCCGAGATGGGTGACGTCTCGGAGTCAGCTCGAAATGCGTTTACACACTTTGATCTTAGCCATCAGGCCGAGATGGATGACTTCTCGGAGTCACCTCGGAACGTGTATACACAGCTTGACATTAGGCATCAGGCCGAGATGGATGACTGCTCGGCGTCACCTCGGAAAGTGTATACACTTTGATCGTAGCCATCAGTTTGAGATGGATGACTTCTCGGAGTCACCTCGGATGACATTAGCCATCGGGCCGAGATGGATGATCGTCTCGGAGTCATCTCGGAATGTGTATACACACTTCGATCTTAGCCATCGGGCCGAGATGGATGACATCTCGTAGTCACCTCGAAATGCGTGTACACACTTTGATCTTAGCCATTAGGTCGAGATCCATGACTTCTTGGAGTTACCTCGGAATGTGTATACACTTTGATCCTAGCCATCAGGCCGAGATGGATGATATCTCGAAGTCACCTCGGAATGTGTATACACTTTGATCATAGGCATCAGGCCGAGATGGATGACTTCTCGTAGTCACCGCGAAATGCGTGTACACACTTTGATCTTAGCCATTAGGTCGAGATCCATGACTTCTTGGAGATACCTCGGAATGCGTATACAGTGTCTGATCATAGCCACCAGGCCGAGATGGATGACTTCTCGGAGTCACCTCGGAATGCGTATACACATTCTGATCTTATCCCTCAGGCCGAGATGCATGACATCTCGAAGTCACCTCGAATTGCGTATACACACTTTGATCATAGCCATCAGGCCGAGATGGATGACATCTCCAAATCATCTCGAAATGTGTACACACACTTCGATTTTAGCCATCAGGCCGAGATGGATGACATCTCGAAGTAACCTCGAAATGCGTTTACACACTTTGATCTTAGCCATCCCGCCGAGATGGATGACTTCTCGGAGTCACCTCGGAACGTGTATACACAGTTTGACACTAGCCATCAGGCCGAGATGGATGACTTCTCGGAGTCACCTCGGAACGTGTATACACGGCTTGACATTAGCCATCAGGCCGAGATGGATGACTGCTCGGAGTCACCTCGGAAAGTGTATACACACTTTGATCATAGCCATCTTGCCGAGATGGATGACATCTCGAAGTAACCTCGAAATGCGTTTACACACTTTGATCTTAGCCATAACGCCGAGATGGATGACTTCTCGGAGTCACCTCGGAACGTGTATACACAGCTTGACATTAGCCATCAGGCCGAGATGGATGACTTCTCGGAGTCACCTCGGAACGTGTATACACAGCTTGACATTAGCCATCAGGCCGAGATGGATGACTGCTCGGAGTCACCTCGGAAAGTGTATACACACTTTGATCATAGCCATCAGGCCGAGATGGATGACATTTCAAAGTCACCTCGAAATGTGTACACACACGTTGATCTTAGCCATCACGCTAAGATGGATGACTTCTCGGAGTCACCTCGAAATGCGTATACACAGTTTGATCTTACCCCTCAGGCCGAGATCCATGACTTCTTGGAGTCACCTCGGAATGCGTATACAGTGTCTGATCATAGCCACCAGGAAGAGATGGATGACATCTCGTAGTCACCGCGAAATGCGTGTACACACTTTGATCTTAGCCATTAGGTCGAGATCCATGACTTCTTGGAGATACCTCGGAATGCGTATACAGTGTCTGATCATAGCCACCAGGCCGAGATGGATGACTTCTCGGAGTCACCTCGGAATGCGTATACACATTCTGATCTTATCCCTCAGGCCGAGATGCATGACATCTCGAAGTCACCTCGAATTGCGTATACACACTTTGATCATAGCCATCAGGCCGAGATGGATGACATCTCCAAATCATCTCGAAATGTGTACACACACTTCGATCTTAGCCATCAGGCCGAGATGGATGACATCTCGAAGTAACCTCGAAATGCGTTTACACACTTTGATCTTAGCCATCACGCCGAGATGGATGACTTCTCGGAGTCACCTCGGAAAGTGTATACACACTTTGATCATAGCCATCTGGCCGAGATGGATGACATCTCGAAGTAACCTCGAAATGCGTTTACACACTTTGATCTTAGCCATAACGCCGAGATGGATGACTTCTCGGAGTCACCTCGGAAAGTGTATACACACTTTGATCATAGCCATCTGGCCGAGATGGATGACTTCTCGGAGTCACCTCGGAACGTGCATACACAGCTTGACATTAGCCATCAGGCCGAGATGGATGACTGCTCGGAGTCACCTCGGAAAGTGTATACACACTTTGATCATAGCCATCAGGCCGAGATGGATGACATTTCAAAGTCACCTCGAAATGTGTACACACACGTTGATCTTAGCCATCACGCTAAGATGGATGACTTCTCGGAGTCACCTCGAAATGCGTATACACAGTTTGATCTTACCCCTCAGGCCGAGATCCATGACTTCTTGGAGTCACCTCGGAATGCGTATACAGTGTCTGATCATAGCCACCAGGAAGAGATGGATGACTTCTCGTAGTCACCGCGAAATGCGTGTACACACTTTGATCTTAGCCATTAGGTCGAGATCCATGACTTCTTGGAGATACCTCGGAATGCGTATACAGTGTCTGATCATAGCCACCAGGCCGAGATGGATGACTTCTCGGAGTCACCTCGGAATTGCGTATACACATTCTGATCTTATCCCTCAGGCCGAGATGCATGACATCTCGAAGTCACCTCGAATTGCGTATACACACTTTGATCATAGCCATCAGGCCGAGATGGATGACATCTCCAAATCATCTCGAAATGTGTACACACACTTCGATCTTAGCCATCAGGCCGAGATGGATGACATCTCGAAGTAACCTCGAAATGCGTTTACACACTTTGATCTTAGCCATCACGCCGAGATGGATGACTTCTCGGAGTCACCTCGGAAAGTGTATACACACTTTGATCATAGCCATCTGGCCGAGATGGATGACATCTCGAAGTAACCTCGAAATGCGTTTACACACTTTGATCTTAGCCATAACGCCGAGATGGATGACTTCTCGGAGTCACCTCGGAACGTGTATACACAGCTTGACTCTAGCCATCAGGCCGAGATGGATGACTTCTCGGAGTCACCTCGGAACGTGTATACACAGCTTGACATTAGCCATCAGGCCGAGATGGATGACTGCTCGGAGTCACCTCGGAAAGTGTATACACACTTTGATCATAGCCATCTTGCCGAGATGGATGACATCTCGAAGTAACCTCGAAATGCGTACACACACGTTGATCTTTGCCATCACGCTAAGATGGATGACTTCTCGGAGTCACCTCGAAATGCGTATACACAGTTTGATCTTACCCCTCAGGCCGAGATCCATGACTTCTTGGAGTCACCTCGGAATGCGTATACAGTGTCTGATCATAGCCATCAGGCCGAGATGGATGACATCTCGTAGTCACCTCGAAATGCGTGTACACACTTTGATCTTAGCCATTAGGTCGAGATCCGTGACTTCTTGGAGTTACCTCGGAATGTGTATACACTTTGATCATAGCCATCAGGCCGAGATGGATGATATCTCGAAGTCACCTCGGAATGTGTATACACTTTGATCATAGGCATCAGGCCGAGATGGACCATATCTCGAAGTCACCTCGAAATACGTATACACACTTTAACCTTAGCCATCAGGCCGAGATCCATGACTTCTTGGAGCCAACTCGGAATGCGTATACAGTGTCTGATCATAGCCATCAGGCCGAGATGGATGACATCTCGTAGTCACCTCGAAATGCGTGTACACACTTTGATCTTAGCCATTAGGCCGAGATGGGTGACGTCTCGGAGTCAGCTCGAAATGCGTTTACACACTTTGATCTTAGCCATCAGGCCGAGATGGATGACTTCTCGGAGTCACCTCGGAACGTGTATACACAGCTTGACATTAGGCATCAGGCCGAGATGGATGACTGCTCGGCGTCACCTCGGAAAGTGTATACACTTTGATCGTAGCCATCAGTTTGAGATGGATGACTTCTCGGAGTCACCTCGGATGACATTAGCCATCGGGCCGAGATGGATGACTTCTCGTAGTCACCGCGAAATGCGTGTACACACTTTGATCTTAGCCATTAGGTCGAGATCCATGACTTCTTGGAGATACCTCGGAATGCGTATACAGTGTCTGATCATAGCCACCAGGCCGAGATGGATGACTTCTCGGAGTCACCTCGGAATGCGTATACACATTCTGATCTTATCCCTCAGGCCGAGATGCATGACATCTCGAAGTCACCTCGAATTGCGTATACACACTTTGATCATAGCCATCAGGCCGAGATGGATGACATCTCCAAATCATCTCGAAATGTGTACACACACTTCGATCTTAGTCATCAGGCCGAGATGGATGACATCTCGAAGTAACCTCGAAATGCGTTTACACACTTTGATCTTAGCCATCACGCCGAGATGGATGACTTCTCGGAGTCACCTCGGAACGTGTATACACAGTTTGACACTAGCCATCAGGCCGAGATGGATGACTTCTCGGAGTCACCTCGGAACGTGTATACACAGCTTGACATTAGCCATCAGGCCGAGATGGATGACTGCTCGGAGTCACCTCGGAAAGTGTATACACACTTTGATCATAGCCATCTTGCCGAGATGGATGACATCTCGAAGTAACCTCGAAATGCGTTTACACACTTTGATCTTAGCCATAACGCCGAGATGGATGACTTCTCGGAGTCACCTCGGAACGTGTATACACAGCTTGACATTAGCCATCAGGCCGAGATGGATGACTTCTCGGAGTCACCTCGGAACGTGTATACACAGCTTGACATTAGCCATCAGGCCGAGATGGATGACTGCTCGGAGTCACCTCGGAAAGTGTATACACACTTTGATCATAGCCATCAGGCCGAGATGGATGACATTTCAAAGTCACCTCGAAATGTGTACACACACGTTGATCTTAGCCATCACGCTAAGATGGATGACTTCTCGGAGTCACCTCGAAATGCGTATACACAGTTTGATCTTACCCCTCAGGCCGAGATCCATGACTTCTTGGAGTCACCTCGGAATGCGTATACAGTGTCTGATCATAGCCACCAGGAAGAGATGGATGACATCTCGTAGTCACCGCGAAATGCGTGTACACACTTTGATCTTAGCCATTAGGTCGAGATCCATGACTTCTTGGAGATACCTCGGAATGCGTATACAGTGTCTGATCATAGCCACCAGGCAGAGATGGATGACTTCTCGGAGTCACCTCGGAATGCGTATACACATTCTGATCTTATCCCTCAGGCCGAGATGCATGACATCTCGAAGTCACCTCGAATTGCGTATACACACTTTGATCATAGCCATCAGGCCGAGATGGATGACATCTCCAAATCATCTCGAAATGTGTACACACACTTCGATCTTAGCCATCAGGCCGAGATGGATGACATCTCGAAGTAACCTCGAAATGCGTTTACACACTTTGATCTTAGCCATCACGCCGAGATGGATGACTTCTCGGAGTCACCTCGGAAAGTGTATACACACTTTGATCATAGCCATCTGGCCGAGATGGATGACATCTCGAAGTAACCTCGAAATGCGTTTACACACTTTGATCTTAGCCATAACGCCGAGATGGATGACTTCTCGGAGTCACCTCGGAACGTGTATACACAGCTTGACATTAGCCATCAGGCCGAGATGGATGACTTCTCGGAGTCACCTCGGAACGTGTATACACAGCTTGACATTAGCCATCAGGCCGAGATGGATGACTGCTCGGAGTCACCTCGGAAAGTGTATACACACTTTGATCATAGCCATCAGGCCGAGATGGATGACATTTCAAAGTCACCTCGAAATGTGTACACACACGTTGATCTTAGCCATCACGCTAAGATGGATGACTTCTCGGAGTCACCTCGAAATGCGTATACACAGTTTGATCTTACCCCTCAGGCCGAGATCCATGACTTCTTGGAGTCACCTCGGAATGCGTATACAGTGTCTGATCATAGCCACCAGGAAGAGGTGGATGACTTCTCGTAGTCACCGCGAAATGCGTGTACACACTTTGATCTTAGCCATTAGGTCGAGATCCATGACTTCTTGGAGATACCTCGGAATGCGTATACAGTGTCTGATCATAGCCACCAGGCCGAGATGGATGACTTCTCGGAGTCACCTCGGAATGCGTATACACATTCTGATCTTATCCCTCAGGCCGAGATGCATGACATCTCGAAGTCACCTCGAATTGCGTATACACACTTTGATCATAGCCATCAGGCCGAGATGGATGACATCTCCAAATCATCTCGAAATGTGTACACACACTTCGATCTTAGCCATCAGGCCGAGATGGATGACATCTCGAAGTAACCTCGAAATGCGTTTACACACTTTGATCTTAGCCATCACGCCGAGATGGATGACTTCTCGGAGTCACCTCGGAATGCGTATACAGTGTCTGATCATAGCCATCAGGCCGAGATGGATGACATCTCGTAGTCACCTCGAAATGCGTGTACACACTTTGATCTTAGCCATTAGGTCGAGATCCGTGACTTCTTGGAGTTACCTCGGAATGTGTATACACTTTGATCATAGCCATCAGGCCGAGATGGATGATATCTCGAAGTCACCTCGGAATGTGTATACACTTTGATCATAGGCATCAGGCCGAGATGGACCATATCTCGAAGTCACCTCGAAATACGTATACACACTTTAACCTTAGCCATCAGGCCGAGATCCATGACTTCTTGGAGTCAACTCGGAATGCGTATACAGTGTCTGATCATAGCCATCAGGCCGAGATGGATGACATCTCGTAGTCACCTCGAAATGCGTGTACACACTTTGATCTTAGCCATTAGGCCGAGATGGGTGACGTCTCGGAGTCAGCTCGAAATGCGTTTACACACTTTGATCTTAGCCATCAGGCCGAGATGGATGACTTCTCGGAGTCACCTCGGAACGTGTATACACAGCTTGACATTAGGCATCAGGCCGAGATGGATGACTGCTCGGCGTCACCTCGGAAAGTGTATACACTTTGATCGTAGCCATCAGTTTGAGATGGATGACTTCTCGGAGTCACCTCGGATGACATTAGCCATCGGGCCGAGATGGATGACGTCTCGTAGTCACCGCGAAATGCGTGTACACACTTTGATCTTAGCCATTAGGTCGAGATCCATGACTTCTTGGAGATACCTCGGAATGCGTATACAGTGTCTGATCATAGCCACCAGGCCGAGATGGATGACTTCTCGGAGTCACCTCGGAATGCGTATACACATTCTGATCTTATCCCTCAGGCCGAGATGCATGACATCTCGAAGTCACCTCGAATTGCGTATACACACTTTGATCATAGCCATCAGGCCGAGATGGATGACATCTCCAAATCATCTCGAAATGTGTACACACACTTCGATCTTAGTCATCAGGCCGAGATGGATGACATCTCGAAGTAACCTCGAAATGCGTTTACACACTTTGATCTTAGCCATAACGCCGAGATGGATGACTTCTCGGAGTCACCTCGGAACGTGTATACACAGCTTGACATTAGCCATCAGGCCGAGATGGATGACTTCTCGGAGTCACCTCGGAACGTGTATACACAGCTTGACATTAGCCATCAGGCCGAGATGGATGACTGCTCGGAGTCACCTCGGAAAGTGTATACACACTTTGATCATAGCCATCAGGCCGAGATGGATGACATTTCAAAGTCACCTCGAAATGTGTACACACACGTTGATCTTAGCCATCACGCTAAGATGGATGACTTCTCGGAGTCACCTCGAAATGCGTATACACAGTTTGATCTTACCCCTCAGGCCGAGATCCATGACTTCTTGGAGTCACCTCGGAATGCGTATACAGTGTCTGATCATAGCCACCAGGAAGAGGTGGATGACTTCTCGTAGTCACCGCGAAATGCGTGTACACACTTTGATCTTAGCCATTAGGTCGAGATCCATGACTTCTTGGAGATACCTCGGAATGCGTATACAGTGTCTGATCATAGCCACCAGGCCGAGATGGATGACTTCTCGGAGTCACCTCGGAATGCGTATACACATTCTGATCTTATCCCTCAGGCCGAGATGCATGACATCTCGAAGTCACCTCGAATTGCGTATACACACTTTGATCATAGCCATCAGGCCGAGATGGATGACATCTCCAAATCATCTCGAAATGTGTACACACACTTCGATCTTAGCCATCAGGCCGAGATGGATGACATCTCGAAGTAACCTCGAAATGCGTTTACACACTTTGATCTTAGCCATCACGCCGAGATGGATGACTTCTCGGAGTCACCTCGGAATGCGTATACAGTGTCTGATCATAGCCATCAGGCCGAGATGGATGACATCTCGTAGTCACCTCGAAATGCGTGTACACACTTTGATCTTAGCCATTAGGTCGAGATCCGTGACTTCTTGGAGTTACCTCGGAATGTGTATACACTTTGATCATAGCCATCAGGCCGAGATGGATGATATCTCGAAGTCACCTCGGAATGTGTATACACTTTGATCATAGGCATCAGGCCGAGATGGACCATATCTCGAAGTCACCTCGAAATACGTATACACACTTTAACCTTAGCCATCAGGCCGAGATCCATGACTTCTTGGAGTCAACTCGGAATGCGTATACAGTGTCTGATCATAGCCATCAGGCCGAGATGGATGACATCTCGTAGTCACCTCGAAATGCGTGTACACACTTTGATCTTAGCCATTAGGCCGAGATGGGTGACGTCTCGGAGTCAGCTCGAAATGCGTTTACACACTTTGATCTTAGCCATCAGGCCGAGATGGATGACTTCTCGGAGTCACCTCGGAACGTGTATACACAGCTTGACATTAGGCATCAGGCCGAGATGGATGACTGCTCGGCGTCACCTCGGAAAGTGTATACACTTTGATCGTAGCCATCAGTTTGAGATGGATGACTTCTCGGAGTCACCTCGGATGACATTAGCCATCGGGCCGAGATGGATGACGTCTCGGAGTCATCTCGGAATGTGTATACACACTTCGATCTTAGCCATCGGGCCGAGATGGATGACATCTCGTAGTCACCTCGAAATGCGTGTACACACTTTGATCTTAGCCATTAGGTCGAGATCCATGACTTCTTGGAGTTACCTCGGAATGTGTATACACTTTGATCCTAGCCATCAGGCCGAGATGGATGATATCTCGAAGTCACCTCGGAATGTGTATACACTTTGATCATAGGCATCAGGCCGAGATGGATGACTTCTCGTAGTCACCGCGAAATGCGTGTACACACTTTGATCTTAGCCATTAGGTCGAGATCCATGACTTCTTGGAGATACCTCGGAATGCGTATACAGTGTCTGATCATAGCCACCAGGCCGAGATGGATGACTTCTCGGAGTCACCTCGGAATGCGTATACACATTCTGATCTTATCCCTCAGGCCGAGATGCATGACATCTCGAAGTCACCTCGAATTGCGTATACACACTTTGATCATAGCCATCAGGCCGAGATGGATGACATCTCCAAATCATCTCGAAATGTGTACACACACTTCGATCTTAGCCATCAGGCCGAGATGGATGACATCTCGAAGTAACCTCGAAATGCGTTTACACACTTTGATCTTAGCCATCACGCCGAGATGGATGACTTCTCGGAGTCACCTCGGAAAGTGTATACACACTTTGATCATAGCCATCTGGCCGAGATGGATGACATCTCGAAGTAACCTCGAAATGCGTTTACACACTTTGATCTTAGCCATAACGCCGAGATGGATGACTTCTCGGAGTCACCTCGGAACGTGTATACACAGCTTGACATTAGCCATCAGGCCGAGATGGATGACTTCTCGGAGTCACCTCGGAACGTGTATACACAGCTTGACATTAGCCATCAGGCCGAGATGGATGACTGCTCGGAGTCACTTCGGAAAGTGTTGCAACGACGATCCGTGCTCGAGCACGGCCGTACCCGCCACCGCAGCCCGAACCGCCCGCAAATAGCCGCCCTTGATGCTTACTACGCTCCGCCGATCTCGGATGTGGGCGCCAGGCCCCCCGAAAGGAGCCAATATTTAGTAGTTTCTCAAGATCGGACGCTGATCCGGAACGCACAACCAGTACAAAAGTTCACCCGACCCGACTAGCTCCGGTCTTTTACCCGGGTCCGCGCGATGCCCGATGGGAAGCGCCGGACCGTCCGGCCGACCTGGTACGGCGGAATCGGCCGAGACTCGTTCAGCGCGACTGAAAAGGGAGCATGCAAGACACAAATAACCGCGCGAGGATCAATAACCCCAACGTTGTAAAGAAAGTCACAGAAATGGATTTATTAACGAAATAAGTAACTCGCAAACCAGGTAACAAAATGGCCGCGTCCGCGTGCCGTCGCTGGAACCTCGAAAACAGGCTCAACGTTTGAATTCTAACCGTCGGCCAATCGCACGGCCGATCGCCGCTCGCGTGTCGCTATCGGCCAATCACGAGGCCGTTCGTCGCTCGCTACTACGCGCTTCTATATTTCGCTCGAACTTGACTAGACCACGAAACGGGGAAGATTACGCGTCTTCAGGGCCGGACACTCGCTGCTCTTCGGTCACCCCTTGGCCTGTCCCAGGAGAGGCCTCCGAGGGCCGGGGACCCCCCTCGGAGTCGTCGCGTACCTCGCGACTTTGTTGCCCCGGTCACACCTCTCCCGGTCTGTTCCTCTCAGGACCTACCGAACCGCGAGCTAATCCCCTCAATGAAACCCGAAAAGAGCCGCACAGAAACCCCAAGAGCCACGCACGCACCGAAAAGACGCAAAGGAAGAATCCAGTACTCACCGTCGCCGCCAGCCTGCTAACCTCGGGCCACTGCTCCGTAGACTCACTCGCGTGGCCGAAAAACTCGGTGGATTACTCTAGAACGCGGCCGAAAGACTCTACTGCACACTGTTCGTTACTCCAGACGCGATTGGAAAGTGCCGATTGGAAATTTGGAACTGTTCGCTACGCACGCCGGAAGTCAAGTGGCCTCGAGTTCGCACCTGGCCGACGACGAAGGTTCGTGCCGCAAATCACGCCGCCTGGTTTAATGGGATGAGCTAATTGAGTCCCACGGCGGTCGACAGGTGGTGGGTCGTGTTCTATTCGCGGCCTGGATCCTTGTCGTCTCGATCCTGCTCCCTCTCCGGCGGCAGCTCTGCTTCCCAGTGTGTCAGCTGATCGGTTGCTTGTCGGGATGTCGACCGGGTGATCAGTCCGGCCGACATCGCCGAACTTTCCTGTCTCAAATACAAAATAATAATACGGGGTTAGTGGGTTATCCTTCTGTGCGCTTGGCCCTTCGGAACGTGAATCCCCCCCGGTCCGGCGCGCGTAGCAAGGTGTTTTACGCGGAGGCTGGCGGTGACGGAGCGGCGACAGGACGCTTCGTCACATCCTTCCCCCCCATTGGGGAGGCCCTGTGGGCCTCTTGCGTCCCTCCGGCTGTCGGGCCGTGGTCTCTGGTCTCGGCTCCCCGGTTCCACCCCCCAAACGACCGTTTTCCCCGATTCGTTCCGAACGGCCAAGACTTTACTCACGAGTAATCGCTACTCGACTTGCACTTCTGCTACCACTCGTACCTGCCGTTTCCTCCTCCCATACTAAGCACACGTTCTTTTATACAAGTTTTTCCATTCATTCTGTCTTCATTTATCGTCGCGTCACACATGCTAGTTTTTTTTCTCATTATCACAAATACGGTTAGTTTGACTAGTAGGCTTTCGGAGAGTGTCCCTTTTCGCGTGGCCTATTACCTTGTCAATTTCTCATTCATTCCTTCTCTCATTCAAACGGGCCCTTCACACATTCTATGTTGCATTCACACTCATAACGAAAGGAAATTTACTAATGTCGCGACAACAAAAAAAAAAATTTTTTTTTTTCGGAGTAGGTAATAAGCGGTGTGGACTGATGGTGATCTCCTTCTATTTAATGTGCCCTGATGTTCTCCCTGCGCACATTTCCCTCCCCCCCCTTCGGGGAAAGGCGGTGGAGCTCTACTAGGTTTCACATTCACATCCTCCACAATCGTTCATGCATTCCACGGTCACGGCTCTTTAGGTACGAACGGTTTCAGATCCTTCACGTGCAATTTCCCTACGCTTCGACCGTTCGCGTCGGCCAGTCTATACACTACCGGCGATATCTTTTCTACTATTTCGAACGGCCCGTGAAACTTGGTGGCCAATTTTGCCGCTACATTTTGACCCGCTGACGAGAGCACATGCTGCTTTTTCAGTACCTTATCCCCGACTTCGAACTGTCGATCGCGCCTGCCTTGATTATAGTAGTGCGCCTGATTCTGGTACGCAGCCTCTAAATTCTCCGTCACCCACGGCC
Organism: Trypoxylon attenuatum; assembly: GCA_963989405.1. Taxonomy (NCBI): domain Eukaryota; kingdom Metazoa; phylum Arthropoda; class Insecta; order Hymenoptera; family Crabronidae; genus Trypoxylon; species Trypoxylon attenuatum. Next base: position 19,391,562 of record OZ022489.1, read on the forward strand.
GGATCTCCTGTATTCGGTCCATACGCGCGGTCCAGCTATCCCTGTCTACCGGGGGCCATTCGCCATCGGGCGCTCTCGCCTCCCCTGTCCCTGCTCGCGCGCATCTAGTTGGGATTGGGTCCCGGCCGAAGTTCAACTTTGCCGGTGACGTCTGCAAGACTGAATGGTGAGCGGTATTGTACGCGAATCTGAATTGTGGCAAATACACGTCCCAATCGCGGTGATCCCGGCCTAAGTACGCGACGATCATTGTTTTTAAGATCCTATTTACTCTTTCGACCGGATTTGCTTGCGGGTGATACGGCGGAGTGGTCGCGTGTCGCATGCCGAATGTCTCTGCTAACTCGGCCAAGGTTTTGTTCGCGAATTCCGTACCGTTGTCCGTCAATATTACGCGCGGCGTTCCCCATCTCGTCAGCACGGTATCTTCGATGGCGTCGGTTATCTTCTTCCCGTTGGCCTTGCGGAGGGGAATCACTTCAATCCATTTTGAGAAGAAATCCTGGATCACCAGAATGTAGGTGTAGCCGTTCTTGCTCGCTGGGAATGGTCCCATGATGTCGGCCGCTATCACGGCCCAGGGTTCGTTCGAGTAGTGCCGTCGCATCAATCCACACGCCGGAGCCTGTTCCACCTTGGTCATCTGGCAGGTTGCACACTGGCGGACGTATTTGGCGACGGTCTTGAACATCCCGGGCCAGTAGTACCTTGATAGTAGTCGGTAGTACGTCTTGGCTGTCCCCAGGTGACCCGCCTCGGGTTCATCGTGGGCTTCGGCGAGTAGGGCGGCTTTCTCTCCCTCCTTCGGCACCCATTTCCAGTCGTCTGCGTCCTCTTCCAGGATTCCTTGGTCCACCGTCGCTTCAAACTTCCTATACAACCGGCCGTCTCTCACGGTCCATTCCGGATAGTCTTGTGGGTTGGCTGTCACCGCTTGGATCTTTCTCTCGTACCAGCCATCCTCCGGTGCGTTGTCTCCTACGGCTGCGACGGGCTGCTCGTCCTCGTACATGCGCGAGAGGGCATCGGGTACGTGGTGCAACGCGCCTTTGCGATGCACGATGTCGAAGTCGTACTCTAATAGTTCGAGGGCCCATCGCGCTAATCTTCCCGTCGGATTCTTTAGGTCTCTTAGCCATCGAAGGCTGCTGTGATCGGTTACGACGGTGAAGTGGTAGCCCTCCAGATATGGCCGAAACTTCTTGATGGCCCATATCACGGCCAAACATTCTTGTTCCGTTGTGCTGTACTTCCGTTCCGCGTCGGACAAAGAACGACTCGCGAACGCGACCACTCTTTCGATTCCTTCCGGTTCCTGCGTCAATACCGCTCCGATCCCTACTGTACTAGCATCGGTTTGTAGCACGAACGGCAACTCGAAGTCTGGGTAAGTTAGGGTTGGCGCCGTCGCCACTAGGTCCCTTAAACTCAAAAACGCGGCCTGTTGCGGCTCCCCCCAAACCCATCTTCGATCTTTTCGCAATAGCTCTGTCAGCGGTTCAGCCAGCGTCGCGTAGGCGGGGATAAAACGGCGGTACCAGGAGGTCATTCCGAGGAATCTACGCAATTGTTTTAACGTGCGAGGTACCGGATATTCTTTAATCGGCCTTGTTTTCTCTGGGTCGACGCGTACCCCTTCCTCGCGCACTAAAAATCCGAGATATTTAACTTCTGACCGACAGAATGCACATTTTTCCGGGTTGACCGTGAGTCCCGCGGCCCTAATTTTTCGTAAAACGCGTTCGAGCCACCGAAGGTGTTCCTCAAAGGTAGCTGTTACAATGATAATGTCATCCAAATACGCGAACGCGAAGGGTTCCATTTCTGCCCCTATGATCCGATCTAGTAATTTTTGAAACGTGGCCGGGGCCCCTGTCAACCCGTATGGCATTCTCTTAAACTGAAATAGCCCACGGCCAGGAACGGTAAAAGCCGTGATTTCCTTACTTGCCTCGGCGAGAGGAATTTGAAAGTACGCCTGGCTGAGATCTAAGGTCGAAATATATCGAGCGGCCCTTAATTTGTCCAAAATGCTAGTCATAAGGGGTAAGGGATACGCGTCTTTCTTCGAAACCTTGTTCACCTGTCGAAAGTCCAAACAGAAACGGTATTTTCCGTTGGCCTTTTTCACCATGACGATCGGGCTGGACCACGGACTGTCGGATGGCTCTATTATTCCCTCGCGCAACAATTTATCGACTTCCTGATTAATCGCTTCTTGTACTTTCGGGTATGCGCGCGTACAGGGCCTTGAGGTCGGCCGCGAATTTTCCGTAGGGCTCCTTTTCCCCCTGCTTCCTCATGTACAACGTCTCGATGTCCGTCTCGACGCATTCTAACCGGCCATACAGTTCCAGAAATTCGCGACGAAAACTCTCCCACGTATCCCACTGAGGTCGCGCGGCCGTAAACCAGGGTGTGACATCCGGCCCAAATATGATAAATAGACAATCCATTATTTCCCGATCGGTTATTCTCGCCGACGCGCGGTACAAGTCCAGTTTATCCAAAAACTTTCGTCCGTCTTCTTCGGGTGTCGCGTTAAAAGTCAGCCCCCATCGACGAACTAACGCTTGCGGATCGAGGCCTCCCGGGGCCCCGGGACTCGGAGGGTTCGGTGTCGAGTGACGCTGTGGGTCAGGTGGTCCCCATGGGCGGGGTGGCCTTCGCCCCTCCCCGCGCGGCGCGTGTAATTCTCTATCTAACTCGCGGGCTAAATTTCTGACGGCCGAGTTTAACACCGGTGCACGCGGGGCCATCCCCGGATCGCCTGCCGCTGGTACGTCGATGACCGTCTCGAATGTTCCCCCGGGGGTCGTCGGATCTTGCTCGTTTGCTATGGCTGTCGGAGGAGTGATTAAATCCACGGTTCGATCGGCCCCGAGCCCGGCCGGTACCGTAGGGGCCCTACTATACCGGCCCGCTTCCTGCGCGCTCCCGCTCCGACCGGCTTCCGTCCTCTCGACGCCACTGGCCGCGGCCGCTTCATCGTCGGCCACCGCTAATTCGGCCAACAACAGCATTAATCTCCGACATTTGTCTCCGAACCGCCCCCCCTCGGCCAAACCCTGGGATGTGAGCACCGATTCCACCCAGTCCGGCGTGATCGTCGAATGTCGCGATTCGTCATCTTCCACCTCGCGTTCCGCCATCCCGCACCACCGAGCTATCCCGCTCACGCAACGCAAACACGCGGCCTAGCTCACGCGATTTCTGTTGACACTTTTTCCCTACGCGAGTTCGAACGCCTATTGTTCCCGAGCGGTCCGCGAACGGTATAATTACTAATCTTAATCCGATGCTAACGGCTGAAATCTACTGTTTCTAGAACTTTCTCTACTGCCTCTATTCCCCTTTCACCGTTAAATTTCGATAAATTAATATTTCCGCACGCTTCCCTCGGGCCCCACGTTGGGCGCCAAATTTGCAACGACGATCCGTGCTCGAGCACGGCCGTACCCGCCACCGCAGCCCGAACCGCCCGCAAATAGCCGCCCTTGATGCTTACTACGCTCCGCCGATCTCGGATGTGGGCGCCAGGCCCCCCGAAAGGAGCCAATATTTAGTAGTTTCTCAAGATCGGACGCTGATCCGGAACGCACAACCAGTACAAAAGTTCACCCGACCCGACTAGCTCCGGTCTTTTACCCGGGTCCGCGCGATGCCCGATGGGAAGCGCCGGACCGTCCGGCCGACCTGGTACGGCGGAATCGGCCGAGACTCGTTCAGCGCGACTGAAAAGGGAGCATGCAAGACACAAATAACCGCGCGAGGATCAATAACCCCAACGTTGTAAAGAAAGTCACAGAAATGGATTTATTAACGAAATAAGTAACTCGCAAACCAGGTAACAAAATGGCCGCGTCCGCGTGCCGTCGCTGGAACCTCGAAAACAGGCTCAACGTTTGAATTCTAACCGTCGGCCAATCGCACGGCCGATCGCCGCTCGCGTGTCGCTATCGGCCAATCACGAGGCCGTTCGTCGCTCGCTACTACGCGCTTCTATATTTCGCTCGAACTTGACTAGACCACGAAACGGGGAAGATTACGCGTCTTCAGGGCCGGACACTCGCTGCTCTTCGGTCACCCCTTGGCCTGTCCCAGGAGAGGCCTCCGAGGGCCGGGGACCCCCCTCGGAGTCGTCGCGTACCTCGCGACTTTGTTGCCCCGGTCACACCTCTCCCGGTCTGTTCCTCTCAGGACCTACCGAACCGCGAGCTAATCCCCTCAATGAAACCCGAAAAGAGCCGCACAGAAACCCCAAGAGCCACGCACGCACCGAAAAGACGCAAAGGAAGAATCCAGTACTCACCGTCGCCGCCAGCCTGCTAACCTCGGGCCACTGCTCCGTAGACTCACTCGCGTGGCCGAAAAACTCGGTGGATTACTCTAGAACGCGGCCGAAAGACTCTACTGCACACTGTTCGTTACTCCAGACGCGATTGGAAAGTGCCGATTGGAAATTTGGAACTGTTCGCTACGCACGCCGGAAGTCAAGTGGCCTCGAGTTCGCACCTGGCCGACGACGAAGGTTCGTGCCGCAAATCACGCCGCCTGGTTTAATGGGATGAGCTAATTGAGTCCCACGGCGGTCGACAGGTGGTGGGTCGTGTTCTATTCGCGGCCTGGATCCTTGTCGTCTCGATCCTGCTCCCTCTCCGGCGGCAGCTCTGCTTCCCAGTGTGTCAGCTGATCGGTTGCTTGTCGGGATGTCGACCGGGTGATCAGTCCGGCCGACATCGCCGAACTTTCCTGTCTCAAATACAAAATAATAATACGGGGTTAGTGGGTTATCCTTCTGTGCGCTTGGCCCTTCGGAACGTGAATCCCCCCCGGTCCGGCGCGCGTAGCAAGGTGTTTTACGCGGAGGCTGGCGGTGACGGAGCGGCGACAGGACGCTTCGTCACAGTGTATACACACTTTGATCATAGCCATCTTGCCGAGATGGATGACATCTCGAAGTAACCTCGAAATGCGTACACACTTTGATCATAGGCATCAGGCCGAGATGGACCATATCTCGAAGTCACCTCGAAATACGTATACACACTTTAACCTTAGCCATCAGGCCGAGATCCATGACTTCTTGGAGTCAACTCGGAACGCGTATACAGTGTCTGATCATAGCCATCAGGCCGAGATGGATGACATCTCGTAGTCACCTCGAAATGCGTGTACACACTTTGATCTTAGACATTAGGCCGAGATGGGTGACGTCTCGGAGTCAGCTCGAAATGCGTTTACACACTTTGATCTTAGCCATCAGGCCGAGATGGATGACTTCTCGGAGTCACCTCGGAACGTGTATACACAGCTTGACATTAGGCATCAGGCCGAGATGGATGACTGCTCGGCGTCACCTCGGAAAGTGTATACACTTTGATCGTAGCCATCAGTTTGAGATGGATGACTTCTCGGAGTCACCTCGGATGACATTAGCCATCGGGCCGAGATGGATGATCGTCTCGGAGTCATCTCGGAATGTGTATACACACTTCGATCTTAGCCATCGGGCCGAGATGGATGACATCTCGTAGTCACCTCGAAATGCGTGTACACACTTTGATCTTAGCCATTAGGTCGAGATCCATGACTTCTTGGAGTTACCTCGGAATGTGTATACACTTTGATCCTAGCCATCAGGCCGAGATGGATGATATCTCGAAGTCACCTCGGAATGTGTATACACTTTGATCATAGGCATCAGGCCGAGATGGATGACTTCTCGTAGTCACCGCGAAATGCGTGTACACACTTTGATCTTAGCCATTAGGTCGAGATCCATGACTTCTTGGAGATACCTCGGAATGCGTATACAGTGTCTGATCATAGCCACCAGGCCGAGATGGATGACTTCTCGGAGTCACCTCGGAATGCGTATACACATTCTGATCTTATCCCTCAGGCCGAGATGCATGACATCTCGAAGTCACCTCGAATTGCGTATACACACTTTGATCATAGCCATCAGGCCGAGATGGATGACATCTCCAAATCATCTCGAAATGTGTACACACACTTCGATCTTAGCCATCAGGCCGAGATGGATGACATCTCGAAGTAACCTCGAAATGCGTTTACACACTTTGATCTTAGCCATCACGCCGAGATGGATGACTTCTCGGAGTCACCTCGGAACGTGTATACACAGTTTGACACTAGCCATCAGGCCGAGATGGATGACTGCTCGGAGTCACCTCGGAAAGTGTATACACACTTTGATCATAGCCATCAGGCCGAGATGGATGACATTTCAAAGTCACCTCGAAATGTGTACACACACGTTGATCTTAGCCATCACGCTAAGATGGATGACTTCTCGGAGTCACCTCGAAATGCGTATACACAGTTTGATCTTACCCCTCAGGCCGAGATCCATGACTTCTTGGAGTCACCTCGGAATGCGTATACAGTGTCTGATCATAGCCACCAGGAAGAGATGGATGACATCTCGTAGTCACCGCGAAATGCGTGTACACACTTTGATCTTAGCCATTAGGTCGAGATCCATGACTTCTTGGAGATACCTCGGAATGCGTATACAGTGTCTGATCATAGCCACCAGGCCGAGATGGATGACTTCTCGGAGTCACCTCGGAATGCGTATACACATTCTGATCTTATCCCTCAGGCCGAGATGCATGACATCTCGAAGTCACCTCGAATTGCGTATACACACTTTGATCATAGCCATCAGGCCGAGATGGATGATATCTCCAAATCATCTCGAAATGTGTACACACACTTCGATCTTAGCCATCAGGCCGAGATGGATGACATCTCGAAGTAACCTCGAAATGCGTTTACACACTTTGATCTTAGCCATCACGCCGAGATGGATGACTTCTCGGAGTCACCTCGGAACGTGTATACACAGTTTGACACTAGCCATCAGGCCGAGATGGATGACTTCTCGGAGTCACCTCGGAACGTGTATACACAGCTTGACATTAGCCATCAGGCCGAGATGGATGACTGCTCGGAGTCACCTCGGAAAGTGTATACACACTTTGATCATAGCCATCTTGCCGAGATGGATGACATCTCGAAGTAACCTCGAAATGCGTTTACACACTTTGATCTTAGCCATAACGCCGAGATGGATGACTTCTCGGAGTCACCTCGGAACGTGTATACACAGCTTGACATTAGCCATCAGGCCGAGATGGATGACTTCTCGGAGTCACCTCGGAACATGTATACACAGCTTGACATTAGCCATCAGGCCGAGATGGATGACTGCTCGGAGTCACCGCGGAAAGTGTATACACACTTTGATCATAGCCATCAGGCCGAGATGGATGACATTTCAAAGTCACCTCGAAATGTGTACACACACGTTGATCTTAGCCATCACGCTAAGATGGATGACTTCTCGGAGTCACCTCGAAATGCGTATACACAGTTTGATCTTACCCCTCAGGCCGAGATGGATGACATCTCGAAGTCACCTCGAATTGCGTATACACACTTTGATCATAGCCATCAGGCCGAGATGGATGACATCTCCAAATCATCTCGAAATGTGTACACACACTTCGATCTTAGCCATCAGGCCGAGATGGATGACATCTCGAAGTAACCTCGAAATGCGTTTACACACTTTGATCATAGCCATCAGGCCGAGATGGATGACATCTCCAAATCATCTCGAAATGTGTACACACACTTCGATCTTAGCCATCAGGCCGAGATGGATGACATCTCGAAGTAACCTCGAAATGCGTTTACACACTTTGATCTTAGCCATCACGCCGAGATGGATGACTTCTCGGAGTCACCTCGGAACGTGTATACACAGCTTGACATTAGCCATCAGGCCGAGATGGATGACTTCTCGGAGTCACCTCGAAATGCGTATACACAGTTTGATCTTACCCCTCAGGCCGAGATCCATGACTTCTTGGAGTCACCTCGGAATGCGTATACAGTGTCTGATCATAGCCACCAGGCCGAGATGGATGACTTCTCGGAGTCACCTCGGAATGCGTATACACATTCTGATCTTATCCCTCAGGCCGAGATGCATGACATCTCCAAGTCACCTCGAATTGCGTATACACACTTTGATCATAGCCATCAGGCCGAGATGGATGACATCTCCAAATCATCTCGAAATGTGTACACACACTTCGATCTTAGCCATCAGGCCGAGATGGATGACATCTCGAAGTAACCTCGAAATGCGTTTACACACTTTGATCTTAGCCATCACGCCGAGATGGATGACTTCTCGGAGTCACCTCGGAACGTGTATACACAGTTTGACACTAGCCATCAGGCCGAGATGGATGACTTCTCGGAGTCACCTCGGAACGTGTATACACAGCTTGACATTAGCCATCAGGCCGAGATGGATGACTGCTCGGAGTCCCCTCGGAAAGTGTATACACACTTTGATCATAGCCATCAGGCCGAGATGGATGACATTTCAAAGTCACCTCGAAATGTGTACACACACGTTGATCTTAGCCATCACGCTAAGATGGATGACTTCTCGGAGTCACCTCGAAATGCGTATACACAGTTTGATCTTACCCCTCAGGCCGAGATCCATGACTGCTTGGAGTCACCTCGGAATGCGTATACAGTGTCTGATCATAGCCATCAGGCCGAGATGGATGACATCTCGTAGTCACCTCGAAATGCGTTTACACACTTTGATCTTAGCCATTAGGTCGAGATCCATGACTTCTTGGAGTCACCTCGGAATGCGTATACAGTGTCTGATCATAGCCACCAGGCCGAGATGGATGACTTCTCGGAGTCACCTCGGAATGCGTATACACATTCTGATCTTATCCCTCAGGCCGAGATGCATGACATCTCCAAGTCACCTCGAATTGCGTATACACACTTTGATCATAGCCATCAGGCCGAGATGGATGACATCTCCAAATCATCTCGAAATGTGTACACACACTTCGATCTTAGCCATCAGGCCGAGATGGATGACATCTCGAAGTAACCTCGAAATGCGTTTACACACTTTGATCTTAGCCATCACGCCGAGATGGATGACTTCTCGGAGTCACCTCGGAACGTGTATACACAGTTTGACACTAGCCATCAGGCCGAGATGGATGACTTCTCGGAGTCACCTCGGAACGTGTATACACAGCTTGACATTAGCCATCAGGCCGAGATGGATGACTGCTCGGAGTCCCCTCGGAAAGTGTATACACACTTTGATCATAGCCATCAGGCCGAGATGGATGACATTTCAAAGTCACCTCGAAATGTGTACACACACGTTGATCTTAGCCATCACGCTAAGATGGATGACTTCTCGGAGTCACCTCGAAATGCGTATACACAGTTTGATCTTACCCCTCAGGCCGAGATCCATGACTTCTTGGAGTCACCTCGGAATGCGTATACAGTGTCTGATCATAGCCATCAGGCCGAGATGGATGACATCTCGTAGTCACCTCGAAATGCGTTTACACACTTTGATCTTAGCCATCACGCCGAGATGGATGACTTCTCGGAGTCACCTCGGAACGTGTATACACAGTTTGACACTAGCCATCAGGCCGAGATGGATGACTTCTCGGAGTCACCTCGGAACGTGTATACACAGATTGACATTAGCCATCAGGCCGAGATGGATGACTTCTCGGAGTCACCTCGAAATGCGTATACACAGTTTGATCTTACCCCTCAGGCCGAGATCCATGACTCCTTGGAGTCACCTCGGAATGCGTATACAGTGTCTGATCATAGCCACCAGGCCGAGATGGATGACTTCTCGGAGTCACCTCGGAATGCGTATACACATTCTGATCTTATCCCTCAGGCCGAGATGCATGACATCTCCAAGTCACCTCGAATTGCGTATACACACTTTGATCATAGCCATCAGGCCGAGATGGATGACATCTCCAAATCATCTCGAAATGTGTACACACACTTCGATCTTAGCCATCAGGCCGAGATGGATGACATCTCGAAGTAACCTCGAAATGCGTTTACACACTTTGATCTTAGCCATCACGCCGAGATGGATGACTTCTCGGAGTCACCTCGGAACGTGTATACACAGCTTGACATTAGCCATCAGGCCGAGATGGATGACTTCTCGGAGTCACCTCGGAACGTGTATACACAGCTTGACATTAGCCATCAGGCCGAGATGGATGACTGCTCGGAGTCACCTCGGAAAGTGTATACACACTTTGATCATAGCCATCTTGCCGAGATGGATGACATCTCGAAGTAACCTCGAAATGCGTTTACACACTTTGATCTTAGCCATCACGCCGAGATGGATGACTTCTCGGAGTCACCTCGGAACGTGTATACACAGCTTGACATTAGCCATCAGGCCGAGATGGATGACTTCTCGGAGTCACCTCGAAATGCGTATACACAGTTTGATCTTACCCCTCAGGCCGAGATCCATGACTTCTTGGAGTCACCTCGGAATGCGTATACAGTGTCTGATCATAGCCACCAGGCCGAGATGGATGACTTCTCGGAGTCACCTCGGAATGCGTATACACATTCTGATCTTATCCCTCAGGCCGAGATGCATGACATCTCCAAGTCACCTCGAATTGCGTATACACACTTTGATCATAGCCATCAGGCCGAGATGGATGACATCTCCAAATCATCTCGAAATGTGTACACACACTTCGATCTTAGCCATCAGGCCGAGATGGATGACATCTCGAAGTAACCTCGAAATGCGTTTACACACTTTGATCTTAGCCATCACGCCGAGATGGATGACTTCTCGGAGTCACCTCGGAACGTGTATACACAGTTTGACACTAGCCATCAGGCCGAGATGGATGACTTCTCGGAGTCACCTCGGAACGTGTATACACAGCTTGACATTAGCCATCAGGCCGAGATGGATGACTGCTCGGAGTCCCCTCGGAAAGTGTATACACACTTTGATCATAGCCATCAGGCCGAGATGGATGACATTTCAAAGTCACCTCGAAATGTGTACACACACGTTGATCTTAGCCATCACGCTAAGATGGATGACTTCTCGGAGTCACCTCGAAATGCGTATACACAGTTTGATCTTACCCCTCAGGCCGAGATCCATGACTGCTTGGAGTCACCTCGGAATGCGTATACAGTGTCTGATCATAGCCATCAGGCCGAGATGGATGACATCTCGTAGTCACCTCGAAATGCGTTTACACACTTTGATCTTAGCCATTAGGTCGAGATCCATGACTTCTTGGAGTCACCTCGGAATGCGTATACAGTGTCTGATCATAGCCACCAGGCCGAGATGGATGACTTCTCGGAGTCACCTCGGAATGCGTATACACATTCTGATCTTATCCCTCAGGCCGAGATGCATGACATCTCCAAGTCACCTCGAATTGCGTATACACACTTTGATCATAGCCATCAGGCCGAGATGGATGACATCTCCAAATCATCTCGAAATGTGTACACACACTTCGATCTTAGCCATCAGGCCGAGATGGATGACATCTCGAAGTAACCTCGAAATGCGTTTACACACTTTGATCTTAGCCATCACGCCGAGATGGATGACTTCTCGGAGTCACCTCGGAACGTGTATACACAGTTTGACACTAGCCATCAGGCCGAGATGGATGACTTCTCGGAGTCACCTCGGAACGTGTATACACAGCTTGACATTAGCCATCAGGCCGAGATGGATGACTGCTCGGAGTCCCCTCGGAAAGTGTATACACACTTTGATCATAGCCATCAGGCCGAGATGGATGACATTTCAAAGTCACCTCGAAATGCGTTTACACACTTTGATCTTAGCCATAACGCCGAGATGGATGACTTCTCGGAGTCACCTCGGAACGTGTATACACAGCTTGACATTAGCCATCAGGCCGAGATGGATGACTTCTCGGAGTCACCTCGGAACATGTATACACAGCTTGACATTAGCCATCAGGCCGAGATGGATGACTGCTCGGAGTCACCGCGGAAAGTGTATACACACTTTGATCATAGCCATCAGGCCGAGATGGATGACATTTCAAAGTCACCTCGAAATGTGTACACACACGTTGATCTTAGCCATCACGCTAAGATGGATGACTTCTCGGAGTCACCTCGAAATGCGTATACACAGTTTGATCTTACCCCTCAGGCCGAGATGGATGACATCTCGAAGTCACCTCGAATTGCGTATACACACTTTGATCATAGCCATCAGGCCGAGATGGATGACATCTCCAAATCATCTCGAAATGTGTACACACACTTCGATCTTAGCCATCAGGCCGAGATGGATGACATCTCGAAGTAACCTCGAAATGCGTTTACACACTTTGATCATAGCCATCAGGCCGAGATGGATGACATCTCCAAATCATCTCGAAATGTGTACACACACTTCGATCTTAGCCATCAGGCCGAGATGGATGACATCTCGAAGTAACCTCGAAATGCGTTTACACACTTTGATCTTAGCCATCACGCCGAGATGGATGACTTCTCGGAGTCACCTCGGAACGTGTATACACAGCTTGACATTAGCCATCAGGCCGAGATGGATGACTTCTCGGAGTCACCTCGAAATGCGTATACACAGTTTGATCTTACCCCTCAGGCCGAGATCCATGACTTCTTGGAGTCACCTCGGAATGCGTATACAGTGTCTGATCATAGCCACCAGGCCGAGATGGATGACTTCTCGGAGTCACCTCGGAATGCGTATACACATTCTGATCTTATCCCTCAGGCCGAGATGCATGACATCTCCAAGTCACCTCGAATTGCGTATACACACTTTGATCATAGCCATCAGGCCGAGATGGATGACATCTCCAAATCATCTCGAAATGTGTACACACACTTCGATCTTAGCCATCAGGCCGAGATGGATGACATCTCGAAGTAACCTCGAAATGCGTTTACACACTTTGATCTTAGCCATCACGCCGAGATGGATGACTTCTCGGAGTCACCTCGGAACGTGTATACACAGTTTGACACTAGCCATCAGGCCGAGATGGATGACTTCTCGGAGTCACCTCGGAACGTGTATACACAGCTTGACATTAGCCATCAGGCCGAGATGGATGACTGCTCGGAGTCCCCTCGGAAAGTGTATACACACTTTGATCATAGCCATCAGGCCGAGATGGATGACATTTCAAAGTCACCTCGAAATGTGTACACACACGTTGATCTTAGCCATCACGCTAAGATGGATGACTTCTCGGAGTCACCTCGAAATGCGTATACACAGTTTGATCTTACCCCTCAGGCCGAGATCCATGACTGCTTGGAGTCACCTCGGAATGCGTATACAGTGTCTGATCATAGCCATCAGGCCGAGATGGATGACATCTCGTAGTCACCTCGAAATGCGTTTACACACTTTGATCTTAGCCATTAGGTCGAGATCCATGACTTCTTGGAGTCACCTCGGAATGCGTATACAGTGTCTGATCATAGCCACCAGGCCGAGATGGATGACTTCTCGGAGTCACCTCGGAATGCGTATACACATTCTGATCTTATCCCTCAGGCCGAGATGCATGACATCTCCAAGTCACCTCGAATTGCGTATACACACTTTGATCATAGCCATCAGGCCGAGATGGATGACATCTCCAAATCATCTCGAAATGTGTACACACACTTCGATCTTAGCCATCAGGCCGAGATGGATGACATCTCGAAGTAACCTCGAAATGCGTTTACACACTTTGATCTTAGCCATCACGCCGAGATGGATGACTTCTCGGAGTCACCTCGGAACGTGTATACACAGTTTGACACTAGCCATCAGGCCGAGATGGATGACTTCTCGGAGTCACCTCGGAACGTGTATACACAGCTTGACATTAGCCATCAGGCCGAGATGGATGACTGCTCGGAGTCCCCTCGGAAAGTGTATACACACTTTGATCATAGCCATCAGGCCGAGATGGATGACATTTCAAAGTCACCTCGAAATGTGTACACACACGTTGATCTTAGCCATCACGCTAAGATGGATGACTTCTCGGAGTCACCTCGAAATGCGTATACACAGTTTGATCTTACCCCTCAGGCCGAGATCCATGACTTCTTGGAGTCACCTCGGAATGCGTATACAGTGTCTGATCATAGCCATCAGGCCGAGATGGATGACATCTCGTAGTCACCTCGAAATGCGTTTACACACTTTGATCTTAGCCATCACGCCGAGATGGATGACTTCTCGGAGTCACCTCGGAACGTGTATACACAGTTTGACACTAGCCATCAGGCCGAGATGGATGACTTCTCGGAGTCACCTCGGAACGTGTATACACAGATTGACATTAGCCATCAGGCCGAGATGGATGACTTCTCGGAGTCACCTCGAAATGCGTATACACAGTTTGATCTTACCCCTCAGGCCGAGATCCATGACTCCTTGGAGTCACCTCGGAATGCGTATACAGTGTCTGATCATAGCCACCAGGCCGAGATGGATGACTTCTCGGAGTCACCTCGGAATGCGTATACACATTCTGATCTTATCCCTCAGGCCGAGATGCATGACATCTCCAAGTCACCTCGAATTGCGTATACACACTTTGATCATAGCCATCAGGCCGAGATGGATGACATCTCCAAATCATCTCGAAATGTGTACACACACTTCGATCTTAGCCATCAGGCCGAGATGGATGACATCTCGAAGTAACCTCGAAATGCGTTTACACACTTTGATCTTAGCCATCACGCCGAGATGGATGACTTCTCGGAGTCACCTCGGAACGTGTATACACAGCTTGACATTAGCCATCAGGCCGAGATGGATGACTTCTCGGAGTCACCTCGGAACGTGTATACACAGCTTGACATTAGCCATCAGGCCGAGATGGATGACTGCTCGGAGTCACCTCGGAAAGTGTATACACACTTTGATCATAGCCATCTTGCCGAGATGGATGACATCTCGAAGTAACCTCGAAATGCGTTTACACACTTTGATCTTAGCCATCACGCCGAGATGGATGACTTCTCGGAGTCACCTCGGAACGTGTATACACAGCTTGACATTAGCCATCAGGCCGAGATGGATGACTTCTCGGAGTCACCTCGAAATGCGTATACACAGTTTGATCTTACCCCTCAGGCCGAGATCCATGACTTCTTGGAGTCACCTCGGAATGCGTATACAGTGTCTGATCATAGCCACCAGGCCGAGATGGATGACTTCTCGGAGTCACCTCGGAATGCGTATACACATTCTGATCTTATCCCTCAGGCCGAGATGCATGACATCTCCAAGTCACCTCGAATTGCGTATACACACTTTGATCATAGCCATCAGGCCGAGATGGATGACATCTCCAAATCATCTCGAAATGTGTACACACACTTCGATCTTAGCCATCAGGCCGAGATGGATGACATCTCGAAGTAACCTCGAAATGCGTTTACACACTTTGATCTTAGCCATCACGCCGAGATGGATGACTTCTCGGAGTCACCTCGGAACGTGTATACACAGTTTGACACTAGCCATCAGGCCGAGATGGATGACTTCTCGGAGTCACCTCGGAACGTGTATACACAGCTTGACATTAGCCATCAGGCCGAGATGGATGACTGCTCGGAGTCCCCTCGGAAAGTGTATACACACTTTGATCATAGCCATCAGGCCGAGATGGATGACATTTCAAAGTCACCTCGAAATGTGTACACACACGTTGATCTTAGCCATCACGCTAAGATGGATGACTTCTCGGAGTCACCTCGAAATGCGTATACACAGTTTGATCTTACCCCTCAGGCCGAGATCCATGACTGCTTGGAGTCACCTCGGAATGCGTATACAGTGTCTGATCATAGCCATCAGGCCGAGATGGATGACATCTCGTAGTCACCTCGAAATGCGTTTACACACTTTGATCTTAGCCATTAGGTCGAGATCCATGACTTCTTGGAGTCACCTCGGAATGCGTATACAGTGTCTGATCATAGCCACCAGGCCGAGATGGATGACTTCTCGGAGTCACCTCGGAATGCGTATACACATTCTGATCTTATCCCTCAGGCCGAGATGCATGACATCTCCAAGTCACCTCGAATTGCGTATACACACTTTGATCATAGCCATCAGGCCGAGATGGATGACATCTCCAAATCATCTCGAAATGTGTACACACACTTCGATCTTAGCCATCAGGCCGAGATGGATGACATCTCGAAGTAACCTCGAAATGCGTTTACACACTTTGATCTTAGCCATCACGCCGAGATGGATGACTTCTCGGAGTCACCTCGGAACGTGTATACACAGTTTGACACTAGCCATCAGGCCGAGATGGATGACTTCTCGGAGTCACCTCGGAACGTGTATACACAGCTTGACATTAGCCATCAGGCCGAGATGGATGACTGCTCGGAGTCCCCTCGGAAAGTGTATACACACTTTGATCATAGCCATCAGGCCGAGATGGATGACATTTCAAAGTCACCTCGAAATGTGTACACACACGTTGATCTTAGCCATCACGCTAAGATGGATGACTTCTCGGAGTCACCTCGAAATGCGTATACACAGTTTGATCTTACCCCTCAGGCCGAGATCCATGACTTCTTGGAGTCACCTCGGAATGCGTATACAGTGTCTGATCATAGCCATCAGGCCGAGATGGATGACATCTCGTAGTCACCTCGAAATGCGTTTACACACTTTGATCTTAGCCATCACGCCGAGATGGATGACTTCTCGGAGTCACCTCGGAACGTGTATACACAGTTTGACACTAGCCATCAGGCCGAGATGGATGACTTCTCGGAGTCACCTCGGAACGTGTATACACAGATTGACATTAGCCATCAGGCCGAGATGGATGACTTCTCGGAGTCACCTCGAAATGCGTATACACAGTTTGATCTTACCCCTCAGGCCGAGATCCATGACTCCTTGGAGTCACCTCGGAATGCGTATACAGTGTCTGATCATAGCCACCAGGCCGAGATGGATGACTTCTCGGAGTCACCTCGGAATGCGTATACACATTCTGATCTTATCCCTCAGGCCGAGATGCATGACATCTCCAAGTCACCTCGAATTGCGTATACACACTTTGATCATAGCCATCAGGCCGAGATGGATGACATCTCCAAATCATCTCGAAATGTGTACACACACTTCGATCTTAGCCATCAGGCCGAGATGGATGACATCTCGAAGTAACCTCGAAATGCGTTTACACACTTTGATCTTAGCCATCACGCCGAGATGGATGACTTCTCGGAGTCACCTCGGAACGTGTATACACAGCTTGACATTAGCCATCAGGCCGAGATGGATGACTTCTCGGAGTCACCTCGGAACGTGTATACACAGCTTGACATTAGCCATCAGGCCGAGATGGATGACTGCTCGGAGTCACCTCGGAAAGTGTATACACACTTTGATCATAGCCATCTTGCCGAGATGGATGACATCTCGAAGTAACCTCGAAATGCGTTTACACACTTTGATCTTAGCCATAACGCCGAGATGGATGTCTTCTCGGAGTCACCTCGGAACGTGTATACACAGCTTGACATTAGCCATCAGGCCGAGATGGATGACTTCTCGGAGTCACCTCGGAACGTGTATACACAGCTTGACATTAGCCATCAGGCCGAGATGGATGACTGCTCGGAGTCACCGCGGAAAGTGTATACACACTTTGATCATAGCCATCAGGCCGAGATGGATGACATTTCAAAGTCACCTCGAAATGTGTACACACACGTTGATCTTAGCCATCACGCTAAGATGGATGACTTCTCGGAGTCACCTCGAAATGCGTATACACAGTTTGATCTTACCCCTCAGGCCGAGATCCATGACTTCTTGGAGTCACCTCGGAATGCGTATACAGTGTCTGATCATAGCCATCAGGCCGAGATGGATGACATCTCGTAGTCACCTCGAAATGCGTATAGACACTTTGACCTTAGCCATCAGGCCGAGATCCATGACTTCTTGGAGTCACCTCGCAATGCGTATACAGTGTCTGATCATAGCCACCAGGAAGAGATGGATGACTTCTCGTAGTCACCGCGAAATGCGTGTACACACTTTGATCTTAGCCATTAGGTCGAGATCCGTGACTTCTTGGAGTTACCTCGGAATGTGTTGCGACGACGATCCGCGCGCGCCGCCGGCCGTACCCGCCCACGCGGCCGAAATCGTCCGCAAAAGAGAGGTTCGGTGTTCGCTCCGCGCTGATTTCCCCGCGATTCGCCTAACCCGCGGTTGGGCGCCAGGCCCCCGAAAGGACCACTATTTATCTATGAAGGTGCGAGCTAGGATGGTGGATCGAATCGCGGACGGAAAACAGGCTCGTCTCATCCGGCACGGCTAACTCCGGTCTAGGTCGTTTGGGTTCAGGCTGAGCCCGAGGGAAAGCGCAGTCTGGCTCGGCCGCCGCAGTACGGTGACAACGGCCGAGTGCAATATTTTATCCTGAAAATCACGCATGCAAAGAACACAACGAGAAATAACCGCGAAAGAAGCAAATTGAACAGAAAGAACGAGTAAACGAATTTATTTCATAAGAAGTGGCCAGTCGCACTGGTTCACAAGATGGCCGCCGAGGCCGGTCGCCGATTTCCGCTCGAGAATCCCGTCTTGGTTCGAATCTTGATCCGCGGCCAATCACAGAGCCGCTCGCTCGTCGCCTGTTCCTCGCGGCCAATCACCGGCCGCTCGCCAATACACGCCGTTAACGCGGCCGCACGCTCCTAACAAAAGACTCGACTGGTACCGGGGAGTTTACACACGTCTTTCTGGGCGAGAATTCCTTGGTGGTCCTAATTCAGCTGTGGCCTGTACCCGATGAGGCCTCCGAGGGCCGGGGCCCCCCCTCGAAGCCGTCGCTCTAGCACTGCGACTTTGTTTCCCCGGTACGTTCCCCCCCAGGACTCTAGCACCCGTTGACCACCAAGAAATTCTCTCCCAAGCACTGCACCGAACCGCACCGAGACCCCACAACGATCGCACGCACACCAAAGAAACGCAAGAAGGAAGAAATGCGCCACTTACCGTCTCCGCCCACCTGCTAACCCGCTACACAGCTCCTGGGTCACGTTCCACACGGCCGAAAATCACCGCCAAAGTACACTGAACGCGGCCGAGGGACTCTAATCGGATCTCTAAGCCACCAACTCAATCTATCTCAAGGTCAGAAAGAAGAAATACTATTCAAACGCAAATGTGACTGATCACTACGCACGCCGGAAGTCGAGTGTCGCAGGTTAGCACGCGGTCGGAGACGCGGGCCCATGCCGCTAGTGACGCCGCCTAGAATTGGGGTGGTTGCGCTAGAGAGGTCCCCCGGCGGCCGACAGGTGGTGGGTCCTGTCCTATTTTGGTGATTGATTCTGCGGCCTCGATCCCTCGGGTTGTGCTGCTTTCCCTGGTGGCTGCTCTGCGACTCTTAGTGTATCCAGCTGATCGTCGGCCGTGGTCTATCGGGGTGTCGACCGGGTGATCAATCCGGCCGACACCACCGGGTTTACCTGTGACTTAAATACAACAGAGCGAAAAGGGGTTAATATTGTTTATTCGTCGGTGCGCGTGCTTGGCCCTTCGGAACGCGAGCTCCCCCCGGTCCGGCGTGCGCGGTCAGATTCCGCGGAGGTGGGCAGTGACGGAGCGGGTCAACAAGCGCTTCGTCACATCCTTCCCCCCCATTGGGGAGGCCCTGCGGGCCCCTTGCGTTCCCTTGGTAATTCAGGCGGCGTCGCTACCCCCGGGGTCCCCGGTTCTCAACTCCCATCTGGACACTCCCCCGGTTCGTTCCGAACGGCCAAGTTTTTGTTATCTCCATTCACTCTGGTCGCACGTCATCCTCCATCCCGATCACTAGCGTACCTCATGCGTACTGTATTTACACGTCTCATTCGCACCGAAATTTACACTATTTACAATATTTACATTATTTCTAATTTCTCATTCGCATTTCATTCATACACCCCCACATACATGCTCTACGCGGCTACGGTACTTCGAAACGACGCGTTTCCTAACCCCGTGGCCTTTCTTGTCGGCCACCCGACCCTGTACACAAAATCTCCTACGTCCTGTAAGCTCGCTCTACGGGCTTCAATCACGGATGGTGCGGCGAAGGAGATCGCATGCTGAATTCAGGCCGTTCGCGCTTCATCTGGCCAGTCCTATTTGTTCGAGGGAGGGGGGGATGAGGGACGATTTCGATCCCCTGCAGGCGGAAGTCCTGGATGACGAGGGAGTTCACGGCCCATGGCTCGTTGACAGGGTGCCTTCTCATACGGCCGCTCGCCGAGGACTGCTCCACCTTGGTCTTTGGGCAGGTGACACCTTCGCGGACGCATCTGACCGCGGTCCTTAAACACCCTGGCCACTCGTGCAATAACAGCCGATAGTTGGTCCTGGCCGGTCTCAAGTGTCCTGCTGGTGATTCCTCGTGGGCCTCGGCTAGCAGCGCGGCTTCGCTCGTGGTCCCGCTGCACCCCCCTTCCGCCCTCGTCATCGCCGTCTAGGATTCTTGAGTCCCCCCCGTCGCCCCGCGATCCTGGTACTGTCCACAGTTCCACCCAGCCCGAGTACTTGGATCTTTTGCGAGGGCGAACCCCTCGCTCCGCACGGCCCTGCTCCAAATCCGATCTCCCCACCTGGCGCCCCTTGCGCCGCGCGCACCTAGTTCGGCCTGATCGACGTCTTTGCCGGTAGATCACCGCGTCTCTTGCGTCCCTTCGCTCCGCACCATCGAACTCCCGAGCCTTCCGATCACAATACGCGGCCTACCTCACGCGATCTCTATTGACATTTTTTTCTACCACCGGTTCGAACGCACCTATTGTTTCCGAGCGGTTACCAAGCAGCTAATTAGCGATTTCTCGAACTTTCCACTAACTCAATCAAATAATTTTTCTGCACGACTTCACCGAAGTAAATTAATTGCTGATGCTAAATTAGTCAAATGATAGTTAGTTAACTAAGGCTCTAATTACTTTCCGAAGTCTCCCGCTGCGATCACCCTCGGGCCCCACGTTGGGCGCCAAATTTGCGACGACGATCCGCGCGCGCCGCCGGCCGTACCCGCCCACGCGGCCGAAATCGTCCGCAAAAGAGAGGTTCGGTGTTCGCTCCGCGCTGATTTCCCCGCGATTCGCCTAACCCGCGGTTGGGCGCCAGGCCCCCGAAAGGACCACTATTTATCTATGAAGGTGCGAGCTAGGATGGTGGATCGAATCGCGGACGGAAAACAGGCTCGTCTCATCCGGCACGGCTAACTCCGGTCTAGGTCGTTTGGGTCCAGGCTGAGCCCGAGGGAAAGCGCAGTCTGGCTCGGCCGCCGCAGTACGGTGACAACGGCCGAGTGCAATATTTTATCCTGAAAATCACGCATGCAAAGAACACAACGAGAAATAACCGCGAAAGAAGCAAATTGAACAGAAAGAACGAGTAAACGAATTTATTTCATAAGAAGTGGCCAGTCGCACTGGTTCACAAGATGGCCGCCGAGGCCGGTCGCCGATTTCCGCTCGAGAATCCCGTCTTGGTTCGAATCTTGATCCGCGGCCAATCACAGAGCCGCTCGCTCGTCGCCTGTTCCTCGCGGCCAATCACCGGCCGCTCGCCAATACACGCCGTTAACGCGGCCGCACGCTCCTAACAAAAGACTCGACTGGTACCGGGGAGTTTACACACGTCTTTCTGGGCGAGAATTCCTTGGTGGTCCTAATTCAGCTGTGGCCTGTACCCGATGAGGCCTCCGAGGGCCGGGGCCCCCCCTCGAAGCCGTCGCTCTAGCACTGCGACTTTGTTTCCCCGGTACGTTCCCCCCCAGGACTCTAGCACCCGTTGACCACCAAGAAATTCTCTCCCAAGCACTGCACCGAACCGCACCGAGACCCCACAACGATCGCACGCACACCAAAGAAACGCAAGAAGGAAGAAATGCGCCACTTACCGTCTCCGCCCACCTGCTAACCCGCTACACAGCTCCTGGGTCACGTTCCACACGGCCGAAAATCACCGCCAAAGTACACTGAACGCGGCCGAGGGACTCTAATCGGATCTCTAAGCCACCAACTCAATCTATCTCAAGGTCAGAAAGAAGAAATACTATTCAAACGCAAATGTGACTGATCACTACGCACGCCGGAAGTCGAGTGTCGCAGGTTAGCACGCGGTCGGAGACGCGGGCCCATGCCGCTAGTGACGCCGCCTAGAATTGGGGTGGTTGCGCTAGAGAGGTCCCCCGGCGGCCGACAGGTGGTGGGTCCTGTCCTATTTTGGTGATTGATTCTGCGGCCTCGATCCCTCGGGTTGTGCTGCTTTCCCTGGTGGCTGCTCTGCGACTCTTAGTGTATCCAGCTGATCGTCGGCCGTGGTCTATCGGGGTGTCGACCGGGTGATCAATCCGGCCGACACCACCGGGTTTACCTGTGACTTAAATACAACAGAGCGAAAAGGGGTTAATATTGTTTATTCGTCGGTGCGCGTGCTTGGCCCTTCGGAACGCGAGCTCCCCCCGGTCCGGCGTGCGCGGTCAGATTCCGCGGAGGTGGGCAGTGACGGAGCGGGTCAACAAGCGCTTCGTCACAGTGTATACACTTTGATCATAGCCATCAGGCCGAGATGGATGATATCTCGAAGTCACCTCGGAATGTGTATACACTTTGATCATAGGCATCAGGCCGAGATGGACCATATCTCGAAGTCACCTCGAAATACGTATACACACTTTAACCTTAGCCATCAGGCCGAGATCCATGACTTCTTGGAGTCAACTCGGAATGCGTATACAGTGTCTGATCATAGCCATCAGGCCGAGATGGATGACATCTCGTAGTCACCTCGAAATGCGTGTACACACTTTGATCTTAGACATTAGGCCGAGATGGGTGACGTCTCGGAGTCAGCTCGAAATGCGTTTACACACTTTGATCTTAGCCATCAGGCCGAGATGGATGACTTCTCGGAGTCACCTCGGAACGTGTATACACAGCTTGACATTAGGCATCAGGCCGAGATGGATGACTGCTCGGCGTCACCTCGGAAAGTGTATACACTTTGATCGTAGCCATCAGTTTGAGATGGATGACTTCTCGGAGTCACCTCGGATGACATTAGCCATCGGGCCGAGATGGATGATCGTCTCGGAGTCATCTCGGAATGTGTATACACACTTCGATCTTAGCCATCGGGCCGAGATGGATGACATCTCGTAGTCACCTCGAAATGCGTGTACACACTTTGATCTTAGCCATTAGGTCGAGATCCATGACTTCTTGGAGTTACCTCGGAATGTGTATACACTTTGATCCTAGCCATCAGGCCGAGATGGATGATATCTCGAAGTCACCTCGGAATGTGTATACACTTTGATCATAGGCATCAGGCCGAGATGGATGACTTCTCGTAGTCACCGCGAAATGCGTGTACACACTTTGATCTTAGCCATTAGGTCGAGATCCATGACTTCTTGGAGATACCTCGGAATGCGTATACAGTGTCTGATCATAGCCACCAGGCCGAGATGGATGACTTCTCGGAGTCACCTCGGAATGCGTATACACATTCTGATCTTATCCCTCAGGCCGAGATGCATGACATCTCGAAGTCACCTCGAATTGCGTATACACACTTTGATCATAGCCATCAGGCCGAGATGGATGACATCTCCAAATCATCTCGAAATGTGTACACACACTTCGATCTTAGCCATCAGGCCGAGATGGATGACATCTCGAAGTAACCTCGAAATGCGTTTACACACTTTGATCTTAGCCATCACGCCGAGATGGATGACTGCTCGGAGTCACCTCGGAAAGTGTATACACACTTTGATCATAGCCATCAGGCCGAGATGGATGACATTTCAAAGTCACCTCGAAATGTGTACACACACGTTGATCTTAGCCATCACGCTAAGATGGATGACTTCTCGGAGTCACCTCGAAATGCGTATACACAGTTTGATCTTACCCCTCAGGCCGAGATCCATGACTTCTTGGAGTCACCTCGGAATGCGTATACAGTGTCTGATCATAGCCACCAGGAAGAGATGGATGACTTCTCGGAGTCACCTCGAAATGCGTATACACAGCTTGACATTAGCCATCAGGCCGAGATGGATGACTTCTCGGAGTCACCTCGGAATGCGTATACAGTGTCTGATCATAGCCACCAGGCCGAGATGGATGACTTCTCGGAGTCACCTCGGAATGCGTATACACATTCTGATCTTATCCCTCAGGCCGAGATGCATGACATCTCGAAGTCACCTCGAATTGCGTATACACACTTTGATCATAGCCATCAGGCCGAGATGGATGATATCTCCAAATCATCTCGAAATGTGTACACACACTTCGATCTTAGCCATCAGGCCGAGATGGATGACATCTCGAAGTAACCTCGAAATGCGTTTACACACTTTGATCTTAGCCATCACGCCGAGATGGATGACTTCTCGGAGTCACCTCGGAACGTGTATACACAGTTTGACACTAGCCATCAGGCCGAGATGGATGACTTCTCGGAGTCACCTCGGAACGTGTATACACAGCTTGACATTAGCCATCAGGCCGAGATGGATGACTGCTCGGAGTCACCTCGGAAAGTGTATACACACTTTGATCATAGCCATCTTGCCGAGATGGATGACATCTCGAAGTAACCTCGAAATGCGTTTACACACTTTGATCTTAGCCATAACGCCGAGATGGATGACTTCTCGGAGTCACCTCGGAACGTGTATACACAGCTTGACATTAGCCATCAGGCCGAGATGGATGACTTCTCGGAGTCACCTCGGAACATGTATACACAGCTTGACATTAGCCATCAGGCCGAGATGGATGACTGCTCGGAGTCACCGCGGAAAGTGTATACACACTTTGATCATAGCCATCAGGCCGAGATGGATGACATTTCAAAGTCACCTCGAAATGTGTACACACACGTTGATCTTAGCCATCACGCTAAGATGGATGACTTCTCGGAGTCACCTCGAAATGCGTATACACAGTTTGATCTTACCCCTCAGGCCGAGATGGATGACATCTCGAAGTCACCTCGAATTGCGTATACACACTTTGATCATAGCCATCAGGCCGAGATGGATGACATCTCCAAATCATCTCGAAATGTGTACACACACTTCGATCTTAGCCATCAGGCCGAGATGGATGACATCTCGAAGTAACCTCGAAATGCGTTTACACACTTTGATCATAGCCATCAGGCCGAGATGGATGACATCTCCAAATCATCTCGAAATGTGTACACACACTTCGATCTTAGCCATCAGGCCGAGATGGATGACATCTCGAAGTAACCTCGAAATGCGTTTACACACTTTGATCTTAGCCATCACGCCGAGATGGATGACTTCTCGGAGTCACCTCGGAACGTGTATACACAGCTTGACATTAGCCATCAGGCCGAGATGGATGACTTCTCGGAGTCACCTCGAAATGCGTATACACAGTTTGATCTTACCCCTCAGGCCGAGATCCATGACTTCTTGGAGTCACCTCGGAATGCGTATACAGTGTCTGATCATAGCCACCAGGCCGAGATGGATGACTTCTCGGAGTCACCTCGGAATGCGTATACACATTCTGATCTTATCCCTCAGGCCGAGATGCATGACATCTCCAAGTCACCTCGAATTGCGTATACACACTTTGATCATAGCCATCAGGCCGAGATGGATGACATCTCCAAATCATCTCGAAATGTGTACACACACTTCGATCTTAGCCATCAGGCCGAGATGGATGACATCTCGAAGTAACCTCGAAATGCGTTTACACACTTTGATCTTAGCCATCACGCCGAGATGGATGACTTCTCGGAGTCACCTCGGAACGTGTATACACAGTTTGACACTAGCCATCAGGCCGAGATGGATGACTTCTCGGAGTCACCTCGGAACGTGTATACACAGCTTGACATTAGCCATCAGGCCGAGATGGATGACTGCTCGGAGTCCCCTCGGAAAGTGTATACACACTTTGATCATAGCCATCAGGCCGAGATGGATGACATTTCAAAGTCACCTCGAAATGTGTACACACACGTTGATCTTAGCCATCACGCTAAGATGGATGACTTCTCGGAGTCACCTCGAAATGCGTATACACAGTTTGATCTTACCCCTCAGGCCGAGATCCATGACTGCTTGGAGTCACCTCGGAATGCGTATACAGTGTCTGATCATAGCCATCAGGCCGAGATGGATGACATCTCGTAGTCACCTCGAAATGCGTTTACACACTTTGATCTTAGCCATTAGGTCGAGATCCATGACTTCTTGGAGTCACCTCGGAATGCGTATACAGTGTCTGATCATAGCCACCAGGCCGAGATGGATGACTTCTCGGAGTCACCTCGGAATGCGTATACACATTCTGATCTTATCCCTCAGGCCGAGATGCATGACATCTCCAAGTCACCTCGAATTGCGTATACACACTTTGATCATAGCCATCAGGCCGAGATGGATGACATCTCCAAATCATCTCGAAATGTGTACACACACTTCGATCTTAGCCATCAGGCCGAGATGGATGACATCTCGAAGTAACCTCGAAATGCGTTTACACACTTTGATCTTAGCCATCACGCCGAGATGGATGACTTCTCGGAGTCACCTCGGAACGTGTATACACAGTTTGACACTAGCCATCAGGCCGAGATGGATGACTTCTCGGAGTCACCTCGGAACGTGTATACACAGCTTGACATTAGCCATCAGGCCGAGATGGATGACTGCTCGGAGTCCCCTCGGAAAGTGTATACACACTTTGATCATAGCCATCAGGCCGAGATGGATGACATTTCAAAGTCACCTCGAAATGTGTACACACACGTTGATCTTAGCCATCACGCTAAGATGGATGACTTCTCGGAGTCACCTCGAAATGCGTATACACAGTTTGATCTTACCCCTCAGGCCGAGATCCATGACTTCTTGGAGTCACCTCGGAATGCGTATACAGTGTCTGATCATAGCCATCAGGCCGAGATGGATGACATCTCGTAGTCACCTCGAAATGCGTTTACACACTTTGATCTTAGCCATCACGCCGAGATGGATGACTTCTCGGAGTCACCTCGGAACGTGTATACACAGTTTGACACTAGCCATCAGGCCGAGATGGATGACTTCTCGGAGTCACCTCGGAACGTGTATACACAGATTGACATTAGCCATCAGGCCGAGATGGATGACTTCTCGGAGTCACCTCGAAATGCGTATACACAGTTTGATCTTACCCCTCAGGCCGAGATCCATGACTCCTTGGAGTCACCTCGGAATGCGTATACAGTGTCTGATCATAGCCACCAGGCCGAGATGGATGACTTCTCGGAGTCACCTCGGAATGCGTATACACATTCTGATCTTATCCCTCAGGCCGAGATGCATGACATCTCCAAGTCACCTCGAATTGCGTATACACACTTTGATCATAGCCATCAGGCCGAGATGGATGACATCTCCAAATCATCTCGAAATGTGTACACACACTTCGATCTTAGCCATCAGGCCGAGATGGATGACATCTCGAAGTAACCTCGAAATGCGTTTACACACTTTGATCTTAGCCATCACGCCGAGATGGATGACTTCTCGGAGTCACCTCGGAACGTGTATACACAGCTTGACATTAGCCATCAGGCCGAGATGGATGACTTCTCGGAGTCACCTCGGAACGTGTATACACAGCTTGACATTAGCCATCAGGCCGAGATGGATGACTGCTCGGAGTCACCTCGGAAAGTGTATACACACTTTGATCATAGCCATCTTGCCGAGATGGATGACATCTCGAAGTAACCTCGAAATGCGTTTACACACTTTGATCTTAGCCATAACGCCGAGATGGATGTCTTCTCGGAGTCACCTCGGAACGTGTATACACAGCTTGACATTAGCCATCAGGCCGAGATGGATGACTTCTCGGAGTCACCTCGGAACGTGTATACACAGCTTGACATTAGCCATCAGGCCGAGATGGATGACTGCTCGGAGTCACCGCGGAAAGTGTATACACACTTTGATCATAGCCATCAGGCCGAGATGGATGACATTTCAAAGTCACCTCGAAATGTGTACACACACGTTGATCTTAGCCATCACGCTAAGATGGATGACTTCTCGGAGTCACCTCGAAATGCGTATACACAGTTTGATCTTACCCCTCAGGCCGAGATCCATGACTTCTTGGAGTCACCTCGGAATGCGTATACAGTGTCTGATCATAGCCATCAGGCCGAGATGGATGACATCTCGTAGTCACCTCGAAATGCGTATAGACACTTTGACCTTAGCCATCAGGCCGAGATCCATGACTTCTTGGAGTCACCTCGCAATGCGTATACAGTGTCTGATCATAGCCACCAGGAAGAGATGGATGACTTCTCGTAGTCACCGCGAAATGCGTGTACACACTTTGATCTTAGCCATTAGGTCGAGATCCGTGACTTCTTGGAGTTACCTCGGAATGTGTTGCGACGACGATCCGCGCGCGCCGCCGGCCGTACCCGCCCACGCGGCCGAAATCGTCCGCAAAAGAGAGGTTCGGTGTTCGCTCCGCGCTGATTTCCCCGCGATTCGCCTAACCCGCGGTTGGGCGCCAGGCCCCCGAAAGGACCACTATTTATCTATGAAGGTGCGAGCTAGGATGGTGGATCGAATCGCGGACGGAAAACAGGCTCGTCTCATCCGGCACGGCTAACTCCGGTCTAGGTCGTTTGGGTCCAGGCTGAGCCCGAGGGAAAGCGCAGTCTGGCTCGGCCGCCGCAGTACGGTGACAACGGCCGAGTGCAATATTTTATCCTGAAAATCACGCATGCAAAGAACACAACGAGAAATAACCGCGAAAGAAGCAAATTGAACAGAAAGAACGAGTAAACGAATTTATTTCATAAGAAGTGGCCAGTCGCACTGGTTCACAAGATGGCCGCCGAGGCCGGTCGCCGATTTCCGCTCGAGAATCCCGTCTTGGTTCGAATCTTGATCCGCGGCCAATCACAGAGCCGCTCGCTCGTCGCCTGTTCCTCGCGGCCAATCACCGGCCGCTCGCCAATACACGCCGTTAACGCGGCCGCACGCTCCTAACAAAAGACTCGACTGGTACCGGGGAGTTTACACACGTCTTTCTGGGCGAGAATTCCTTGGTGGTCCTAATTCAGCTGTGGCCTGTACCCGATGAGGCCTCCGAGGGCCGGGGCCCCCCCTCGAAGCCGTCGCTCTAGCACTGCGACTTTGTTTCCCCGGTACGTTCCCCCCCAGGACTCTAGCACCCGTTGACCACCAAGAAATTCTCTCCCAAGCACTGCACCGAACCGCACCGAGACCCCACAACGATCGCACGCACACCAAAGAAACGCAAGAAGGAAGAAATGCGCCACTTACCGTCTCCGCCCACCTGCTAACCCGCTACACAGCTCCTGGGTCACGTTCCACACGGCCGAAAATCACCGCCAAAGTACACTGAACGCGGCCGAGGGACTCTAATCGGATCTCTAAGCCACCAACTCAATCTATCTCAAGGTCAGAAAGAAGAAATACTATTCAAACGCAAATGTGACTGATCACTACGCACGCCGGAAGTCGAGTGTCGCAGGTTAGCACGCGGTCGGAGACGCGGGCCCATGCCGCTAGTGACGCCGCCTAGAATTGGGGTGGTTGCGCTAGAGAGGTCCCCCGGCGGCCGACAGGTGGTGGGTCCTGTCCTATTTTGGTGATTGATTCTGCGGCCTCGATCCCTCGGGTTGTGCTGCTTTCCCTGGTGGCTGCTCTGCGACTCTTAGTGTATCCAGCTGATCGTCGGCCGTGGTCTATCGGGGTGTCGACCGGGTGATCAATCCGGCCGACACCACCGGGTTTACCTGTGACTTAAATACAACAGAGCGAAAAGGGGTTAATATTGTTTATTCGTCGGTGCGCGTGCTTGGCCCTTCGGAACGCGAGCTCCCCCCGGTCCGGCGTGCGCGGTCAGATTCCGCGGAGGTGGGCAGTGACGGAGCGGGTCAACAAGCGCTTCGTCACAGTGTATACACTTTGATCATAGCCATCAGGCCGAGATGGATGATATCTCGAAGTCACCTCGGAATGTGTATACACTTTGATCATAGGCATCAGGCCGAGATGGACCATATCTCGAAGTCACCTCGAAATACGTATACACACTTTAACCTTAGCCATCAGGCCGAGATCCATGACTTCTTGGAGTCAACTCGGAATGCGTATACAGTGTCTGATCATAGCCATCAGGCCGAGATGGATGACATCTCGTAGTCACCTCGAAATGCGTGTACACACTTTGATCTTAGACATTAGGCCGAGATGGGTGACGTCTCGGAGTCAGCTCGAAATGCGTTTACACACTTTGATCTTAGCCATCAGGCCGAGATGGATGACTTCTCGGAGTCACCTCGGAACGTGTATACACAGCTTGACATTAGGCATCAGGCCGAGATGGATGACTGCTCGGCGTCACCTCGGAAAGTGTATACACTTTGATCGTAGCCATCAGTTTGAGATGGATGACTTCTCGGAGTCACCTCGGATGACATTAGCCATCGGGCCGAGATGGATGATCGTCTCGGAGTCATCTCGGAATGTGTATACACACTTCGATCTTAGCCATCGGGCCGAGATGGATGACATCTCGTAGTCACCTCGAAATGCGTGTACACACTTTGATCTTAGCCATTAGGTCGAGATCCATGACTTCTTGGAGTTACCTCGGAATGTGTATACACTTTGATCCTAGCCATCAGGCCGAGATGGATGATATCTCGAAGTCACCTCGGAATGTGTATACACTTTGATCATAGGCATCAGGCCGAGATGGATGACTTCTCGTAGTCACCGCGAAATGCGTGTACACACTTTGATCTTAGCCATTAGGTCGAGATCCATGACTTCTTGGAGATACCTCGGAATGCGTATACAGTGTCTGATCATAGCCACCAGGCCGAGATGGATGACTTCTCGGAGTCACCTCGGAATGCGTATACACATTCTGATCTTATCCCTCAGGCCGAGATGCATGACATCTCGAAGTCACCTCGAATTGCGTATACACACTTTGATCATAGCCATCAGGCCGAGATGGATGACATCTCCAAATCATCTCGAAATGTGTACACACACTTCGATCTTAGCCATCAGGCCGAGATGGATGACATCTCGAAGTAACCTCGAAATGCGTTTACACACTTTGATCTTAGCCATCACGCCGAGATGGATGACTGCTCGGAGTCACCTCGGAAAGTGTATACACACTTTGATCATAGCCATCAGGCCGAGATGGATGACATTTCAAAGTCACCTCGAAATGTGTACACACACGTTGATCTTAGCCATCACGCTAAGATGGATGACTTCTCGGAGTCACCTCGAAATGCGTATACACAGTTTGATCTTACCCCTCAGGCCGAGATCCATGACTTCTTGGAGTCACCTCGGAATGCGTATACAGTGTCTGATCATAGCCACCAGGAAGAGATGGATGACTTCTCGGAGTCACCTCGAAATGCGTATACACAGCTTGACATTAGCCATCAGGCCGAGATGGATGACTTCTCGGAGTCACCTCGGAATGCGTATACAGTGTCTGATCATAGCCACCAGGCCGAGATGGATGACTTCTCGGAGTCACCTCGGAATGCGTATACACATTCTGATCTTATCCCTCAGGCCGAGATGCATGACATCTCGAAGTCACCTCGAATTGCGTATACACACTTTGATCATAGCCATCAGGCCGAGATGGATGATATCTCCAAATCATCTCGAAATGTGTACACACACTTCGATCTTAGCCATCAGGCCGAGATGGATGACATCTCGAAGTAACCTCGAAATGCGTTTACACACTTTGATCTTAGCCATCACGCCGAGATGGATGACTTCTCGGAGTCACCTCGGAACGTGTATACACAGTTTGACACTAGCCATCAGGCCGAGATGGATGACTTCTCGGAGTCACCTCGGAACGTGTATACACAGCTTGACATTAGCCATCAGGCCGAGATGGATGACTGCTCGGAGTCACCTCGGAAAGTGTATACACACTTTGATCATAGCCATCTTGCCGAGATGGATGACATCTCGAAGTAACCTCGAAATGCGTTTACACACTTTGATCTTAGCCATAACGCCGAGATGGATGACTTCTCGGAGTCACCTCGGAACGTGTATACACAGCTTGACATTAGCCATCAGGCCGAGATGGATGACTTCTCGGAGTCACCTCGGAACATGTATACACAGCTTGACATTAGCCATCAGGCCGAGATGGATGACTGCTCGGAGTCACCGCGGAAAGTGTATACACACTTTGATCATAGCCATCAGGCCGAGATGGATGACATTTCAAAGTCACCTCGAAATGTGTACACACACGTTGATCTTAGCCATCACGCTAAGATGGATGACTTCTCGGAGTCACCTCGAAATGCGTATACACAGTTTGATCTTACCCCTCAGGCCGAGATGGATGACATCTCGAAGTCACCTCGAATTGCGTATACACACTTTGATCATAGCCATCAGGCCGAGATGGATGACATCTCCAAATCATCTCGAAATGTGTACACACACTTCGATCTTAGCCATCAGGCCGAGATGGATGACATCTCGAAGTAACCTCGAAATGCGTTTACACACTTTGATCATAGCCATCAGGCCGAGATGGATGACATCTCCAAATCATCTCGAAATGTGTACACACACTTCGATCTTAGCCATCAGGCCGAGATGGATGACATCTCGAAGTAACCTCGAAATGCGTTTACACACTTTGATCTTAGCCATCACGCCGAGATGGATGACTTCTCGGAGTCACCTCGGAACGTGTATACACAGCTTGACATTAGCCATCAGGCCGAGATGGATGACTTCTCGGAGTCACCTCGAAATGCGTATACACAGTTTGATCTTACCCCTCAGGCCGAGATCCATGACTTCTTGGAGTCACCTCGGAATGCGTATACAGTGTCTGATCATAGCCACCAGGCCGAGATGGATGACTTCTCGGAGTCACCTCGGAATGCGTATACACATTCTGATCTTATCCCTCAGGCCGAGATGCATGACATCTCCAAGTCACCTCGAATTGCGTATACACACTTTGATCATAGCCATCAGGCCGAGATGGATGACATCTCCAAATCATCTCGAAATGTGTACACACACTTCGATCTTAGCCATCAGGCCGAGATGGATGACATCTCGAAGTAACCTCGAAATGCGTTTACACACTTTGATCTTAGCCATCACGCCGAGATGGATGACTTCTCGGAGTCACCTCGGAACGTGTATACACAGTTTGACACTAGCCATCAGGCCGAGATGGATGACTTCTCGGAGTCACCTCGGAACGTGTATACACAGCTTGACATTAGCCATCAGGCCGAGATGGATGACTGCTCGGAGTCCCCTCGGAAAGTGTATACACACTTTGATCATAGCCATCAGGCCGAGATGGATGACATTTCAAAGTCACCTCGAAATGTGTACACACACGTTGATCTTAGCCATCACGCTAAGATGGATGACTTCTCGGAGTCACCTCGAAATGCGTATACACAGTTTGATCTTACCCCTCAGGCCGAGATCCATGACTGCTTGGAGTCACCTCGGAATGCGTATACAGTGTCTGATCATAGCCATCAGGCCGAGATGGATGACATCTCGTAGTCACCTCGAAATGCGTTTACACACTTTGATCTTAGCCATTAGGTCGAGATCCATGACTTCTTGGAGTCACCTCGGAATGCGTATACAGTGTCTGATCATAGCCACCAGGCCGAGATGGATGACTTCTCGGAGTCACCTCGGAATGCGTATACACATTCTGATCTTATCCCTCAGGCCGAGATGCATGACATCTCCAAGTCACCTCGAATTGCGTATACACACTTTGATCATAGCCATCAGGCCGAGATGGATGACATCTCCAAATCATCTCGAAATGTGTACACACACTTCGATCTTAGCCATCAGGCCGAGATGGATGACATCTCGAAGTAACCTCGAAATGCGTTTACACACTTTGATCTTAGCCATCACGCCGAGATGGATGACTTCTCGGAGTCACCTCGGAACGTGTATACACAGTTTGACACTAGCCATCAGGCCGAGATGGATGACTTCTCGGAGTCACCTCGGAACGTGTATACACAGCTTGACATTAGCCATCAGGCCGAGATGGATGACTGCTCGGAGTCCCCTCGGAAAGTGTATACACACTTTGATCATAGCCATCAGGCCGAGATGGATGACATTTCAAAGTCACCTCGAAATGTGTACACACACGTTGATCTTAGCCATCACGCTAAGATGGATGACTTCTCGGAGTCACCTCGAAATGCGTATACACAGTTTGATCTTACCCCTCAGGCCGAGATCCATGACTTCTTGGAGTCACCTCGGAATGCGTATACAGTGTCTGATCATAGCCATCAGGCCGAGATGGATGACATCTCGTAGTCACCTCGAAATGCGTTTACACACTTTGATCTTAGCCATCACGCCGAGATGGATGACTTCTCGGAGTCACCTCGGAACGTGTATACACAGTTTGACACTAGCCATCAGGCCGAGATGGATGACTTCTCGGAGTCACCTCGGAACGTGTATACACAGATTGACATTAGCCATCAGGCCGAGATGGATGACTTCTCGGAGTCACCTCGAAATGCGTATACACAGTTTGATCTTACCCCTCAGGCCGAGATCCATGACTCCTTGGAGTCACCTCGGAATGCGTATACAGTGTCTGATCATAGCCACCAGGCCGAGATGGATGACTTCTCGGAGTCACCTCGGAATGCGTATACACATTCTGATCTTATCCCTCAGGCCGAGATGCATGACATCTCCAAGTCACCTCGAATTGCGTATACACACTTTGATCATAGCCATCAGGCCGAGATGGATGACATCTCCAAATCATCTCGAAATGTGTACACACACTTCGATCTTAGCCATCAGGCCGAGATGGATGACATCTCGAAGTAACCTCGAAATGCGTTTACACACTTTGATCTTAGCCATCACGCCGAGATGGATGACTTCTCGGAGTCACCTCGGAACGTGTATACACAGCTTGACATTAGCCATCAGGCCGAGATGGATGACTTCTCGGAGTCACCTCGGAACGTGTATACACAGCTTGACATTAGCCATCAGGCCGAGATGGATGACTGCTCGGAGTCACCTCGGAAAGTGTATACACACTTTGATCATAGCCATCTTGCCGAGATGGATGACATCTCGAAGTAACCTCGAAATGCGTTTACACACTTTGATCTTAGCCATAACGCCGAGATGGATGTCTTCTCGGAGTCACCTCGGAACGTGTATACACAGCTTGACATTAGCCATCAGGCCGAGATGGATGACTTCTCGGAGTCACCTCGGAACGTGTATACACAGCTTGACATTAGCCATCAGGCCGAGATGGATGACTGCTCGGAGTCACCGCGGAAAGTGTATACACACTTTGATCATAGCCATCAGGCCGAGATGGATGACATTTCAAAGTCACCTCGAAATGTGTACACACACGTTGATCTTAGCCATCACGCTAAGATGGATGACTTCTCGGAGTCACCTCGAAATGCGTATACACAGTTTGATCTTACCCCTCAGGCCGAGATCCATGACTTCTTGGAGTCACCTCGGAATGCGTATACAGTGTCTGATCATAGCCATCAGGCCGAGATGGATGACATCTCGTAGTCACCTCGAAATGCGTATAGACACTTTGACCTTAGCCATCAGGCCGAGATCCATGACTTCTTGGAGTCACCTCGCAATGCGTATACAGTGTCTGATCATAGCCACCAGGAAGAGATGGATGACTTCTCGTAGTCACCGCGAAATGCGTGTACACACTTTGATCTTAGCCATTAGGTCGAGATCCGTGACTTCTTGGAGTTACCTCGGAATGTGTTGCGACGACGATCCGCGCGCGCCGCCGGCCGTACCCGCCCACGCGGCCGAAATCGTCCGCAAAAGAGAGGTTCGGTGTTCGCTCCGCGCTGATTTCCCCGCGATTCGCCTAACCCGCGGTTGGGCGCCAGGCCCCCGAAAGGACCACTATTTATCTATGAAGGTGCGAGCTAGGATGGTGGATCGAATCGCGGACGGAAAACAGGCTCGTCTCATCCGGCACGGCTAACTCCGGTCTAGGTCGTTTGGGTCCAGGCTGAGCCCGAGGGAAAGCGCAGTCTGGCTCGGCCGCCGCAGTACGGTGACAACGGCCGAGTGCAATATTTTATCCTGAAAATCACGCATGCAAAGAACACAACGAGAAATAACCGCGAAAGAAGCAAATTGAACAGAAAGAACGAGTAAACGAATTTATTTCATAAGAAGTGGCCAGTCGCACTGGTTCACAAGATGGCCGCCGAGGCCGGTCGCCGATTTCCGCTCGAGAATCCCGTCTTGGTTCGAATCTTGATCCGCGGCCAATCACAGAGCCGCTCGCTCGTCGCCTGTTCCTCGCGGCCAATCACCGGCCGCTCGCCAATACACGCCGTTAACGCGGCCGCACGCTCCTAACAAAAGACTCGACTGGTACCGGGGAGTTTACACACGTCTTTCTGGGCGAGAATTCCTTGGTGGTCCTAATTCAGCTGTGGCCTGTACCCGATGAGGCCTCCGAGGGCCGGGGCCCCCCCTCGAAGCCGTCGCTCTAGCACTGCGACTTTGTTTCCCCGGTACGTTCCCCCCCAGGACTCTAGCACCCGTTGACCACCAAGAAATTCTCTCCCAAGCACTGCACCGAACCGCACCGAGACCCCACAACGATCGCACGCACACCAAAGAAACGCAAGAAGGAAGAAATGCGCCACTTACCGTCTCCGCCCACCTGCTAACCCGCTACACAGCTCCTGGGTCACGTTCCACACGGCCGAAAATCACCGCCAAAGTACACTGAACGCGGCCGAGGGACTCTAATCGGATCTCTAAGCCACCAACTCAATCTATCTCAAGGTCAGAAAGAAGAAATACTATTCAAACGCAAATGTGACTGATCACTACGCACGCCGGAAGTCGAGTGTCGCAGGTTAGCACGCGGTCGGAGACGCGGGCCCATGCCGCTAGTGACGCCGCCTAGAATTGGGGTGGTTGCGCTAGAGAGGTCCCCCGGCGGCCGACAGGTGGTGGGTCCTGTCCTATTTTGGTGATTGATTCTGCGGCCTCGATCCCTCGGGTTGTGCTGCTTTCCCTGGTGGCTGCTCTGCGACTCTTAGTGTATCCAGCTGATCGTCGGCCGTGGTCTATCGGGGTGTCGACCGGGTGATCAATCCGGCCGACACCACCGGGTTTACCTGTGACTTAAATACAACAGAGCGAAAAGGGGTTAATATTGTTTATTCGTCGGTGCGCGTGCTTGGCCCTTCGGAACGCGAGCTCCCCCCGGTCCGGCGTGCGCGGTCAGATTCCGCGGAGGTGGGCAGTGACGGAGCGGGTCAACAAGCGCTTCGTCACATCCTTCCCCCCCATTGGGGAGGCCCTGCGGGCCCCTTGCGTTCCCTTGGTAATTCAGGCGGCGTCGCTACCCCCGGGGTCCCCGGTTCTCAACTCCCATCTGGACACTCCCCCGGTTCGTTCCGAACGGCCAAGTTTTTGTTATCTCCATTCACTCTGGTCGCACGTCATCCTCCATCCCGATCACTAGCGTACCTCATGCGTACTGTATTTACACGTCTCATTCGCACCGAAATTTACACTATTTACAATATTTACATTATTTCTAATTTCTCATTCGCATTTCATTCATACACCCCCACATACATGCTCTACGCGGCTACGGTACTTCGAAACGACGCGTTTCCTAACCCCGTGGCCTTTCTTGTCGGCCACCCGACCCTGTACACAAAATCTCCTACGTCCTGTAAGCTCGCTCTACGGGCTTCAATCACGGATGGTGCGGCGAAGGAGATCGCATGCTGAATTCAGGCCGTTCGCGCTTCATCTGGCCAGTCCTATTTGTTCGAGGGAGGGGGGGATGAGGGACGATTTCGATCCCCTGCAGGCGGAAGTCCTGGATGACGAGGGAGTTCACGGCCCATGGCTCGTTGACAGGGTGCCTTCTCATACGGCCGCTCGCCGAGGACTGCTCCACCTTGGTCTTTGGGCAGGTGACACCTTCGCGGACGCATCTGACCGCGGTCCTTAAACACCCTGGCCACTCGTGCAATAACAGCCGATAGTTGGTCCTGGCCGGTCTCAAGTGTCCTGCTGGTGATTCCTCGTGGGCCTCGGCTAGCAGCGCGGCTTCGCTCGTGGTCCCGCTGCACCCCCCTTCCGCCCTCGTCATCGCCGTCTAGGATTCTTGAGTCCCCCCCGTCGCCCCGCGATCCTGGTACTGTCCACAGTTCCACCCAGCCCGAGTACTTGGATCTTTTGCGAGGGCGAACCCCTCGCTCCGCACGGCCCTGCTCCAAATCCGATCTCCCCACCTGGCGCCCCTTGCGCCGCGCGCACCTAGTTCGGCCTGATCGACGTCTTTGCCGGTAGATCACCGCGTCTCTTGCGTCCCTTCGCTCCGCACCATCGAACTCCCGAGCCTTCCGATCACAATACGCGGCCTACCTCACGCGATCTCTATTGACATTTTTTTCTACCACCGGTTCGAACGCACCTATTGTTTCCGAGCGGTTACCAAGCAGCTAATTAGCGATTTCTCGAACTTTCCACTAACTCAATCAAATAATTTTTCTGCACGACTTCACCGAAGTAAATTAATTGCTGATGCTAAATTAGTCAAATGATAGTTAGTTAACTAAGGCTCTAATTACTTTCCGAAGTCTCCCGCTGCGATCACCCTCGGGCCCCACGTTGGGCGCCAAATTTGCGACGACGATCCGCGCGCGCCGCCGGCCGTACCCGCCCACGCGGCCGAAATCGTCCGCAAAAGAGAGGTTCGGTGTTCGCTCCGCGCTGATTTCCCCGCGATTCGCCTAACCCGCGGTTGGGCGCCAGGCCCCCGAAAGGACCACTATTTATCTATGAAGGTGCGAGCTAGGATGGTGGATCGAATCGCGGACGGAAAACAGGCTCGTCTCATCCGGCACGGCTAACTCCGGTCTAGGTCGTTTGGGTCCAGGCTGAGCCCGAGGGAAAGCGCAGTCTGGCTCGGCCGCCGCAGTACGGTGACA
Source organism: Trypoxylon attenuatum (assembly GCA_963989405.1). NCBI lineage: Eukaryota > Metazoa > Arthropoda > Insecta > Hymenoptera > Crabronidae > Trypoxylon > Trypoxylon attenuatum. The sequence goes on from OZ022489.1 coordinate 19,430,707, forward strand.
ACGGCCGAGTGCAATATTTTATCCTGAAAATCACGCATGCAAAGAACACAACGAGAAATAACCGCGAAAGAAGCAAATTGAACAGAAAGAACGAGTAAACGAATTTATTTCATAAGAAGTGGCCAGTCGCACTGGTTCACAAGATGGCCGCCGAGGCCGGTCGCCGATTTCCGCTCGAGAATCCCGTCTTGGTTCGAATCTTGATCCGCGGCCAATCACAGAGCCGCTCGCTCGTCGCCTGTTCCTCGCGGCCAATCACCGGCCGCTCGCCAATACACGCCGTTAACGCGGCCGCACGCTCCTAACAAAAGACTCGACTGGTACCGGGGAGTTTACACACGTCTTTCTGGGCGAGAATTCCTTGGTGGTCCTAATTCAGCTGTGGCCTGTACCCGATGAGGCCTCCGAGGGCCGGGGCCCCCCCTCGAAGCCGTCGCTCTAGCACTGCGACTTTGTTTCCCCGGTACGTTCCCCCCCAGGACTCTAGCACCCGTTGACCACCAAGAAATTCTCTCCCAAGCACTGCACCGAACCGCACCGAGACCCCACAACGATCGCACGCACACCAAAGAAACGCAAGAAGGAAGAAATGCGCCACTTACCGTCTCCGCCCACCTGCTAACCCGCTACACAGCTCCTGGGTCACGTTCCACACGGCCGAAAATCACCGCCAAAGTACACTGAACGCGGCCGAGGGACTCTAATCGGATCTCTAAGCCACCAACTCAATCTATCTCAAGGTCAGAAAGAAGAAATACTATTCAAACGCAAATGTGACTGATCACTACGCACGCCGGAAGTCGAGTGTCGCAGGTTAGCACGCGGTCGGAGACGCGGGCCCATGCCGCTAGTGACGCCGCCTAGAATTGGGGTGGTTGCGCTAGAGAGGTCCCCCGGCGGCCGACAGGTGGTGGGTCCTGTCCTATTTTGGTGATTGATTCTGCGGCCTCGATCCCTCGGGTTGTGCTGCTTTCCCTGGTGGCTGCTCTGCGACTCTTAGTGTATCCAGCTGATCGTCGGCCGTGGTCTATCGGGGTGTCGACCGGGTGATCAATCCGGCCGACACCACCGGGTTTACCTGTGACTTAAATACAACAGAGCGAAAAGGGGTTAATATTGTTTATTCGTCGGTGCGCGTGCTTGGCCCTTCGGAACGCGAGCTCCCCCCGGTCCGGCGTGCGCGGTCAGATTCCGCGGAGGTGGGCAGTGACGGAGCGGGTCAACAAGCGCTTCGTCACAGTGTATACACTTTGATCATAGCCATCAGGCCGAGATGGATGATATCTCGAAGTCACCTCGGAATGTGTATACACTTTGATCATAGGCATCAGGCCGAGATGGACCATATCTCGAAGTCACCTCGAAATACGTATACACACTTTAACCTTAGCCATCAGGCCGAGATCCATGACTTCTTGGAGTCAACTCGGAATGCGTATACAGTGTCTGATCATAGCCATCAGGCCGAGATGGATGACATCTCGTAGTCACCTCGAAATGCGTGTACACACTTTGATCTTAGACATTAGGCCGAGATGGGTGACGTCTCGGAGTCAGCTCGAAATGCGTTTACACACTTTGATCTTAGCCATCAGGCCGAGATGGATGACTTCTCGGAGTCACCTCGGAACGTGTATACACAGCTTGACATTAGGCATCAGGCCGAGATGGATGACTGCTCGGCGTCACCTCGGAAAGTGTATACACTTTGATCGTAGCCATCAGTTTGAGATGGATGACTTCTCGGAGTCACCTCGGATGACATTAGCCATCGGGCCGAGATGGATGATCGTCTCGGAGTCATCTCGGAATGTGTATACACACTTCGATCTTAGCCATCGGGCCGAGATGGATGACATCTCGTAGTCACCTCGAAATGCGTGTACACACTTTGATCTTAGCCATTAGGTCGAGATCCATGACTTCTTGGAGTTACCTCGGAATGTGTATACACTTTGATCCTAGCCATCAGGCCGAGATGGATGATATCTCGAAGTCACCTCGGAATGTGTATACACTTTGATCATAGGCATCAGGCCGAGATGGATGACTTCTCGTAGTCACCGCGAAATGCGTGTACACACTTTGATCTTAGCCATTAGGTCGAGATCCATGACTTCTTGGAGATACCTCGGAATGCGTATACAGTGTCTGATCATAGCCACCAGGCCGAGATGGATGACTTCTCGGAGTCACCTCGGAATGCGTATACACATTCTGATCTTATCCCTCAGGCCGAGATGCATGACATCTCGAAGTCACCTCGAATTGCGTATACACACTTTGATCATAGCCATCAGGCCGAGATGGATGACATCTCCAAATCATCTCGAAATGTGTACACACACTTCGATCTTAGCCATCAGGCCGAGATGGATGACATCTCGAAGTAACCTCGAAATGCGTTTACACACTTTGATCTTAGCCATCACGCCGAGATGGATGACTGCTCGGAGTCACCTCGGAAAGTGTATACACACTTTGATCATAGCCATCAGGCCGAGATGGATGACATTTCAAAGTCACCTCGAAATGTGTACACACACGTTGATCTTAGCCATCACGCTAAGATGGATGACTTCTCGGAGTCACCTCGAAATGCGTATACACAGTTTGATCTTACCCCTCAGGCCGAGATCCATGACTTCTTGGAGTCACCTCGGAATGCGTATACAGTGTCTGATCATAGCCACCAGGAAGAGATGGATGACTTCTCGGAGTCACCTCGAAATGCGTATACACAGCTTGACATTAGCCATCAGGCCGAGATGGATGACTTCTCGGAGTCACCTCGGAATGCGTATACAGTGTCTGATCATAGCCACCAGGCCGAGATGGATGACTTCTCGGAGTCACCTCGGAATGCGTATACACATTCTGATCTTATCCCTCAGGCCGAGATGCATGACATCTCGAAGTCACCTCGAATTGCGTATACACACTTTGATCATAGCCATCAGGCCGAGATGGATGATATCTCCAAATCATCTCGAAATGTGTACACACACTTCGATCTTAGCCATCAGGCCGAGATGGATGACATCTCGAAGTAACCTCGAAATGCGTTTACACACTTTGATCTTAGCCATCACGCCGAGATGGATGACTTCTCGGAGTCACCTCGGAACGTGTATACACAGTTTGACACTAGCCATCAGGCCGAGATGGATGACTTCTCGGAGTCACCTCGGAACGTGTATACACAGCTTGACATTAGCCATCAGGCCGAGATGGATGACTGCTCGGAGTCACCTCGGAAAGTGTATACACACTTTGATCATAGCCATCTTGCCGAGATGGATGACATCTCGAAGTAACCTCGAAATGCGTTTACACACTTTGATCTTAGCCATAACGCCGAGATGGATGACTTCTCGGAGTCACCTCGGAACGTGTATACACAGCTTGACATTAGCCATCAGGCCGAGATGGATGACTTCTCGGAGTCACCTCGGAACATGTATACACAGCTTGACATTAGCCATCAGGCCGAGATGGATGACTGCTCGGAGTCACCGCGGAAAGTGTATACACACTTTGATCATAGCCATCAGGCCGAGATGGATGACATTTCAAAGTCACCTCGAAATGTGTACACACACGTTGATCTTAGCCATCACGCTAAGATGGATGACTTCTCGGAGTCACCTCGAAATGCGTATACACAGTTTGATCTTACCCCTCAGGCCGAGATGGATGACATCTCGAAGTCACCTCGAATTGCGTATACACACTTTGATCATAGCCATCAGGCCGAGATGGATGACATCTCCAAATCATCTCGAAATGTGTACACACACTTCGATCTTAGCCATCAGGCCGAGATGGATGACATCTCGAAGTAACCTCGAAATGCGTTTACACACTTTGATCATAGCCATCAGGCCGAGATGGATGACATCTCCAAATCATCTCGAAATGTGTACACACACTTCGATCTTAGCCATCAGGCCGAGATGGATGACATCTCGAAGTAACCTCGAAATGCGTTTACACACTTTGATCTTAGCCATCACGCCGAGATGGATGACTTCTCGGAGTCACCTCGGAACGTGTATACACAGCTTGACATTAGCCATCAGGCCGAGATGGATGACTTCTCGGAGTCACCTCGAAATGCGTATACACAGTTTGATCTTACCCCTCAGGCCGAGATCCATGACTTCTTGGAGTCACCTCGGAATGCGTATACAGTGTCTGATCATAGCCACCAGGCCGAGATGGATGACTTCTCGGAGTCACCTCGGAATGCGTATACACATTCTGATCTTATCCCTCAGGCCGAGATGCATGACATCTCCAAGTCACCTCGAATTGCGTATACACACTTTGATCATAGCCATCAGGCCGAGATGGATGACATCTCCAAATCATCTCGAAATGTGTACACACACTTCGATCTTAGCCATCAGGCCGAGATGGATGACATCTCGAAGTAACCTCGAAATGCGTTTACACACTTTGATCTTAGCCATCACGCCGAGATGGATGACTTCTCGGAGTCACCTCGGAACGTGTATACACAGTTTGACACTAGCCATCAGGCCGAGATGGATGACTTCTCGGAGTCACCTCGGAACGTGTATACACAGCTTGACATTAGCCATCAGGCCGAGATGGATGACTGCTCGGAGTCCCCTCGGAAAGTGTATACACACTTTGATCATAGCCATCAGGCCGAGATGGATGACATTTCAAAGTCACCTCGAAATGTGTACACACACGTTGATCTTAGCCATCACGCTAAGATGGATGACTTCTCGGAGTCACCTCGAAATGCGTATACACAGTTTGATCTTACCCCTCAGGCCGAGATCCATGACTGCTTGGAGTCACCTCGGAATGCGTATACAGTGTCTGATCATAGCCATCAGGCCGAGATGGATGACATCTCGTAGTCACCTCGAAATGCGTTTACACACTTTGATCTTAGCCATTAGGTCGAGATCCATGACTTCTTGGAGTCACCTCGGAATGCGTATACAGTGTCTGATCATAGCCACCAGGCCGAGATGGATGACTTCTCGGAGTCACCTCGGAATGCGTATACACATTCTGATCTTATCCCTCAGGCCGAGATGCATGACATCTCCAAGTCACCTCGAATTGCGTATACACACTTTGATCATAGCCATCAGGCCGAGATGGATGACATCTCCAAATCATCTCGAAATGTGTACACACACTTCGATCTTAGCCATCAGGCCGAGATGGATGACATCTCGAAGTAACCTCGAAATGCGTTTACACACTTTGATCTTAGCCATCACGCCGAGATGGATGACTTCTCGGAGTCACCTCGGAACGTGTATACACAGTTTGACACTAGCCATCAGGCCGAGATGGATGACTTCTCGGAGTCACCTCGGAACGTGTATACACAGCTTGACATTAGCCATCAGGCCGAGATGGATGACTGCTCGGAGTCCCCTCGGAAAGTGTATACACACTTTGATCATAGCCATCAGGCCGAGATGGATGACATTTCAAAGTCACCTCGAAATGTGTACACACACGTTGATCTTAGCCATCACGCTAAGATGGATGACTTCTCGGAGTCACCTCGAAATGCGTATACACAGTTTGATCTTACCCCTCAGGCCGAGATCCATGACTGCTTGGAGTCACCTCGGAATGCGTATACAGTGTCTGATCATAGCCATCAGGCCGAGATGGATGACATCTCGTAGTCACCTCGAAATGCGTTTACACACTTTGATCTTAGCCATTAGGTCGAGATCCATGACTTCTTGGAGTCACCTCGGAATGCGTATACAGTGTCTGATCATAGCCACCAGGCCGAGATGGATGACTTCTCGGAGTCACCTCGGAATGCGTATACACATTCTGATCTTATCCCTCAGGCCGAGATGCATGACATCTCCAAGTCACCTCGAATTGCGTATACACACTTTGATCATAGCCATCAGGCCGAGATGGATGACATCTCCAAATCATCTCGAAATGTGTACACACACTTCGATCTTAGCCATCAGGCCGAGATGGATGACATCTCGAAGTAACCTCGAAATGCGTTTACACACTTTGATCTTAGCCATCACGCCGAGATGGATGACTTCTCGGAGTCACCTCGGAACGTGTATACACAGTTTGACACTAGCCATCAGGCCGAGATGGATGACTTCTCGGAGTCACCTCGGAACGTGTATACACAGCTTGACATTAGCCATCAGGCCGAGATGGATGACTGCTCGGAGTCCCCTCGGAAAGTGTATACACACTTTGATCATAGCCATCAGGCCGAGATGGATGACATTTCAAAGTCACCTCGAAATGTGTACACACACGTTGATCTTAGCCATCACGCTAAGATGGATGACTTCTCGGAGTCACCTCGAAATGCGTATACACAGTTTGATCTTACCCCTCAGGCCGAGATCCATGACTTCTTGGAGTCACCTCGGAATGCGTATACAGTGTCTGATCATAGCCATCAGGCCGAGATGGATGACATCTCGTAGTCACCTCGAAATGCGTTTACACACTTTGATCTTAGCCATCACGCCGAGATGGATGACTTCTCGGAGTCACCTCGGAACGTGTATACACAGTTTGACACTAGCCATCAGGCCGAGATGGATGACTTCTCGGAGTCACCTCGGAACGTGTATACACAGATTGACATTAGCCATCAGGCCGAGATGGATGACTTCTCGGAGTCACCTCGAAATGCGTATACACAGTTTGATCTTACCCCTCAGGCCGAGATCCATGACTCCTTGGAGTCACCTCGGAATGCGTATACAGTGTCTGATCATAGCCACCAGGCCGAGATGGATGACTTCTCGGAGTCACCTCGGAATGCGTATACACATTCTGATCTTATCCCTCAGGCCGAGATGCATGACATCTCCAAGTCACCTCGAATTGCGTATACACACTTTGATCATAGCCATCAGGCCGAGATGGATGACATCTCCAAATCATCTCGAAATGTGTACACACACTTCGATCTTAGCCATCAGGCCGAGATGGATGACATCTCGAAGTAACCTCGAAATGCGTTTACACACTTTGATCTTAGCCATCACGCCGAGATGGATGACTTCTCGGAGTCACCTCGGAACGTGTATACACAGCTTGACATTAGCCATCAGGCCGAGATGGATGACTTCTCGGAGTCACCTCGGAACGTGTATACACAGCTTGACATTAGCCATCAGGCCGAGATGGATGACTGCTCGGAGTCACCTCGGAAAGTGTATACACACTTTGATCATAGCCATCTTGCCGAGATGGATGACATCTCGAAGTAACCTCGAAATGCGTTTACACACTTTGATCTTAGCCATAACGCCGAGATGGATGTCTTCTCGGAGTCACCTCGGAACGTGTATACACAGCTTGACATTAGCCATCAGGCCGAGATGGATGACTTCTCGGAGTCACCTCGGAACGTGTATACACAGCTTGACATTAGCCATCAGGCCGAGATGGATGACTGCTCGGAGTCACCGCGGAAAGTGTATACACACTTTGATCATAGCCATCAGGCCGAGATGGATGACATTTCAAAGTCACCTCGAAATGTGTACACACACGTTGATCTTAGCCATCACGCTAAGATGGATGACTTCTCGGAGTCACCTCGAAATGCGTATACACAGTTTGATCTTACCCCTCAGGCCGAGATCCATGACTTCTTGGAGTCACCTCGGAATGCGTATACAGTGTCTGATCATAGCCATCAGGCCGAGATGGATGACATCTCGTAGTCACCTCGAAATGCGTATAGACACTTTGACCTTAGCCATCAGGCCGAGATCCATGACTTCTTGGAGTCACCTCGCAATGCGTATACAGTGTCTGATCATAGCCACCAGGAAGAGATGGATGACTTCTCGTAGTCACCGCGAAATGCGTGTACACACTTTGATCTTAGCCATTAGGTCGAGATCCGTGACTTCTTGGAGTTACCTCGGAATGTGTTGCGACGACGATCCGCGCGCGCCGCCGGCCGTACCCGCCCACGCGGCCGAAATCGTCCGCAAAAGAGAGGTTCGGTGTTCGCTCCGCGCTGATTTCCCCGCGATTCGCCTAACCCGCGGTTGGGCGCCAGGCCCCCGAAAGGACCACTATTTATCTATGAAGGTGCGAGCTAGGATGGTGGATCGAATCGCGGACGGAAAACAGGCTCGTCTCATCCGGCACGGCTAACTCCGGTCTAGGTCGTTTGGGTTCAGGCTGAGCCCGAGGGAAAGCGCAGTCTGGCTCGGCCGCCGCAGTACGGTGACAACGGCCGAGTGCAATATTTTATCCTGAAAATCACGCATGCAAAGAACACAACGAGAAATAACCGCGAAAGAAGCAAATTGAACAGAAAGAACGAGTAAACGAATTTATTTCATAAGAAGTGGCCAGTCGCACTGGTTCACAAGATGGCCGCCGAGGCCGGTCGCCGATTTCCGCTCGAGAATCCCGTCTTGGTTCGAATCTTGATCCGCGGCCAATCACAGAGCCGCTCGCTCGTCGCCTGTTCCTCGCGGCCAATCACCGGCCGCTCGCCAATACACGCCGTTAACGCGGCCGCACGCTCCTAACAAAAGACTCGACTGGTACCGGGGAGTTTACACACGTCTTTCTGGGCGAGAATTCCTTGGTGGTCCTAATTCAGCTGTGGCCTGTACCCGATGAGGCCTCCGAGGGCCGGGGCCCCCCCTCGAAGCCGTCGCTCTAGCACTGCGACTTTGTTTCCCCGGTACGTTCCCCCCCAGGACTCTAGCACCCGTTGACCACCAAGAAATTCTCTCCCAAGCACTGCACCGAACCGCACCGAGACCCCACAACGATCGCACGCACACCAAAGAAACGCAAGAAGGAAGAAATGCGCCACTTACCGTCTCCGCCCACCTGCTAACCCGCTACACAGCTCCTGGGTCACGTTCCACACGGCCGAAAATCACCGCCAAAGTACACTGAACGCGGCCGAGGGACTCTAATCGGATCTCTAAGCCACCAACTCAATCTATCTCAAGGTCAGAAAGAAGAAATACTATTCAAACGCAAATGTGACTGATCACTACGCACGCCGGAAGTCGAGTGTCGCAGGTTAGCACGCGGTCGGAGACGCGGGCCCATGCCGCTAGTGACGCCGCCTAGAATTGGGGTGGTTGCGCTAGAGAGGTCCCCCGGCGGCCGACAGGTGGTGGGTCCTGTCCTATTTTGGTGATTGATTCTGCGGCCTCGATCCCTCGGGTTGTGCTGCTTTCCCTGGTGGCTGCTCTGCGACTCTTAGTGTATCCAGCTGATCGTCGGCCGTGGTCTATCGGGGTGTCGACCGGGTGATCAATCCGGCCGACACCACCGGGTTTACCTGTGACTTAAATACAACAGAGCGAAAAGGGGTTAATATTGTTTATTCGTCGGTGCGCGTGCTTGGCCCTTCGGAACGCGAGCTCCCCCCGGTCCGGCGTGCGCGGTCAGATTCCGCGGAGGTGGGCAGTGACGGAGCGGGTCAACAAGCGCTTCGTCACATCCTTCCCCCCCATTGGGGAGGCCCTGCGGGCCCCTTGCGTTCCCTTGGTAATTCAGGCGGCGTCGCTACCCCCGGGGTCCCCGGTTCTCAACTCCCATCTGGACACTCCCCCGGTTCGTTCCGAACGGCCAAGTTTTTGTTATCTCCATTCACTCTGGTCGCACGTCATCCTCCATCCCGATCACTAGCGTACCTCATGCGTACTGTATTTACACGTCTCATTCGCACCGAAATTTACACTATTTACAATATTTACATTATTTCTAATTTCTCATTCGCATTTCATTCATACACCCCCACATACATGCTCTACGCGGCTACGGTACTTCGAAACGACGCGTTTCCTAACCCCGTGGCCTTTCTTGTCGGCCACCCGACCCTGTACACAAAATCTCCTACGTCCTGTAAGCTCGCTCTACGGGCTTCAATCACGGATGGTGCGGCGAAGGAGATCGCATGCTGAATTCAGGCCGTTCGCGCTTCATCTGGCCAGTCCTATTTGTTCGAGGGAGGGGGGGATGAGGGACGATTTCGATCCCCTGCAGGCGGAAGTCCTGGATGACGAGGGAGTTCACGGCCCATGGCTCGTTGACAGGGTGCCTTCTCATACGGCCGCTCGCCGAGGACTGCTCCACCTTGGTCTTTGGGCAGGTGACACCTTCGCGGACGCATCTGACCGCGGTCCTTAAACACCCTGGCCACTCGTGCAATAACAGCCGATAGTTGGTCCTGGCCGGTCTCAAGTGTCCTGCTGGTGATTCCTCGTGGGCCTCGGCTAGCAGCGCGGCTTCGCTCGTGGTCCCGCTGCACCCCCCTTCCGCCCTCGTCATCGCCGTCTAGGATTCTTGAGTCCCCCCCGTCGCCCCGCGATCCTGGTACTGTCCACAGTTCCACCCAGCCCGAGTACTTGGATCTTTTGCGAGGGCGAACCCCTCGCTCCGCACGGCCCTGCTCCAAATCCGATCTCCCCACCTGGCGCCCCTTGCGCCGCGCGCACCTAGTTCGGCCTGATCGACGTCTTTGCCGGTAGATCACCGCGTCTCTTGCGTCCCTTCGCTCCGCACCATCGAACTCCCGAGCCTTCCGATCACAATACGCGGCCTACCTCACGCGATCTCTATTGACATTTTTTTCTACCACCGGTTCGAACGCACCTATTGTTTCCGAGCGGTTACCAAGCAGCTAATTAGCGATTTCTCGAACTTTCCACTAACTCAATCAAATAATTTTTCTGCACGACTTCACCGAAGTAAATTAATTGCTGATGCTAAATTAGTCAAATGATAGTTAGTTAACTAAGGCTCTAATTACTTTCCGAAGTCTCCCGCTGCGATCACCCTCGGGCCCCACGTTGGGCGCCAAATTTGCGACGACGATCCGCGCGCGCCGCCGGCCGTACCCGCCCACGCGGCCGAAATCGTCCGCAAAAGAGAGGTTCGGTGTTCGCTCCGCGCTGATTTCCCCGCGATTCGCCTAACCCGCGGTTGGGCGCCAGGCCCCCGAAAGGACCACTATTTATCTATGAAGGTGCGAGCTAGGATGGTGGATCGAATCGCGGACGGAAAACAGGCTCGTCTCATCCGGCACGGCTAACTCCGGTCTAGGTCGTTTGGGTCCAGGCTGAGCCCGAGGGAAAGCGCAGTCTGGCTCGGCCGCCGCAGTACGGTGACAACGGCCGAGTGCAATATTTTATCCTGAAAATCACGCATGCAAAGAACACAACGAGAAATAACCGCGAAAGAAGCAAATTGAACAGAAAGAACGAGTAAACGAATTTATTTCATAAGAAGTGGCCAGTCGCACTGGTTCACAAGATGGCCGCCGAGGCCGGTCGCCGATTTCCGCTCGAGAATCCCGTCTTGGTTCGAATCTTGATCCGCGGCCAATCACAGAGCCGCTCGCTCGTCGCCTGTTCCTCGCGGCCAATCACCGGCCGCTCGCCAATACACGCCGTTAACGCGGCCGCACGCTCCTAACAAAAGACTCGACTGGTACCGGGGAGTTTACACACGTCTTTCTGGGCGAGAATTCCTTGGTGGTCCTAATTCAGCTGTGGCCTGTACCCGATGAGGCCTCCGAGGGCCGGGGCCCCCCCTCGAAGCCGTCGCTCTAGCACTGCGACTTTGTTTCCCCGGTACGTTCCCCCCCAGGACTCTAGCACCCGTTGACCACCAAGAAATTCTCTCCCAAGCACTGCACCGAACCGCACCGAGACCCCACAACGATCGCACGCACACCAAAGAAACGCAAGAAGGAAGAAATGCGCCACTTACCGTCTCCGCCCACCTGCTAACCCGCTACACAGCTCCTGGGTCACGTTCCACACGGCCGAAAATCACCGCCAAAGTACACTGAACGCGGCCGAGGGACTCTAATCGGATCTCTAAGCCACCAACTCAATCTATCTCAAGGTCAGAAAGAAGAAATACTATTCAAACGCAAATGTGACTGATCACTACGCACGCCGGAAGTCGAGTGTCGCAGGTTAGCACGCGGTCGGAGACGCGGGCCCATGCCGCTAGTGACGCCGCCTAGAATTGGGGTGGTTGCGCTAGAGAGGTCCCCCGGCGGCCGACAGGTGGTGGGTCCTGTCCTATTTTGGTGATTGATTCTGCGGCCTCGATCCCTCGGGTTGTGCTGCTTTCCCTGGTGGCTGCTCTGCGACTCTTAGTGTATCCAGCTGATCGTCGGCCGTGGTCTATCGGGGTGTCGACCGGGTGATCAATCCGGCCGACACCACCGGGTTTACCTGTGACTTAAATACAACAGAGCGAAAAGGGGTTAATATTGTTTATTCGTCGGTGCGCGTGCTTGGCCCTTCGGAACGCGAGCTCCCCCCGGTCCGGCGTGCGCGGTCAGATTCCGCGGAGGTGGGCAGTGACGGAGCGGGTCAACAAGCGCTTCGTCACAGTGTATACACTTTGATCATAGCCATCAGGCCGAGATGGATGATATCTCGAAGTCACCTCGGAATGTGTATACACTTTGATCATAGGCATCAGGCCGAGATGGACCATATCTCGAAGTCACCTCGAAATACGTATACACACTTTAACCTTAGCCATCAGGCCGAGATCCATGACTTCTTGGAGTCAACTCGGAATGCGTATACAGTGTCTGATCATAGCCATCAGGCCGAGATGGATGACATCTCGTAGTCACCTCGAAATGCGTGTACACACTTTGATCTTAGACATTAGGCCGAGATGGGTGACGTCTCGGAGTCAGCTCGAAATGCGTTTACACACTTTGATCTTAGCCATCAGGCCGAGATGGATGACTTCTCGGAGTCACCTCGGAACGTGTATACACAGCTTGACATTAGGCATCAGGCCGAGATGGATGACTGCTCGGCGTCACCTCGGAAAGTGTATACACTTTGATCGTAGCCATCAGTTTGAGATGGATGACTTCTCGGAGTCACCTCGGATGACATTAGCCATCGGGCCGAGATGGATGATCGTCTCGGAGTCATCTCGGAATGTGTATACACACTTCGATCTTAGCCATCGGGCCGAGATGGATGACATCTCGTAGTCACCTCGAAATGCGTGTACACACTTTGATCTTAGCCATTAGGTCGAGATCCATGACTTCTTGGAGTTACCTCGGAATGTGTATACACTTTGATCCTAGCCATCAGGCCGAGATGGATGATATCTCGAAGTCACCTCGGAATGTGTATACACTTTGATCATAGGCATCAGGCCGAGATGGATGACTTCTCGTAGTCACCGCGAAATGCGTGTACACACTTTGATCTTAGCCATTAGGTCGAGATCCATGACTTCTTGGAGATACCTCGGAATGCGTATACAGTGTCTGATCATAGCCACCAGGCCGAGATGGATGACTTCTCGGAGTCACCTCGGAATGCGTATACACATTCTGATCTTATCCCTCAGGCCGAGATGCATGACATCTCGAAGTCACCTCGAATTGCGTATACACACTTTGATCATAGCCATCAGGCCGAGATGGATGACATCTCCAAATCATCTCGAAATGTGTACACACACTTCGATCTTAGCCATCAGGCCGAGATGGATGACATCTCGAAGTAACCTCGAAATGCGTTTACACACTTTGATCTTAGCCATCACGCCGAGATGGATGACTGCTCGGAGTCACCTCGGAAAGTGTATACACACTTTGATCATAGCCATCAGGCCGAGATGGATGACATTTCAAAGTCACCTCGAAATGTGTACACACACGTTGATCTTAGCCATCACGCTAAGATGGATGACTTCTCGGAGTCACCTCGAAATGCGTATACACAGTTTGATCTTACCCCTCAGGCCGAGATCCATGACTTCTTGGAGTCACCTCGGAATGCGTATACAGTGTCTGATCATAGCCACCAGGAAGAGATGGATGACTTCTCGGAGTCACCTCGAAATGCGTATACACAGCTTGACATTAGCCATCAGGCCGAGATGGATGACTTCTCGGAGTCACCTCGGAATGCGTATACAGTGTCTGATCATAGCCACCAGGCCGAGATGGATGACTTCTCGGAGTCACCTCGGAATGCGTATACACATTCTGATCTTATCCCTCAGGCCGAGATGCATGACATCTCGAAGTCACCTCGAATTGCGTATACACACTTTGATCATAGCCATCAGGCCGAGATGGATGATATCTCCAAATCATCTCGAAATGTGTACACACACTTCGATCTTAGCCATCAGGCCGAGATGGATGACATCTCGAAGTAACCTCGAAATGCGTTTACACACTTTGATCTTAGCCATCACGCCGAGATGGATGACTTCTCGGAGTCACCTCGGAACGTGTATACACAGTTTGACACTAGCCATCAGGCCGAGATGGATGACTTCTCGGAGTCACCTCGGAACGTGTATACACAGCTTGACATTAGCCATCAGGCCGAGATGGATGACTGCTCGGAGTCACCTCGGAAAGTGTATACACACTTTGATCATAGCCATCTTGCCGAGATGGATGACATCTCGAAGTAACCTCGAAATGCGTTTACACACTTTGATCTTAGCCATAACGCCGAGATGGATGACTTCTCGGAGTCACCTCGGAACGTGTATACACAGCTTGACATTAGCCATCAGGCCGAGATGGATGACTTCTCGGAGTCACCTCGGAACATGTATACACAGCTTGACATTAGCCATCAGGCCGAGATGGATGACTGCTCGGAGTCACCGCGGAAAGTGTATACACACTTTGATCATAGCCATCAGGCCGAGATGGATGACATTTCAAAGTCACCTCGAAATGTGTACACACACGTTGATCTTAGCCATCACGCTAAGATGGATGACTTCTCGGAGTCACCTCGAAATGCGTATACACAGTTTGATCTTACCCCTCAGGCCGAGATGGATGACATCTCGAAGTCACCTCGAATTGCGTATACACACTTTGATCATAGCCATCAGGCCGAGATGGATGACATCTCCAAATCATCTCGAAATGTGTACACACACTTCGATCTTAGCCATCAGGCCGAGATGGATGACATCTCGAAGTAACCTCGAAATGCGTTTACACACTTTGATCATAGCCATCAGGCCGAGATGGATGACATCTCCAAATCATCTCGAAATGTGTACACACACTTCGATCTTAGCCATCAGGCCGAGATGGATGACATCTCGAAGTAACCTCGAAATGCGTTTACACACTTTGATCTTAGCCATCACGCCGAGATGGATGACTTCTCGGAGTCACCTCGGAACGTGTATACACAGCTTGACATTAGCCATCAGGCCGAGATGGATGACTTCTCGGAGTCACCTCGAAATGCGTATACACAGTTTGATCTTACCCCTCAGGCCGAGATCCATGACTTCTTGGAGTCACCTCGGAATGCGTATACAGTGTCTGATCATAGCCACCAGGCCGAGATGGATGACTTCTCGGAGTCACCTCGGAATGCGTATACACATTCTGATCTTATCCCTCAGGCCGAGATGCATGACATCTCCAAGTCACCTCGAATTGCGTATACACACTTTGATCATAGCCATCAGGCCGAGATGGATGACATCTCCAAATCATCTCGAAATGTGTACACACACTTCGATCTTAGCCATCAGGCCGAGATGGATGACATCTCGAAGTAACCTCGAAATGCGTTTACACACTTTGATCTTAGCCATCACGCCGAGATGGATGACTTCTCGGAGTCACCTCGGAACGTGTATACACAGTTTGACACTAGCCATCAGGCCGAGATGGATGACTTCTCGGAGTCACCTCGGAACGTGTATACACAGCTTGACATTAGCCATCAGGCCGAGATGGATGACTGCTCGGAGTCCCCTCGGAAAGTGTATACACACTTTGATCATAGCCATCAGGCCGAGATGGATGACATTTCAAAGTCACCTCGAAATGTGTACACACACGTTGATCTTAGCCATCACGCTAAGATGGATGACTTCTCGGAGTCACCTCGAAATGCGTATACACAGTTTGATCTTACCCCTCAGGCCGAGATCCATGACTGCTTGGAGTCACCTCGGAATGCGTATACAGTGTCTGATCATAGCCATCAGGCCGAGATGGATGACATCTCGTAGTCACCTCGAAATGCGTTTACACACTTTGATCTTAGCCATTAGGTCGAGATCCATGACTTCTTGGAGTCACCTCGGAATGCGTATACAGTGTCTGATCATAGCCACCAGGCCGAGATGGATGACTTCTCGGAGTCACCTCGGAATGCGTATACACATTCTGATCTTATCCCTCAGGCCGAGATGCATGACATCTCCAAGTCACCTCGAATTGCGTATACACACTTTGATCATAGCCATCAGGCCGAGATGGATGACATCTCCAAATCATCTCGAAATGTGTACACACACTTCGATCTTAGCCATCAGGCCGAGATGGATGACATCTCGAAGTAACCTCGAAATGCGTTTACACACTTTGATCTTAGCCATCACGCCGAGATGGATGACTTCTCGGAGTCACCTCGGAACGTGTATACACAGTTTGACACTAGCCATCAGGCCGAGATGGATGACTTCTCGGAGTCACCTCGGAACGTGTATACACAGCTTGACATTAGCCATCAGGCCGAGATGGATGACTGCTCGGAGTCCCCTCGGAAAGTGTATACACACTTTGATCATAGCCATCAGGCCGAGATGGATGACATTTCAAAGTCACCTCGAAATGTGTACACACACGTTGATCTTAGCCATCACGCTAAGATGGATGACTTCTCGGAGTCACCTCGAAATGCGTATACACAGTTTGATCTTACCCCTCAGGCCGAGATCCATGACTTCTTGGAGTCACCTCGGAATGCGTATACAGTGTCTGATCATAGCCATCAGGCCGAGATGGATGACATCTCGTAGTCACCTCGAAATGCGTTTACACACTTTGATCTTAGCCATCACGCCGAGATGGATGACTTCTCGGAGTCACCTCGGAACGTGTATACACAGTTTGACACTAGCCATCAGGCCGAGATGGATGACTTCTCGGAGTCACCTCGGAACGTGTATACACAGATTGACATTAGCCATCAGGCCGAGATGGATGACTTCTCGGAGTCACCTCGAAATGCGTATACACAGTTTGATCTTACCCCTCAGGCCGAGATCCATGACTCCTTGGAGTCACCTCGGAATGCGTATACAGTGTCTGATCATAGCCACCAGGCCGAGATGGATGACTTCTCGGAGTCACCTCGGAATGCGTATACACATTCTGATCTTATCCCTCAGGCCGAGATGCATGACATCTCCAAGTCACCTCGAATTGCGTATACACACTTTGATCATAGCCATCAGGCCGAGATGGATGACATCTCCAAATCATCTCGAAATGTGTACACACACTTCGATCTTAGCCATCAGGCCGAGATGGATGACATCTCGAAGTAACCTCGAAATGCGTTTACACACTTTGATCTTAGCCATCACGCCGAGATGGATGACTTCTCGGAGTCACCTCGGAACGTGTATACACAGCTTGACATTAGCCATCAGGCCGAGATGGATGACTTCTCGGAGTCACCTCGGAACGTGTATACACAGCTTGACATTAGCCATCAGGCCGAGATGGATGACTGCTCGGAGTCACCTCGGAAAGTGTATACACACTTTGATCATAGCCATCTTGCCGAGATGGATGACATCTCGAAGTAACCTCGAAATGCGTTTACACACTTTGATCTTAGCCATAACGCCGAGATGGATGTCTTCTCGGAGTCACCTCGGAACGTGTATACACAGCTTGACATTAGCCATCAGGCCGAGATGGATGACTTCTCGGAGTCACCTCGGAACGTGTATACACAGCTTGACATTAGCCATCAGGCCGAGATGGATGACTGCTCGGAGTCACCGCGGAAAGTGTATACACACTTTGATCATAGCCATCAGGCCGAGATGGATGACATTTCAAAGTCACCTCGAAATGTGTACACACACGTTGATCTTAGCCATCACGCTAAGATGGATGACTTCTCGGAGTCACCTCGAAATGCGTATACACAGTTTGATCTTACCCCTCAGGCCGAGATCCATGACTTCTTGGAGTCACCTCGGAATGCGTATACAGTGTCTGATCATAGCCATCAGGCCGAGATGGATGACATCTCGTAGTCACCTCGAAATGCGTATAGACACTTTGACCTTAGCCATCAGGCCGAGATCCATGACTTCTTGGAGTCACCTCGCAATGCGTATACAGTGTCTGATCATAGCCACCAGGAAGAGATGGATGACTTCTCGTAGTCACCGCGAAATGCGTGTACACACTTTGATCTTAGCCATTAGGTCGAGATCCGTGACTTCTTGGAGTTACCTCGGAATGTGTTGCGACGACGATCCGCGCGCGCCGCCGGCCGTACCCGCCCACGCGGCCGAAATCGTCCGCAAAAGAGAGGTTCGGTGTTCGCTCCGCGCTGATTTCCCCGCGATTCGCCTAACCCGCGGTTGGGCGCCAGGCCCCCGAAAGGACCACTATTTATCTATGAAGGTGCGAGCTAGGATGGTGGATCGAATCGCGGACGGAAAACAGGCTCGTCTCATCCGGCACGGCTAACTCCGGTCTAGGTCGTTTGGGTCCAGGCTGAGCCCGAGGGAAAGCGCAGTCTGGCTCGGCCGCCGCAGTACGGTGACAACGGCCGAGTGCAATATTTTATCCTGAAAATCACGCATGCAAAGAACACAACGAGAAATAACCGCGAAAGAAGCAAATTGAACAGAAAGAACGAGTAAACGAATTTATTTCATAAGAAGTGGCCAGTCGCACTGGTTCACAAGATGGCCGCCGAGGCCGGTCGCCGATTTCCGCTCGAGAATCCCGTCTTGGTTCGAATCTTGATCCGCGGCCAATCACAGAGCCGCTCGCTCGTCGCCTGTTCCTCGCGGCCAATCACCGGCCGCTCGCCAATACACGCCGTTAACGCGGCCGCACGCTCCTAACAAAAGACTCGACTGGTACCGGGGAGTTTACACACGTCTTTCTGGGCGAGAATTCCTTGGTGGTCCTAATTCAGCTGTGGCCTGTACCCGATGAGGCCTCCGAGGGCCGGGGCCCCCCCTCGAAGCCGTCGCTCTAGCACTGCGACTTTGTTTCCCCGGTACGTTCCCCCCCAGGACTCTAGCACCCGTTGACCACCAAGAAATTCTCTCCCAAGCACTGCACCGAACCGCACCGAGACCCCACAACGATCGCACGCACACCAAAGAAACGCAAGAAGGAAGAAATGCGCCACTTACCGTCTCCGCCCACCTGCTAACCCGCTACACAGCTCCTGGGTCACGTTCCACACGGCCGAAAATCACCGCCAAAGTACACTGAACGCGGCCGAGGGACTCTAATCGGATCTCTAAGCCACCAACTCAATCTATCTCAAGGTCAGAAAGAAGAAATACTATTCAAACGCAAATGTGACTGATCACTACGCACGCCGGAAGTCGAGTGTCGCAGGTTAGCACGCGGTCGGAGACGCGGGCCCATGCCGCTAGTGACGCCGCCTAGAATTGGGGTGGTTGCGCTAGAGAGGTCCCCCGGCGGCCGACAGGTGGTGGGTCCTGTCCTATTTTGGTGATTGATTCTGCGGCCTCGATCCCTCGGGTTGTGCTGCTTTCCCTGGTGGCTGCTCTGCGACTCTTAGTGTATCCAGCTGATCGTCGGCCGTGGTCTATCGGGGTGTCGACCGGGTGATCAATCCGGCCGACACCACCGGGTTTACCTGTGACTTAAATACAACAGAGCGAAAAGGGGTTAATATTGTTTATTCGTCGGTGCGCGTGCTTGGCCCTTCGGAACGCGAGCTCCCCCCGGTCCGGCGTGCGCGGTCAGATTCCGCGGAGGTGGGCAGTGACGGAGCGGGTCAACAAGCGCTTCGTCACAGTGTATACACTTTGATCATAGCCATCAGGCCGAGATGGATGATATCTCGAAGTCACCTCGGAATGTGTATACACTTTGATCATAGGCATCAGGCCGAGATGGACCATATCTCGAAGTCACCTCGAAATACGTATACACACTTTAACCTTAGCCATCAGGCCGAGATCCATGACTTCTTGGAGTCAACTCGGAATGCGTATACAGTGTCTGATCATAGCCATCAGGCCGAGATGGATGACATCTCGTAGTCACCTCGAAATGCGTGTACACACTTTGATCTTAGACATTAGGCCGAGATGGGTGACGTCTCGGAGTCAGCTCGAAATGCGTTTACACACTTTGATCTTAGCCATCAGGCCGAGATGGATGACTTCTCGGAGTCACCTCGGAACGTGTATACACAGCTTGACATTAGGCATCAGGCCGAGATGGATGACTGCTCGGCGTCACCTCGGAAAGTGTATACACTTTGATCGTAGCCATCAGTTTGAGATGGATGACTTCTCGGAGTCACCTCGGATGACATTAGCCATCGGGCCGAGATGGATGATCGTCTCGGAGTCATCTCGGAATGTGTATACACACTTCGATCTTAGCCATCGGGCCGAGATGGATGACATCTCGTAGTCACCTCGAAATGCGTGTACACACTTTGATCTTAGCCATTAGGTCGAGATCCATGACTTCTTGGAGTTACCTCGGAATGTGTATACACTTTGATCCTAGCCATCAGGCCGAGATGGATGATATCTCGAAGTCACCTCGGAATGTGTATACACTTTGATCATAGGCATCAGGCCGAGATGGATGACTTCTCGTAGTCACCGCGAAATGCGTGTACACACTTTGATCTTAGCCATTAGGTCGAGATCCATGACTTCTTGGAGATACCTCGGAATGCGTATACAGTGTCTGATCATAGCCACCAGGCCGAGATGGATGACTTCTCGGAGTCACCTCGGAATGCGTATACACATTCTGATCTTATCCCTCAGGCCGAGATGCATGACATCTCGAAGTCACCTCGAATTGCGTATACACACTTTGATCATAGCCATCAGGCCGAGATGGATGACATCTCCAAATCATCTCGAAATGTGTACACACACTTCGATCTTAGCCATCAGGCCGAGATGGATGACATCTCGAAGTAACCTCGAAATGCGTTTACACACTTTGATCTTAGCCATCACGCCGAGATGGATGACTGCTCGGAGTCACCTCGGAAAGTGTATACACACTTTGATCATAGCCATCAGGCCGAGATGGATGACATTTCAAAGTCACCTCGAAATGTGTACACACACGTTGATCTTAGCCATCACGCTAAGATGGATGACTTCTCGGAGTCACCTCGAAATGCGTATACACAGTTTGATCTTACCCCTCAGGCCGAGATCCATGACTTCTTGGAGTCACCTCGGAATGCGTATACAGTGTCTGATCATAGCCACCAGGAAGAGATGGATGACTTCTCGGAGTCACCTCGAAATGCGTATACACAGCTTGACATTAGCCATCAGGCCGAGATGGATGACTTCTCGGAGTCACCTCGGAATGCGTATACAGTGTCTGATCATAGCCACCAGGCCGAGATGGATGACTTCTCGGAGTCACCTCGGAATGCGTATACACATTCTGATCTTATCCCTCAGGCCGAGATGCATGACATCTCGAAGTCACCTCGAATTGCGTATACACACTTTGATCATAGCCATCAGGCCGAGATGGATGATATCTCCAAATCATCTCGAAATGTGTACACACACTTCGATCTTAGCCATCAGGCCGAGATGGATGACATCTCGAAGTAACCTCGAAATGCGTTTACACACTTTGATCTTAGCCATCACGCCGAGATGGATGACTTCTCGGAGTCACCTCGGAACGTGTATACACAGTTTGACACTAGCCATCAGGCCGAGATGGATGACTTCTCGGAGTCACCTCGGAACGTGTATACACAGCTTGACATTAGCCATCAGGCCGAGATGGATGACTGCTCGGAGTCACCTCGGAAAGTGTATACACACTTTGATCATAGCCATCTTGCCGAGATGGATGACATCTCGAAGTAACCTCGAAATGCGTTTACACACTTTGATCTTAGCCATAACGCCGAGATGGATGACTTCTCGGAGTCACCTCGGAACGTGTATACACAGCTTGACATTAGCCATCAGGCCGAGATGGATGACTTCTCGGAGTCACCTCGGAACATGTATACACAGCTTGACATTAGCCATCAGGCCGAGATGGATGACTGCTCGGAGTCACCGCGGAAAGTGTATACACACTTTGATCATAGCCATCAGGCCGAGATGGATGACATTTCAAAGTCACCTCGAAATGTGTACACACACGTTGATCTTAGCCATCACGCTAAGATGGATGACTTCTCGGAGTCACCTCGAAATGCGTATACACAGTTTGATCTTACCCCTCAGGCCGAGATGGATGACATCTCGAAGTCACCTCGAATTGCGTATACACACTTTGATCATAGCCATCAGGCCGAGATGGATGACATCTCCAAATCATCTCGAAATGTGTACACACACTTCGATCTTAGCCATCAGGCCGAGATGGATGACATCTCGAAGTAACCTCGAAATGCGTTTACACACTTTGATCATAGCCATCAGGCCGAGATGGATGACATCTCCAAATCATCTCGAAATGTGTACACACACTTCGATCTTAGCCATCAGGCCGAGATGGATGACATCTCGAAGTAACCTCGAAATGCGTTTACACACTTTGATCTTAGCCATCACGCCGAGATGGATGACTTCTCGGAGTCACCTCGGAACGTGTATACACAGCTTGACATTAGCCATCAGGCCGAGATGGATGACTTCTCGGAGTCACCTCGAAATGCGTATACACAGTTTGATCTTACCCCTCAGGCCGAGATCCATGACTTCTTGGAGTCACCTCGGAATGCGTATACAGTGTCTGATCATAGCCACCAGGCCGAGATGGATGACTTCTCGGAGTCACCTCGGAATGCGTATACACATTCTGATCTTATCCCTCAGGCCGAGATGCATGACATCTCCAAGTCACCTCGAATTGCGTATACACACTTTGATCATAGCCATCAGGCCGAGATGGATGACATCTCCAAATCATCTCGAAATGTGTACACACACTTCGATCTTAGCCATCAGGCCGAGATGGATGACATCTCGAAGTAACCTCGAAATGCGTTTACACACTTTGATCTTAGCCATCACGCCGAGATGGATGACTTCTCGGAGTCACCTCGGAACGTGTATACACAGTTTGACACTAGCCATCAGGCCGAGATGGATGACTTCTCGGAGTCACCTCGGAACGTGTATACACAGCTTGACATTAGCCATCAGGCCGAGATGGATGACTGCTCGGAGTCCCCTCGGAAAGTGTATACACACTTTGATCATAGCCATCAGGCCGAGATGGATGACATTTCAAAGTCACCTCGAAATGTGTACACACACGTTGATCTTAGCCATCACGCTAAGATGGATGACTTCTCGGAGTCACCTCGAAATGCGTATACACAGTTTGATCTTACCCCTCAGGCCGAGATCCATGACTGCTTGGAGTCACCTCGGAATGCGTATACAGTGTCTGATCATAGCCATCAGGCCGAGATGGATGACATCTCGTAGTCACCTCGAAATGCGTTTACACACTTTGATCTTAGCCATTAGGTCGAGATCCATGACTTCTTGGAGTCACCTCGGAATGCGTATACAGTGTCTGATCATAGCCACCAGGCCGAGATGGATGACTTCTCGGAGTCACCTCGGAATGCGTATACACATTCTGATCTTATCCCTCAGGCCGAGATGCATGACATCTCCAAGTCACCTCGAATTGCGTATACACACTTTGATCATAGCCATCAGGCCGAGATGGATGACATCTCCAAATCATCTCGAAATGTGTACACACACTTCGATCTTAGCCATCAGGCCGAGATGGATGACATCTCGAAGTAACCTCGAAATGCGTTTACACACTTTGATCTTAGCCATCACGCCGAGATGGATGACTTCTCGGAGTCACCTCGGAACGTGTATACACAGTTTGACACTAGCCATCAGGCCGAGATGGATGACTTCTCGGAGTCACCTCGGAACGTGTATACACAGCTTGACATTAGCCATCAGGCCGAGATGGATGACTGCTCGGAGTCCCCTCGGAAAGTGTATACACACTTTGATCATAGCCATCAGGCCGAGATGGATGACATTTCAAAGTCACCTCGAAATGTGTACACACACGTTGATCTTAGCCATCACGCTAAGATGGATGACTTCTCGGAGTCACCTCGAAATGCGTATACACAGTTTGATCTTACCCCTCAGGCCGAGATCCATGACTTCTTGGAGTCACCTCGGAATGCGTATACAGTGTCTGATCATAGCCATCAGGCCGAGATGGATGACATCTCGTAGTCACCTCGAAATGCGTTTACACACTTTGATCTTAGCCATCACGCCGAGATGGATGACTTCTCGGAGTCACCTCGGAACGTGTATACACAGTTTGACACTAGCCATCAGGCCGAGATGGATGACTTCTCGGAGTCACCTCGGAACGTGTATACACAGATTGACATTAGCCATCAGGCCGAGATGGATGACTTCTCGGAGTCACCTCGAAATGCGTATACACAGTTTGATCTTACCCCTCAGGCCGAGATCCATGACTCCTTGGAGTCACCTCGGAATGCGTATACAGTGTCTGATCATAGCCACCAGGCCGAGATGGATGACTTCTCGGAGTCACCTCGGAATGCGTATACACATTCTGATCTTATCCCTCAGGCCGAGATGCATGACATCTCCAAGTCACCTCGAATTGCGTATACACACTTTGATCATAGCCATCAGGCCGAGATGGATGACATCTCCAAATCATCTCGAAATGTGTACACACACTTCGATCTTAGCCATCAGGCCGAGATGGATGACATCTCGAAGTAACCTCGAAATGCGTTTACACACTTTGATCTTAGCCATCACGCCGAGATGGATGACTTCTCGGAGTCACCTCGGAACGTGTATACACAGCTTGACATTAGCCATCAGGCCGAGATGGATGACTTCTCGGAGTCACCTCGGAACGTGTATACACAGCTTGACATTAGCCATCAGGCCGAGATGGATGACTGCTCGGAGTCACCTCGGAAAGTGTATACACACTTTGATCATAGCCATCTTGCCGAGATGGATGACATCTCGAAGTAACCTCGAAATGCGTTTACACACTTTGATCTTAGCCATAACGCCGAGATGGATGTCTTCTCGGAGTCACCTCGGAACGTGTATACACAGCTTGACATTAGCCATCAGGCCGAGATGGATGACTTCTCGGAGTCACCTCGGAACGTGTATACACAGCTTGACATTAGCCATCAGGCCGAGATGGATGACTGCTCGGAGTCACCGCGGAAAGTGTATACACACTTTGATCATAGCCATCAGGCCGAGATGGATGACATTTCAAAGTCACCTCGAAATGTGTACACACACGTTGATCTTAGCCATCACGCTAAGATGGATGACTTCTCGGAGTCACCTCGAAATGCGTATACACAGTTTGATCTTACCCCTCAGGCCGAGATCCATGACTTCTTGGAGTCACCTCGGAATGCGTATACAGTGTCTGATCATAGCCATCAGGCCGAGATGGATGACATCTCGTAGTCACCTCGAAATGCGTATAGACACTTTGACCTTAGCCATCAGGCCGAGATCCATGACTTCTTGGAGTCACCTCGCAATGCGTATACAGTGTCTGATCATAGCCACCAGGAAGAGATGGATGACTTCTCGTAGTCACCGCGAAATGCGTGTACACACTTTGATCTTAGCCATTAGGTCGAGATCCGTGACTTCTTGGAGTTACCTCGGAATGTGTTGCGACGACGATCCGCGCGCGCCGCCGGCCGTACCCGCCCACGCGGCCGAAATCGTCCGCAAAAGAGAGGTTCGGTGTTCGCTCCGCGCTGATTTCCCCGCGATTCGCCTAACCCGCGGTTGGGCGCCAGGCCCCCGAAAGGACCACTATTTATCTATGAAGGTGCGAGCTAGGATGGTGGATCGAATCGCGGACGGAAAACAGGCTCGTCTCATCCGGCACGGCTAACTCCGGTCTAGGTCGTTTGGGTCCAGGCTGAGCCCGAGGGAAAGCGCAGTCTGGCTCGGCCGCCGCAGTACGGTGACAACGGCCGAGTGCAATATTTTATCCTGAAAATCACGCATGCAAAGAACACAACGAGAAATAACCGCGAAAGAAGCAAATTGAACAGAAAGAACGAGTAAACGAATTTATTTCATAAGAAGTGGCCAGTCGCACTGGTTCACAAGATGGCCGCCGAGGCCGGTCGCCGATTTCCGCTCGAGAATCCCGTCTTGGTTCGAATCTTGATCCGCGGCCAATCACAGAGCCGCTCGCTCGTCGCCTGTTCCTCGCGGCCAATCACCGGCCGCTCGCCAATACACGCCGTTAACGCGGCCGCACGCTCCTAACAAAAGACTCGACTGGTACCGGGGAGTTTACACACGTCTTTCTGGGCGAGAATTCCTTGGTGGTCCTAATTCAGCTGTGGCCTGTACCCGATGAGGCCTCCGAGGGCCGGGGCCCCCCCTCGAAGCCGTCGCTCTAGCACTGCGACTTTGTTTCCCCGGTACGTTCCCCCCCAGGACTCTAGCACCCGTTGACCACCAAGAAATTCTCTCCCAAGCACTGCACCGAACCGCACCGAGACCCCACAACGATCGCACGCACACCAAAGAAACGCAAGAAGGAAGAAATGCGCCACTTACCGTCTCCGCCCACCTGCTAACCCGCTACACAGCTCCTGGGTCACGTTCCACACGGCCGAAAATCACCGCCAAAGTACACTGAACGCGGCCGAGGGACTCTAATCGGATCTCTAAGCCACCAACTCAATCTATCTCAAGGTCAGAAAGAAGAAATACTATTCAAACGCAAATGTGACTGATCACTACGCACGCCGGAAGTCGAGTGTCGCAGGTTAGCACGCGGTCGGAGACGCGGGCCCATGCCGCTAGTGACGCCGCCTAGAATTGGGGTGGTTGCGCTAGAGAGGTCCCCCGGCGGCCGACAGGTGGTGGGTCCTGTCCTATTTTGGTGATTGATTCTGCGGCCTCGATCCCTCGGGTTGTGCTGCTTTCCCTGGTGGCTGCTCTGCGACTCTTAGTGTATCCAGCTGATCGTCGGCCGTGGTCTATCGGGGTGTCGACCGGGTGATCAATCCGGCCGACACCACCGGGTTTACCTGTGACTTAAATACAACAGAGCGAAAAGGGGTTAATATTGTTTATTCGTCGGTGCGCGTGCTTGGCCCTTCGGAACGCGAGCTCCCCCCGGTCCGGCGTGCGCGGTCAGATTCCGCGGAGGTGGGCAGTGACGGAGCGGGTCAACAAGCGCTTCGTCACATCCTTCCCCCCCATTGGGGAGGCCCTGCGGGCCCCTTGCGTTCCCTTGGTAATTCAGGCGGCGTCGCTACCCCCGGGGTCCCCGGTTCTCAACTCCCATCTGGACACTCCCCCGGTTCGTTCCGAACGGCCAAGTTTTTGTTATCTCCATTCACTCTGGTCGCACGTCATCCTCCATCCCGATCACTAGCGTACCTCATGCGTACTGTATTTACACGTCTCATTCGCACCGAAATTTACACTATTTACAATATTTACATTATTTCTAATTTCTCATTCGCATTTCATTCATACACCCCCACATACATGCTCTACGCGGCTACGGTACTTCGAAACGACGCGTTTCCTAACCCCGTGGCCTTTCTTGTCGGCCACCCGACCCTGTACACAAAATCTCCTACGTCCTGTAAGCTCGCTCTACGGGCTTCAATCACGGATGGTGCGGCGAAGGAGATCGCATGCTGAATTCAGGCCGTTCGCGCTTCATCTGGCCAGTCCTATTTGTTCGAGGGAGGGGGGGATGAGGGACGATTTCGATCCCCTGCAGGCGGAAGTCCTGGATGACGAGGGAGTTCACGGCCCATGGCTCGTTGACAGGGTGCCTTCTCATACGGCCGCTCGCCGAGGACTGCTCCACCTTGGTCTTTGGGCAGGTGACACCTTCGCGGACGCATCTGACCGCGGTCCTTAAACACCCTGGCCACTCGTGCAATAACAGCCGATAGTTGGTCCTGGCCGGTCTCAAGTGTCCTGCTGGTGATTCCTCGTGGGCCTCGGCTAGCAGCGCGGCTTCGCTCGTGGTCCCGCTGCACCCCCCTTCCGCCCTCGTCATCGCCGTCTAGGATTCTTGAGTCCCCCCCGTCGCCCCGCGATCCTGGTACTGTCCACAGTTCCACCCAGCCCGAGTACTTGGATCTTTTGCGAGGGCGAACCCCTCGCTCCGCACGGCCCTGCTCCAAATCCGATCTCCCCACCTGGCGCCCCTTGCGCCGCGCGCACCTAGTTCGGCCTGATCGACGTCTTTGCCGGTAGATCACCGCGTCTCTTGCGTCCCTTCGCTCCGCACCATCGAACTCCCGAGCCTTCCGATCACAATACGCGGCCTACCTCACGCGATCTCTATTGACATTTTTTTCTACCACCGGTTCGAACGCACCTATTGTTTCCGAGCGGTTACCAAGCAGCTAATTAGCGATTTCTCGAACTTTCCACTAACTCAATCAAATAATTTTTCTGCACGACTTCACCGAAGTAAATTAATTGCTGATGCTAAATTAGTCAAATGATAGTTAGTTAACTAAGGCTCTAATTACTTTCCGAAGTCTCCCGCTGCGATCACCCTCGGGCCCCACGTTGGGCGCCAAATTTGCGACGACGATCCGCGCGCGCCGCCGGCCGTACCCGCCCACGCGGCCGAAATCGTCCGCAAAAGAGAGGTTCGGTGTTCGCTCCGCGCTGATTTCCCCGCGATTCGCCTAACCCGCGGTTGGGCGCCAGGCCCCCGAAAGGACCACTATTTATCTATGAAGGTGCGAGCTAGGATGGTGGATCGAATCGCGGACGGAAAACAGGCTCGTCTCATCCGGCACGGCTAACTCCGGTCTAGGTCGTTTGGGTCCAGGCTGAGCCCGAGGGAAAGCGCAGTCTGGCTCGGCCGCCGCAGTACGGTGACAACGGCCGAGTGCAATATTTTATCCTGAAAATCACGCATGCAAAGAACACAACGAGAAATAACCGCGAAAGAAGCAAATTGAACAGAAAGAACGAGTAAACGAATTTATTTCATAAGAAGTGGCCAGTCGCACTGGTTCACAAGATGGCCGCCGAGGCCGGTCGCCGATTTCCGCTCGAGAATCCCGTCTTGGTTCGAATCTTGATCCGCGGCCAATCACAGAGCCGCTCGCTCGTCGCCTGTTCCTCGCGGCCAATCACCGGCCGCTCGCCAATACACGCCGTTAACGCGGCCGCACGCTCCTAACAAAAGACTCGACTGGTACCGGGGAGTTTACACACGTCTTTCTGGGCGAGAATTCCTTGGTGGTCCTAATTCAGCTGTGGCCTGTACCCGATGAGGCCTCCGAGGGCCGGGGCCCCCCCTCGAAGCCGTCGCTCTAGCACTGCGACTTTGTTTCCCCGGTACGTTCCCCCCCAGGACTCTAGCACCCGTTGACCACCAAGAAATTCTCTCCCAAGCACTGCACCGAACCGCACCGAGACCCCACAACGATCGCACGCACACCAAAGAAACGCAAGAAGGAAGAAATGCGCCACTTACCGTCTCCGCCCACCTGCTAACCCGCTACACAGCTCCTGGGTCACGTTCCACACGGCCGAAAATCACCGCCAAAGTACACTGAACGCGGCCGAGGGACTCTAATCGGATCTCTAAGCCACCAACTCAATCTATCTCAAGGTCAGAAAGAAGAAATACTATTCAAACGCAAATGTGACTGATCACTACGCACGCCGGAAGTCGAGTGTCGCAGGTTAGCACGCGGTCGGAGACGCGGGCCCATGCCGCTAGTGACGCCGCCTAGAATTGGGGTGGTTGCGCTAGAGAGGTCCCCCGGCGGCCGACAGGTGGTGGGTCCTGTCCTATTTTGGTGATTGATTCTGCGGCCTCGATCCCTCGGGTTGTGCTGCTTTCCCTGGTGGCTGCTCTGCGACTCTTAGTGTATCCAGCTGATCGTCGGCCGTGGTCTATCGGGGTGTCGACCGGGTGATCAATCCGGCCGACACCACCGGGTTTACCTGTGACTTAAATACAACAGAGCGAAAAGGGGTTAATATTGTTTATTCGTCGGTGCGCGTGCTTGGCCCTTCGGAACGCGAGCTCCCCCCGGTCCGGCGTGCGCGGTCAGATTCCGCGGAGGTGGGCAGTGACGGAGCGGGTCAACAAGCGCTTCGTCACAGTGTATACACTTTGATCATAGCCATCAGGCCGAGATGGATGATATCTCGAAGTCACCTCGGAATGTGTATACACTTTGATCATAGGCATCAGGCCGAGATGGACCATATCTCGAAGTCACCTCGAAATACGTATACACACTTTAACCTTAGCCATCAGGCCGAGATCCATGACTTCTTGGAGTCAACTCGGAATGCGTATACAGTGTCTGATCATAGCCATCAGGCCGAGATGGATGACATCTCGTAGTCACCTCGAAATGCGTGTACACACTTTGATCTTAGACATTAGGCCGAGATGGGTGACGTCTCGGAGTCAGCTCGAAATGCGTTTACACACTTTGATCTTAGCCATCAGGCCGAGATGGATGACTTCTCGGAGTCACCTCGGAACGTGTATACACAGCTTGACATTAGGCATCAGGCCGAGATGGATGACTGCTCGGCGTCACCTCGGAAAGTGTATACACTTTGATCGTAGCCATCAGTTTGAGATGGATGACTTCTCGGAGTCACCTCGGATGACATTAGCCATCGGGCCGAGATGGATGATCGTCTCGGAGTCATCTCGGAATGTGTATACACACTTCGATCTTAGCCATCGGGCCGAGATGGATGACATCTCGTAGTCACCTCGAAATGCGTGTACACACTTTGATCTTAGCCATTAGGTCGAGATCCATGACTTCTTGGAGTTACCTCGGAATGTGTATACACTTTGATCCTAGCCATCAGGCCGAGATGGATGATATCTCGAAGTCACCTCGGAATGTGTATACACTTTGATCATAGGCATCAGGCCGAGATGGATGACTTCTCGTAGTCACCGCGAAATGCGTGTACACACTTTGATCTTAGCCATTAGGTCGAGATCCATGACTTCTTGGAGATACCTCGGAATGCGTATACAGTGTCTGATCATAGCCACCAGGCCGAGATGGATGACTTCTCGGAGTCACCTCGGAATGCGTATACACATTCTGATCTTATCCCTCAGGCCGAGATGCATGACATCTCGAAGTCACCTCGAATTGCGTATACACACTTTGATCATAGCCATCAGGCCGAGATGGATGACATCTCCAAATCATCTCGAAATGTGTACACACACTTCGATCTTAGCCATCAGGCCGAGATGGATGACATCTCGAAGTAACCTCGAAATGCGTTTACACACTTTGATCTTAGCCATCACGCCGAGATGGATGACTTCTCGGAGTCACCTCGGAACGTGTATACACAGTTTGACACTAGCCATCAGGCCGAGATGGATGACTTCTCGGAGTCACCTCGGAACGTGTATACACAGCTTGACATTAGCCATCAGGCCGAGATGGATGACTGCTCGGAGTCACCTCGGAAAGTGTATACACACTTTGATCATAGCCATCTTGCCGAGATGGATGACATCTCGAAGTAACCTCGAAATGCGTTTACACACTTTGATCTTAGCCATAACGCCGAGATGGATGACTTCTCGGAGTCACCTCGGAACGTGTATACACAGCTTGACATTAGCCATCAGGCCGAGATGGATGACTTCTCGGAGTCACCTCGGAACGTGTATACACAGCTTGACATTAGCCATCAGGCCGAGATGGATGACTGCTCGGAGTCACCTCGGAAAGTGTATACACACTTTGATCATAGCCATCA
Source organism: Trypoxylon attenuatum (assembly GCA_963989405.1). Classification (NCBI taxonomy): domain Eukaryota; kingdom Metazoa; phylum Arthropoda; class Insecta; order Hymenoptera; family Crabronidae; genus Trypoxylon; species Trypoxylon attenuatum. The sequence continues at coordinate 19,462,606 of OZ022489.1, forward strand.
GGCCGAGATGGATGACATTTCAAAGTCACCTCGAAATGTGTACACACACGTTGATCTTAGCCATCACGCTAAGATGGATGACTTCTCGGAGTCACCTCGAAATGCGTATACACAGTTTGATCTTACCCCTCAGGCCGAGATCCATGACTTCTTGGAGTCACCTCGGAATGCGTATACAGTGTCTGATCATAGCCACCAGGAAGAGATGGATGACTTCTCGGAGTCACCTCGAAATGCGTATACACAGTTTGATCTTACCCCTCAGGCCGAGATCCATGACTTCTTGGAGTCACCTCGGAATGCGTATACAGTGTCTGATCATAGCCACCAGGCCGAGATGGATGACTTCTCGGAGTCACCTCGGAATGCGTATACACATTCTGATCTTATCCCTCAGGCCGAGATGCATGACATCTCGAAGTCACCTCGAATTGCGTATACACACTTTGATCATAGCCATCAGGCCGAGATGGATGATATCTCCAAATCATCTCGAAATGTGTACACACACTTCGATCTTAGCCATCAGGCCGAGATGGATGACATCTCGAAGTAACCTCGAAATGCGTTTACACACTTTGATCTTAGCCATCACGCCGAGATGGATGACTTCTCGGAGTCACCTCGGAACGTGTATACACAGCTTGACATTAGCCATCAGGCCGAGATGGATGACTGCTCGGAGTCACCTCGGAAAGTGTATACACACTTTGATCATAGCCATCTTGCCGAGATGGATGACATCTCGAAGTAACCTCGAAATGCGTTTACACACTTTGATCTTAGCCATAACGCCGAGATGGATGACTTCTCGGAGTCACCTCGGAACGTGTATACACAGCTTGACATTAGCCATCAGGCCGAGATGGATGACTTCTCGGAGTCACCTCGGAACGTGTATACACAGCTTGACATTAGCCATCAGGCCGAGATGGATGACTGCTCGGAGTCACCGCGGAAAGTGTATACACACTTTGATCATAGCCATCAGGCCGAGATGGATGACATTTCAAAGTCACCTCGAAATGTGTACACACACGTTGATCTTAGCCATCACGCTAAGATGGATGACTTCTCGGAGTCACCTCGAAATGCGTATACAGAGTTTGATCTTACCCCTCAGGCCGAGATGGATGACATCTCGAAGTCACCTCGAATTGCGTATACACACTTTGATCATAGCCATCAGGCCGAGATGGATGACATCTCCAAATCATCTCGAAATGTGTACACACACTTCGATCTTAGCCATCAGGCCGAGATGGATGACATCTCGAAGTAACCTCGAAATGCGTTTACACACTTTGATCATAGCCATCAGGCCGAGATGGATGACATCTCCAAATCATCTCGAAATGTGTACACACACTTCGATCTTAGCCATCAGGCCGAGATGGATGACATCTCGAAGTAACCTCGAAATGCGTTTACACACTTTGATCTTAGCCATCACGCCGAGATGGATGACTTCTCGGAGTCACCTCGGAACGTGTATACACAGCTTGACATTAGCCATCAGGCCGAGATGGATGACTTCTCGGAGTCACCTCGAAATGCGTATACACAGTTTGATCTTACCCCTCAGGCCGAGATCCATGACTTCTTGGAGTCACCTCGGAATGCGTATACAGTGTCTGATCATAGCCACCAGGCCGAGATGGATGACTTCTCGGAGTCACCTCGGAATGCGTATACACATTCTGATCTTATCCCTCAGGCCGAGATGCATGACATCTCCAAGTCACCTCGAATTGCGTATACACACTTTGATCATAGCCATCAGGCCGAGATGGATGACATCTCCAAATCATCTCGAAATGTGTACACACACTTCGATCTTAGCCATCAGGCCGAGATGGATGACATCTCGAAGTAACCTCGAAATGTGTACACACACGTTGATCTTAGCCATCACGCTAAGATGGATGACTTCTCGGAGTCACCTCGAAATGCGTATACACAGTTTGATCTTACCCCTCAGGCCGAGATCCATGACTGCTTGGAGTCACCTCGGAATGCGTATACAGTGTCTGATCATAGCCATCAGGCCGAGATGGATGACATCTCGTAGTCACCTCGAAATGCGTTTACACACTTTGATCTTAGCCATTAGGTCGAGATCCATGACTTCTTGGAGTCACCTCGGAATGCGTATACAGTGTCTGATCATAGCCACCAGGCCGAGATGGATGACTTCTCGGAGTCACCTCGGAATGCGTATACACATTCTGATCTTATCCCTCAGGCCGAGATGCATGACATCTCGAAGTCACCTCGAATTGCGTATACACACTTTGATCATAGCCATCAGGCCGAGATGGATGACATCTCCAAATCATCTCGAAATGTGTACACACACTTCGATCTTAGCCATCAGGCCGAGATGGATGACATCTCGAAGTAACCTCGAAATGCGTTTACACACTTTGATCTTAGCCATCACGCCGAGATGGATGACTTCTCGGAGTCACCTCGGAACGTGTATACACAGTTTGACACTAGCCATCAGGCCGAGATGGATGACTTCTCGGAGTCACCTCGGAACGTGTATACACAGCTTGACATTAGCCATCAGGCCGAGATGGATGACTGCTCGGAGTCCCCTCGGAAAGTGTATAAACACTTTGATCATAGCCATCAGGCCGAGATGGATGACATTTCAAAGTCACCTCGAAATGTGTACACACACGTTGATCTTAGCCATCACGCTAAGATGGATGACTTCTCGGAGTCACCTCGAAATGCGTATACACAGTTTGATCTTACCCCTCAGGCCGAGATCCATGACTTCTTGGAGTCACCTCGGAATGCGTATACAGTGTCTGATCATAGCCATCAGGCCGAGATGGATGACATCTCGTAGTCACCTCGAAATGCGTGTACACACTTTGACCTTAGCCATCAGGCCGAGATCCATGACTTCTTGGAGTCACCTCGCAATGCGTATACAGTGTCTGATCATAGCCACCAGGAAGAGATGGATGACTTCTCGTAGTCACCGCGAAATGCGTGTACACACTTTGATCTTAGCCATTAGGTCGAGATCCATGACTTCTTGGAGTTACCTCGGAATGCGTATACAGTGTCTGATCATAGCCACCAGGCCGAGATGGATGACTTCTCGGAGTCACCTCGGAATGCGTATACACATTCTGATCTTATCCCTCAGGCCGAGATGCATGACATCTCGAAGTCACCTCGAATTGCGTATACACACTTTGATCATAGCCATCAGGCCGAGATGGATGACATCTCCAAATCATCTCGAAATGTGTACACACACTTCGATCTTAGCCATCAGGCCGAGATGGATGACATCTCGAAGTAACCTCGAAATGCGTTTACACACTTTGATCTTAGCCATCACGCCGAGATGGATGACTTCTCGGAGTCACCTCGGAACGTGTATACACAGTTTGACACTAGCCATCAGGCCGAGATGGATGACTTCTCGGAGTCACCTCGGAACGTGTATACACAGCTTGACATTAGCCATCAGGCCGAGATGGATGACTGCTCGGAGTCCCCTCGGAAAGTGTATACACACTTTGATCATAGCCATCAGGCCGAGATGGATGACATTTCAAAGTCACCTCGAAATGTGTACACACACGTTGATCTTAGCCATCACGCTAAGATGGATGACTTCTCGGAGTCACCTCGAAATGCGTATACACAGTTTGATCTTACCCCTCAGGCCGAGATCCATGACTTCTTGGAGTCACCTCGGAATGCGTATACAGTGACTGATCATAGCCATCAGGCCGAGATGGATGACATCTCGTAGTCACCTCGAAATGCGTGTACACACTTTGATCTTAGCCATTAGGTCGAGATCCGTGACTTCTTGGAGTTACCTCGGAATGTGTATACACTTTGATCATAGCCATCAGGCCGAGATGGATGATATCTCGAAGTCACCTCGGAATGTGTATACACTTTGATCATAGGCATCAGGCCGAGATGGACCATATCTCGAAGTCACCTCGAAATACGTATACACACATTGACCTTAGCCATCAGGCCGAGATCCATGACTTCTTGGAGTCACCTCGCAATGCGTATACAGTGTCTGATCATAGCCACCAGGAAGAGATGGATGACTTCTCGTAGTCACCGCGAAATGCGTGTACACACTTTGATCTTATCCCTCAGGCCGAGATGCATGACATCTCGAAGTCACCTCGAATTGCGTATACACACTTTGATCATAGCCATCAGGCCGAGATGGATGACATCTCCAAATCATCTCGAAATGTGTACACACACTTCGATCTTAGCCATCAGGCCGAGATGGATGAAATCTCGAAGTAACCTCGAAATGCGTTTACACACTTTGATCTTAGCCATCACGCCGAGATGGATGACTTCTCGGAGTCACCTCGGAAAGTGTATACGCATTCCCATTTTAGCCATCAGGCTGAGATGAATAACTTCTCGGAGTTACCTCGGAATGTGTATACACTTTGATCGTAGCCATCAGGCTGAGATGGATGACTTCTCGGAGTCACCTCGGATGACATTAGCCATCGGGCCGAGATGGATGACATCTCGTAGTCACCTCGAAATGCGTGTACACACTTTGATCTTAGCCATTAGGTCGAGATCCATGACTTCTTGGGGTTACCTCGGAATGCGTATACAGTGTCTGATCATAGCCACCAGGCCGAGATGGATGACTTCTCGGAGTCACCTCGGAATGCGTATACACATTCTGATCTTATCCCTCAGGCCGAGATGCATGACATCTCGAAGTCACCTCGAATTGCGTATACACACTTTGATCATAGCCATCAGGCCGAGATGGATGACATCTCCAAATCATCTCGAAATGTGTACACACACTTCGATCTTAGCCATCAGGCCGAGATGGATGACATCTCGAAGTAACCTCGAAATGCGTTTACACACTTTGATCTTAGCCATCAGGCCGAGATGGATGACTTCTCGGAGTCACCTCGGAACGTGTATACACAGCTTGACATTAGCCATCAGGCCGAGATGGATGACTGCTCGGAGTCACCTCGGAAAGTGTATACACACTTTGATCATAGCCATCTTGCCGAGATGGATGACATCTCGAAGTAACCTCGAAATGCGTTTACACACTTTGATCTTAGCCATAACGCCGAGATGGATGACTTCTCGGAGTCACCTCGGAACGTGTATACACAGCTTGACATTAGCCATCAGGCCGAGATGGATGACTTCTCGGAGTCACTTCGGAACGTGTATACACAGCTTGACATTAGCCATCAGGCCGAGATGGATGACTGCTCGGAGTCACCGCGGAAAGTGTATACACACTTTGATCATAGCCATCAGGCCGAGATGGATGACATTTCAAAGTCACCTCGAAATGTGTACACACACGTTGATCTTAGCCATCACGCTAAGATGGATGACTTCTCGGAGTCACCTCGAAATGCGTATACACAGTTTGATCTTACCCCTCAGGCCGAGATCCATGACTTCTTGGAGTCACCTCGGAATGCGTATACAGTGTCTGATCATAGCCATCAGGCCGAGATGGATGACATCTCGTAGTCACCTCGAAATGCGTGTACACACTTTGACCTTAGCCATCAGGCCGAGATCCATGACTTCTTGGAGTCACCTCGCAATGCGTATACAGTGTCTGATCATAGCCACCAGGAAGAGATGGATGACTTCTCGTAGTCACCGCGAAATGCGTGTACACACTTTGATCTTAGCCATTAGGTCGAGATCCATGACTTCTTGGAGTTACCTCGGAATGCGTATACAGTGTCTGATCATAGCCACCAGGCCGAGATGGATGACTTCTCGGAGTCACCTCGGAATGCGTATACACATTCTGATCTTATCCCTCAGGCCGAGATGCATGACATCTCGAAGTCACCTCGAATTGCGTATACACACTTTGATCATAGCCATCAGGCCGAGATGGATGACATCTCCAAATCATCTCGAAATGTGTACACACACTTCGATCTTAGCCATCAGGCCGAGATGGATGACATCTCGAAGTAACCTCGAAATGCGTTTACTCACTTTGATCTTAGCCATCACGCCGAGATGGATGACTTCTCGGAGTCACCTCGGAACGTGTATACACAGTTTGACACTAGCCATCAGGCCGAGATGGATGACTTCTCGGAGTCACCTCGGAACGTGTATACACAGCTTGACATTAGCCATCAGGCCGAGATGGATGACTGCTCGGAGTCCCCTCGGAAAGTGTATACACACTTTGATCATAGCCATCAGGCCGAGATGGATGACATTTCAAAGTCACCTCGAAATGTGTACACACACGTTGATCTTAGCCATCACGCTAAGATGGATGACTTCTCGGAGTCACCTCGAAATGCGTATACACAGTTTGATCTTACCCCTCAGGCCGAGATCCATGACTTCTTGGAGTCACCTCGGAATGCGTATACAGTGTCTGATCATAGCCATCAGGCCGAGATGGATGACATCTCGTAGTCACCTCGAAATGCGTGTACACACTTTGATCTTAGCCATTAGGTCGAGATCCGTGACTTCTTGGAGTTACCTCGGAATGTGTATACACTTTGATCATAGCCATCAGGCCGAGATGGATGATATCTCGAAGTCACCTCGGAATGTGTATACACTTTGATCATAGGCATCAGGCCGAGATGGACCATATCTCGAAGTCACCTCGAAATACGTATACACACTTTGACCTTAGCCATCAGGCCGAGATCCATGACTTCTTGGAGTCACCTCGCAATGCGTATACAGTGTCTGATCATAGCCACCAGGAAGAGATGGATGACTTCTCGTAGTCACCGCGAAATGCGTGTACACACTTTGATCTTAGCCATTAGGTCGAGATCCATGACTTCTTGGAGTTACCTCGGAATGCGTATACAGTGTCTGATCATAGCCACCAGGCCGAGATGGATGACTTCTCGGAGTCACCTCGGAATGCGTATACACATTCTGATCTTATCCCTCATGCCGAGATGCATGACATCTCGAAGTCACCTCGAATTGCGTATACACACTTTGATCATAGCCATCAGGCCGAGATGGATGACATCTCCAAATCATCTCGAAATGTGTACACACACTTCGATCTTAGCCATCAGGCCGAGATGGATGACATCTCGAAGTAACCTCGAAATGCGTTTACACACTTTGATCTTAGCCATCACGCCGAGATGGATGACTTCTCGGAGTCACCTCGGAACGTGTATACACAGCTTGACATTAGCCATCAGGCCGAGATGGATGACGTCTCGGAGTCACCTCGAAATGCGTATACACAGTTTGATCTTACCCCTCAGGCCGAGATCCATGACTTCTTGGAGTCACCTCGGAATGCGTATACAGTGTCTGATCATAGCCACCAGGCCGAGATGGATGACTTCTCGGAGTCACCTCGGAATGCGTATACACATTCTGATCTTATCCCTCAGGCCGAGATGCATGACATCTCCAAGTCACCTCGAATTGCGTATACACACTTTGATCATAGCCATCAGGCCGAGATGGATGACATCTCCAAATCATCTCGAAATGTGTACACACACTTCGATCTTAGCCATCAGGCCGAGATGGATGACATCTCGAAGTAACCTCGAAATGCGTTTACACACTTTGATCTTAGCCATCACGCCGAGATGGATGACATCTCCAAATCATCTCGAAATGTGTACACACACTTCGATCTTAGCCATCAGGCCGAGATGGATGACATCTCGAAGTAACCTCGAAATGCGTTTACACACTTTGATCTTAGCCATCACGCCGAGATGGATGACTTCTCGGAGTCACCTCGGAACGTGTATACACAGCTTGACATTAGCCATCAGGCCGAGATGGATGACTGCTCGGAGTCCCCTCGGAAAGTGTATACACACTTTGATCATAGCCATCAGGCCGAGATGGATGACATTTCAAAGTCACCTCGAAATGTGTACACACACGTTGATCTTAGCCATCACGCTAAGATGGATGACTTCTCGGAGTCACCTCGAAATGCGTATACACAGTTTGATCTTACCCCTCAGGCCGAGATCCATGACTTCTTGGAGTCACCTCGGAATGCGTATACAGTGTCTGATCATAGCCATCAGGCCGAGATGGATGACATCTCGTAGTCACCTCGAAATGCGTGTACACACTTTGATCTTAGCCATTAGGTCGAGATCCGTGACTTCTTGGAGTTACCTCGGAATGTGTATACACTTTGATCATAGCCATCAGGCCGAGATGGATGATATCTCGAAGTCACCTCGGAATGTGTATACACTTTGATCATAGGCATCAGGCCGAGATGGACCATATCTCGAAGTCACCTCGAAATACGTATACACACTTTGACCTTAGCCATCAGGCCGAGATCCATGACTTCTTGGAGTCACCTCGCAATGCGTATACAGTGTCTGATCATAGCCACCAGGAAGAGATGGATGACTTCTCGTAGTCACCGCGAAATGCGTGTACACACTTTGATCTTAGCCATTAGGTCGAGATCCATGACTTCTTGGAGTTACCTCGGAATGCGTATACAGTGTCTGATCATAGCCACCAGGCCGAGATGGATGACTTCTCGGAGTCACCTCGGAATGCGTATACACATTCTGATCTTATCCCTCAGGCCGAGATGCATGACATCTCGAAGTCACCTCGAATTGCGTATACACACTTTGATCATAGCCATCAGGCCGAGATGGATGACATCTCCAAATCATCTCGAAATGTGTACACACACTTCGATCTTAGCCATCAGGCCGAGATGGATGACATCTCGAAGTAACCTCGAAATGCGTTTACACACTTTGATCATAGCCATCACGCCGAGATGGATGACTTCTCGGAGTCACCTCGGAACGTGTATACACAGTTTGACACTAGCCATCAGGCCGAGATGGATGACTTCTCGGAGTCACCTCGGAACGTGTATACACAGCTTGACATTAGCCATCAGGCCGAGATGGATGACGTCTCGGAGTCACCTCGAAATGCGTATACACAGTTTGATCTTACCCCTCAGGCCGAGATCCATGACTTCTTGGAGTCACCTCGGAATGCGTATACAGTGTCTGATCATAGCCATCAGGCCGAGATGGATGACATCTCGTAGTCACCTCGAAATGCGTGTACACACTTTGATCTTAGCCATTAGGTCGAGATCCGTGACTTCTTGGAGTTACCTCGGAATGTGTATACACTTTGATCATAGCCATCAGGCCGAGATGGATGATATCTCGAAGTCACCTCGGAATGTGTATACACTTTGATCATAGGCATCAGGCCGAGATGGACCATATCTCGAAGTCACCTCGAAATACGTATACACACTTTGACCTTAGCCATCAGGCCGAGATCCATGACTTCTTGGAGTCACCTCGCAATGCGTATACAGTGTCTGATCATAGCCACCAGGAAGAGATGGATGACTTCTCGTAGTCACCGCGAAATGCGTGTACACACTTTGATCTTAGCCATTAGGTCGAGATCCATGACTTCTTGGAGTTACCTCGGAATGCGTATACAGTGTCTGATCATAGCCACCAGGCCGAGATGGATGACTTCTCGGAGTCACCTCGGAATGCGTATACACATTCTGATCTTATCCCTCAGGCCGAGATGCATGACATCTCGAAGTCACCTCGAATTGCGTATACACACTTTGATCATAGCCATCAGGCCGAGATGGATGACATCTCCAAATCATCTCGAAATGTGTACACACACTTCGATCTTAGCCATCAGGCCGAGATGGATGACATCTCGAAGTAACCTCGAAATGCGTTTACACACTTTGATCATAGCCATCACGCCGAGATGGATGACTTCTCGGAGTCACCTCGGAACGTGTATACACAGTTTGACACTAGCCATCAGGCCGAGATGGATGACTTCTCGGAGTCACCTCGGAACGTGTATACACAGCTTGACATTAGCCATCAGGCCGAGATGGATGACGTCTCGGAGTCACCTCGAAATGCGTATACACAGTTTGATCTTACCCCTCAGGCCGAGATCCATGACTTCTTGGAGTCACCTCGGAATGCGTATACAGTGTCTGATCATAGCCACCAGGCCGAGATGGATGACTTCTCGGAGTCACCTCGGAATGCGTATACACATTCTGATCTTATCCCTCAGGCCGAGATGCATGACATCTCCAAGTCACCTCGAATTGCGTATACACACTTTGATCATAGCCATCAGGCCGAGATGGATGACATCTCCAAATCATCTCGAAATGTGTACACACACTTCGATCTTAGCCATCAGGCCGAGATGGATGACATCTCGAAGTAACCTCGAAATGCGTTTACACACTTTGATCTTAGCCATCACGCCGAGATGGATGACATCTCCAAATCATCTCGAAATGTGTACACACACTTCGATCTTAGCCATCAGGCCGAGATGGATGACATCTCGAAGTAACCTCGAAATGCGTTTACACACTTTGATCTTAGCCATCACGCCGAGATGGATGACTTCTCGGAGTCACCTCGGAACGTGTATACACAGCTTGACATTAGCCATCAGGCCGAGATGGATGACTTCTCGGAGTCACCTCGAAATGCGTATACACAGTTTGATCTTACCCCTCAGGCCGAGATCCATGACTTCTTGGAGTCACCTCGGAATGCGTATACAGTGTCTGATCATAGCCATCAGGCCGAGATGGATGACATCTCGTAGTCACCTCGAAATGCGTGTACACACTTTGACCTTAGCCATCAGGCCGAGATCCATGACTTCTTGGAGTCACCTCGCAATGCGTATACAGTGTCTGATCATAGCCACCAGGAAGAGATGGATGACTTCTCGTAGTCACCGCGAAATGCGTGTACACACTTTGATCTTAGCCATTAGGTCGAGATCCATGACTTCTTGGAGTTACCTCGGAATGCGTATACAGTGTCTGATCATAGCCACCAGGCCGAGATGGATGACTTCTCGGAGTCACCTCGGAATGCGTATACACATTCTGATCTTATCCCTCAGGCCGAGATGCATGACATCTCGAAGTCACCTCGAATTGCGTATACACACTTTGATCATAGCCATCAGGCCGAGATGGATGACATCTCCAAATCATCTCGAAATGTGTACACACACTTCGATCTTAGCCATCAGGCCGAGATGGATGACATCTCGAAGTAACCTCGAAATGCGTTTACACACTTTGATCATAGCCATCAGGCCGAGATGGATGACATCTCCAAATCATCTCGAAATGTGTACACACACTTCGATCTTAGCCATCAGGCCGAGATGGATGACATCTCGAAGTAACCTCGAAATGCGTTTACACACTTTGATCTTAGCCATCACGCCGAGATGGATGACTTCTCGGAGTCACCTCGGAACGTGTATACACAGCTTGACATTAGCCATCAGGCCGAGATGGATGACTTCTCGGAGTCACCTCGAAATGCGTATACACAGTTTGATCTTACCCCTCAGGCCGAGATGCATGACATCTCCAAGTCACCTCGAATTGCGTATACACACTTTGATCATAGCCATCAGGCCGAGATGGATGACATCTCCAAATCATCTCGAAATGTGTACACACACTTCGATCTTAGCCACCAGGCCGAGATGGATGACATCTCGAAGTAACCTCGAAATGCGTTTACACACTTTGATCTTAGCCATCACGCCGAGATGGATGACGTCTCGGAGTCACCTCGGAACGTGTATACACAGCTTGACATTAGCCATCAGGCCGAGATGGATGACTTCTCGGAGTCACCTCGGAACGTGTATACACAGCTTGACATTAGCCATCAGGCCGAGATGGATGACTGCTCGGAGTCACCTCGGAAAGTGTATACACACTTTGATCATAGCCATCTTGCCGAGATGGATGACATCTCGAAGTAACCTCGAAATGCGTGTACACACTTTGATCTTAGCCATTAGGTCGAGATCCATGACTTCTTGGAGTTACCTCGGAATGTGTATACACAGCTTGACATTAGCCATCAGGCCGAGATGGATGACTTCTCGGAGTCACCTCGGAACGTGTATACACAGCTTGACATTAGCCATCAGGCCGAGATGGATGACTGCTCGGAGTCACCTCGGAAAGTGTATACACACTTTGATCATAGCCATCAGGCCGAGATGGATGACATTTCAAAGTCACCTCGAAATGTGTACACACACGTTGATCTTAGCCATCACGCTAAGATGGATGACTTCTCGGAGTCACCTCGAAATGCGTATACACAGTTTGATCTTACCCCTCAGGCCGAGATCCATGACTTCTTGGAGTCACCTCGGAATGCGTATACAGTGTCTGATCATAGCCATCAGGCCGAGATGGATGACATCTCGTAGTCACCTCGAAATGCGTATAGACACTTTGACCTTAGCCATCAGGCCGAGATCCATGACTTCTTGGAGTCACCTCGCAATGCGTATACAGTGTCTGATCATAGCCACCAGGAAGAGATGGATGACTTCTCGTAGTCACCGCGAAATGCGTGTACACACTTTGATCTTAGCCATTAGGTCGAGATCCATGACTTCTTGGAGTTACCTCGGAATGCGTATACAGTGTCTGATCATAGCCGCCAGGCCGAGATGGATGACTTCTCGGAGTCACCTCGGAATGCGTATACACATTCTGATCTTATCCCTCAGGCCGAGATGCATGACATCTCGAAGTCACCTCGAATTGCGTATACACACTTTGATCATAGCCATCAGGCCGAGATGGATGACATCTCCAAATCATCTCGAAATGTGTACACACACTTCGATCTTAGCCATCAGGCCGAGATGGATGACATCTCGAAGTAACCTCGAAATGCGTTTACACACTTTGATCTTAGCCATCACGCCGAGATGGATGACTTCTCGGAGTCACCTCGGAACGTGTATACACAGTTTGACACTAGCCATCAGGCCGAGATGGATGACTTCTCGGAGTCACCTCGGAACGTGTATACACAGCTTGACATTAGCCATCAGGCCGAGATGGATGACTGCTCGGAGTCCCCTCGGAAAGTGTATACACACTTTGATCATAGCCATCAGGCCGAGATGGATGACATTTCAAAGTCACCTCGAAATGTGTACACACACGTTGATCTTAGCCATCACGCTAAGATGGATGACTTCTCGGAGTCACCTCGAAATGCGTATACACAGTTTGATCTTACCCCTCAGGCCGAGATCCATGACTTCTTGGAGTCACCTCGGAATGCGTATACAGTGACTGATCATAGCCATCAGGCCGAGATGGATGACATCTCGTAGTCACCTCGAAATGCGTGTACACACTTTGATCTTAGCCATTAGGTCGAGATCCGTGACTTCTTGGAGTTACCTCGGAATGCGTATACAGTGTCTGATCATAGCCACCAGGCCGAGATGGATGACTTCTCGGAGTCACCTCGGAATGCGTATACACATTCTGATCTTATCCCTCAGGCCGAGATGCATGACATCTTGAAGTCACCTCGAATTGCGTATACACACTTTGATCATAGCCATCAGGCCGAGATGGATGACATCTCCAAATCATCTCGAAATGTGTACACACACTTCGATCTTAGCCATCAGGCCGAGATGGATGACATCTCGAAGTAACCTCGAAATGCGTTTACACACTTTGATCTTAGCCATCACGCCGAGATGGATGACTTCTCGGAGTCACCTCGGAAAGTGTATACGCATTCCCATTTTAGCCATCAGGCTGAGATGAATAACTTCTCGGAGTTACCTCGGAATGTGTATACACTTTGATCGTAGCCATCAGGCTGAGATGGATGACTTCTCGGAGTCACCTCGGATGACATTAGCCATCGGGCCGAGATGGATGACATCTCGTAGTCACCTCGAAATGCGTGTACACACTTTGATCTTAGCCATTAGGTCGAGATCCATGACTTCTTGGGGTTACCTCGGAATGCGTATACAGTGTCTGATCATAGCCACCAGGCCGAGATGGATGACTTCTCGGAGTCACCTCGGAATGCGTATACACATTCTGATCTTATCCCTCAGGCCGAGATGCATGAAATCTCGAAGTCACCTCGAATTGCGTATACACACTTTGATCATAGCCATCAGGCCGAGATGGATGACATCTCCAAATCATCTCGAAATGTGTACACACACTTCGATCTTAGCCATCAGGCCGAGATGGATGACATCTCGAAGTAACCTCGAAATGCGTTTACACACTTTGATCTTAGCCATCAGGCCGAGATGGATGACTTCTCGGAGTCACCTCGGAACGTGTATACACAGCTTGACATTAGCCATCAGGCCGAGATGGATGACTGCTCGGAGTCACCTCGGAAAGTGTATACACACTTTGATCATAGCCATCTTGCCGAGATGGATGACATCTCGAAGTAACCTCGAAATGCGTTTACACACTTTGATCTTAGCCATCAGGTCGAGATCCGTGACTTCTTGGAGTTACCTCGGAATGTGTATACACTTTGATCATAGCCATCAGGCCGAGATGGATGATATCTCGAAGTCACCTCGGAATGTGTATACACTTTGATCATAGCCATCTTGCCGAGATGGATGACATCTCGAAGTAACCTCGAAATGCGTTTACACACTTTGACCTTAGCCATCAGGCCGAGATCCATGACTTCTTGGAGTCACCTCGCAATGCGTATACAGTGTCTGATCATAGCCACCAGGAAGAGATGGATGACTTCTCGTAGTCACCGCGAAATGCGTGTACACACTTTGATCTTAGCCATTAGGTCGAGATCCATGACTTCTTGGAGTTACCTCGGAATGCGTATACAGTGTCTGATCATAGCCACCAGGCCGAGATGGATGACTTCTCGGAGTCACCTCGGAATGCGTTTACACACTTTGATCTTAGCCATCAGGCCGAGATGGATGACTTCTCGGAGTCACCTCGGAACGTGTATACACAGCTTGACATTAGCCATCAGGCCGAGATGGATGACTGCTCGGAGTCACCTCGGAAAGTGTATACACACTTTGATCATAGCCATCTTGCCGAGATGGATGACATCTCGAAGTAAGCTCGAAATGCGTTTACACACTTTGATCTTAGCCATAACGCCGAGATGGATGACTTCTCGGAGTCACCTCGGAACGTGTATACACAGCTTGACATTAGCCATCAGGCCGAGATGGATGACTTCTGGGAGTCACCTCGGAACGTGTATACACAGCTTGACATTAGCCATCAGGCCGGGATGGATGACTGCTCGGAGTCACCGCGGAAAGTGTATACACACTTTGATCATAGCCATCAGGCCGAGATGGATGACATTTCAAAGTCACCTCGAAATGTGTACACACACGTTGATCTTAGCCATCACGCTAAGATGGATGACTTCTCGGAGTCACCTCGAAATGCGTATACACAGTTTGATCTTACCCCTCAGGCCGAGATCCATGACTTCTTGGAGTCACCTCGGAATGCGTATACAGTGTCTGATCATAGCCATCAGGCCGAGATGGATGACATCTCGTAGTCACCTCGAAATGCGTGTACACACTTTGACCTTAGCCATCAGGCCGAGATCCATGACTTCTTGGAGTCACCTCGCAATGCGTATACAGTGTCTGATCATAGCCACCAGGAAGAGATGGATGACTTCTCGTAGTCACCGCGAAATGCGTGTACACACTTTGATCTTAGCCATTAGGTCGAGATCCATGACTTCTTGGAGTTACCTCGGAATGCGTATACAGTGTCTGATCATAGCCACCAGGCCGAGATGGATGACTTCTCGGAGTCACCTCGGAATGCGTATACACATTCTGATCTTATCCCTCAGGCCGAGATGCATGACATCTCGAAGTCACCTCGAATTGCGTATACACACTTTGATCATAGCCATCAGGCCGAGATGGATGACATCTCCAAATCATCTCGAAATGTGTACACACACTTCGATCTTAGCCATCAGGCCGAGATGGATGACATCTCGAAGTAACCTCGAAATGTGTACACACACGTTGATCTTAGCCATCACGCTAAGATGGATGACTTCTCGGAGTCACCTCGAAATGCGTATACACAGTTTGATCTTACCCCTCAGGCCGAGATCCATGACTTCTTGGAGTCACCTCGGAATGCGTATACAGTGTCTGATCATAGCCATCAGGCCGAGATGGATGACATCTCGTAGTCACCTCGAAATGCGTGTACACACTTTGACCTTAGCCATCAGGCCGAGATCCATGACTTCTTGGAGTCACCTCGCAATGCGTATACAGTGTCTGATCATAGCCACCAGGAAGAGATGGATGACTTCTCGTAGTCACCGCGAAATGCGTGTACACACTTTGATCTTAGCCATTAGGTCGAGATCCATGACTTCTTGGAGTTACCTCGGAATGCGTATACAGTGTCTGATCATAGCCACCAGGCCGAGATGGATGACTTCTCGGAGTCACCTCGGAATGCGTATACACATTCTGATCTTATCCCTCAGGCCGAGATGCATGACATCTCGAAGTCACCTCGAATTGCGTATACACACTTTGATCATAGCCATCAGGCCGAGATGGATGACATCTCCAAATCATCTCGAAATGTGTACACACACTTCGATCTTAGCCATCAGGCGGAGATGGATGACATCTCGAAGTAACCTCGAAATGCGTTTACTCACTTTGATCTTAGCCATCACGCCGAGATGGATGACTTCTCGGAGTCACCTCGGAACGTGTATACACAGTTTGACACTAGCCATCAGGCCGAGATGGATGACTTCTCGGAGTCACCTCGGAACGTGTATACACAGCTTGACATTAGCCATCAGGCCGAGATGGATGACTGCTCGGAGTCCCCTCGGAAAGTGTATACACACTTTGATCATAGCCATCAGGCCGAGATGGATGACATTTCAAAGTCACCTCGAAATGTGTACACACACGTTGATCTTAGCCATCACGCTAAGATGGATGACTTCTCGGAGTCACCTCGAAATGCGTATACACAGTTTGATCTTACCCCTCAGGCCGAGATCCATGACTTCTTGGAGTCACCTCGGAATGCGTATACAGTGTCTGATCATAGCCATCAGGCCGAGATGGATGACATCTCGTAGTCACCTCGAAATGCGTGTACACACTTTGATCTTAGCCATTAGGTCGAGATCCATGACTTCTTGGGGTTACCTCGGAATGCGTATACAGTGTCTGATCATAGCCACCAGGCCGAGATGGATGACTTCTCGGAGTCACCTCGGAATGCGTATACACATTCTGATCTTATCCCTCAGGCCGAGATGCATGACATCTCGAAGTCACCTCGAATTGCGTATACACACTTTGATCATAGCCATCAGGCCGAGATGGATGACATCTCCAAATCATCTCGAAATGTGTACACACACTTCGATCTTAGCCATCAGGCCGAGATGGATGACATCTCGAAGTAACCTCGAAATGCGTTTACACACTTTGATCTTAGCCATCAGGCCGAGATGGATGACTTCTCGGAGTCACCTCGGAACGTGTATACACAGCTTGACATTAGCCATCAGGCCGAGATGGATGACTGCTCGGAGTCACCTCGGAAAGTGTATACACACTTTGATCATAGCCATCTTGCCGAGATGGATGACATCTCGAAGTAACCTCGAAATGCGTTTACACACTTTGATCTTAGCCATAACGCCGAGATGGATGACTTCTCGGAGTCACCTCGGAACGTGTATACACAGCTTGACATTAGCCATCAGGCCGAGATGGATGACTTCTCGGAGTCACCTCGGAACGTGTATACACAGCTTGACATTAGCCATCAGGCCGAGATGGATGACTGCTCGGAGTCACCGCGGAAAGTGTATACACACTTTGATCATAGCCATCAGGCCGAGATGGATGACATTTCAAAGTCACCTCGAAATGTGTACACACACGTTGATCTTAGCCATCACGCTAAGATGGATGACTTCTCGGAGTCACCTCGAAATGCGTATACACAGTTTGATCTTACCCCTCAGGCCGAGATCCATGACTTCTTGGAGTCACCTCGGAATGCGTATACAGTGTCTGATCATAGCCATCAGGCCGAGATGGATGACATCTCGTAGTCACCTCGAAATGCGTGTACACACTTTGACCTTAGCCATCAGGCCGAGATCCATGACTTCTTGGAGTCACCTCGCAATGCGTATACAGTGTCTGATCATAGCCACCAGGAAGAGATGGATGACTTCTCGTAGTCACCGCGAAATGCGTGTACACACTTTGATCTTAGCCATTAGGTCGAGATCCATGACTTCTTGGAGTTACCTCGGAATGCGTATACAGTGTCTGATCATAGCCACCAGGCCGAGATGGATGACTTCTCGGAGTCACCTCGGAATGCGTATACACATTCTGATCTTATCCCTCAGGCCGAGATGCATGACATCTCGAAGTCACCTCGAATTGCGTATACACACTTTGATCATAGCCATCAGGCCGAGATGGATGACATCTCCAAATCATCTCGAAATGTGTACACACACTTCGATCTTAGCCATCAGGCGGAGATGGATGACATCTCGAAGTAACCTCGAAATGCGTTTACTCACTTTGATCTTAGCCATCACGCCGAGATGGATGACTTCTCGGAGTCACCTCGGAACGTGTATACACAGTTTGACACTAGCCATCAGGCCGAGATGGATGACTTCTCGGAGTCACCTCGGAACGTGTATACACAGCTTGACATTAGCCATCAGGCCGAGATGGATGACTGCTCGGAGTCCCCTCGGAAAGTGTATACACACTTTGATCATAGCCATCAGGCCGAGATGGATGACATTTCAAAGTCACCTCGAAATGTGTACACACACGTTGATCTTAGCCATCACGCTAAGATGGATGACTTCTCGGAGTCACCTCGAAATGCGTATACACAGTTTGATCTTACCCCTCAGGCCGAGATCCATGACTTCTTGGAGTCACCTCGGAATGCGTATACAGTGTCTGATCATAGCCATCAGGCCGAGATGGATGACATCTCGTAGTCACCTCGAAATGCGTGTACACACTTTGACCTTAGCCATCAGGCCGAGATCCATGACTTCTTGGAGTCACCTCGCAATGCGTATACAGTGTCTGATCATAGCCACCAGGAAGAGATGGATGACTTCTCGTAGTCACCTCGGAATGCGTATACACATTCTGATCTTATCCCTCAGGCCGAGATGCATGACATCTCGAAGTCACCTCGAATTGCGTATACACACTTTGATCATAGCCATCAGGCCGAGATGGATGACATCTCCAAATCATCTCGAAATGTGTACACACACTTCGATCTTAGCCATCAGGCCGAGATGGATGACATCTCGAAGTAACCTCGAAATGCGTTTACACACTTTGATCATAGCCATCAGGCCGAGATGGATGACATCTCCAAATCATCTCGAAATGTGTACACACACTTCGATCTTAGCCATCAGGCCGAGATGGATGACATCTCGAAGTAACCTCGAAATGCGTTTACACACTTTGATCTTAGCCATCACGCCGAGATGGATGACTTCTTGGAGTTACCTCGGAATGTGTATACACTTTGATCATAGCCATCAGGCCGAGATGGATGATATCTCGAAGTCACCTCGGAATGTGTATACACTTTGATCATAGGCATCAGGCCGAGATGGACCATATCTCGAAGTCACCTCGAAATACGTATACACACTTTGACCTTAGCCATCAGGCCGAGATCCATGACTTCTTGGAGTCACCTCGCAATGCGTATACAGTGTCTGATCATAGCCACCAGGAAGAGATGGATGACTTCTCGTAGTCACCGCGAAATGCGTGTAGTCACTTTGATCTTAGCCATTAGGTCGAGATCCATGACTTCTTGGAGTTACCTCGGAATGCGTATACAGTGTCTGATCATAGCCACCAGGCCGAGATGGATGACTTCTCGGAGTCACCTCGGAATGCGTATACACATTCTGATCTTATCCCTCATGCCGAGATGCATGACATCTCGAAGTCACCTCGAATTGCGTATACACACTTTGATCATAGCCATCAGGCCGAGATGGATGACATCTCCAAATCATCTCGAAATGTGTACACACACTTCGATCTTAGCCATCAGGCCGAGATGGATGACATCTCGAAGTAACCTCGAAATGCGTTTACACACTTTGATCTTAGCCATCAGGCCGAGATGGATGACTTCTCGGAGTCACCTCGGAACGTGTATACACAGTTTGACACTAGCCATCAGGCCGAGATGGATGACTTCTCGGAGTCACCTCGGAACGTGTATACACAGCTTGACATTAGCCATCAGGCCGAGATGGATGACGTCTCGGAGTCACCTCGAAATGCGTATACACAGTTTGATCTTACCCCTCAGGACGAGATCCATGACTTCTTGGAGTCACCTCGGAATGCGTATACAGTGTCTGATCATAGCCACCAGGCCGAGATGGATGACTTCTCGGAGTCACCTCGGAATGCGTATACACATTCTGATCTTATCCCTCAGGCCGAGATGCATGACATCTCCAAGTCACCTCGAATTGCGTATACACACTTTGATCATAGCCATCAGGCCGAGATGGATGACATCTCCAAATCATCTCGAAATGTGTACACACACTTCGATCTTAGCCATCAGGCCGAGATGGATGACATCTCGAAGTAACCTCGAAATGCGTTTACACACTTTGATCATAGCCATCAGGCCGAGATGGATGACATCTCCAAATCATCTCGAAATGTGTACACACACTTCGATCTTAGCCATCAGGCCGAGATGGATGACATCTCGAAGTAACCTCGAAATGCGTTTACACACTTTGATCTTAGCCATCACGCCGAGATGGATGACTTCTCGGAGTCACCTCGGAACGTGTATACACAGCTTGACATTAGCCATCAGGCCGAGATGGATGACTTCTCGGAGTCACCTCGAAATGCGTATACACAGTTTGATCTTACCCCTCAGGCCGAGATCCATGACTTCTTGGAGTCACCTCGGAATGCGTATACAGTGTCTGATCATAGCCACCAGGCCGAGATGGATGACTTCTCGGAGTCACCTCGGAATGCGTATACACATTCTGATCTTATCCCTCAGGCCGAGATGCATGACATCTCCAAGTCACCTCGAATTGCGTATACACACTTTGATCATAGCCATCAGGCCGAGATGGATGACATCTCCAAATCATCTCGAAATGTGTACACACACTTCGATCTTAGCCATCAGGCCGAGATGGATGACATCTCGAAGTAACCTCGAAATGCGTTTACACACTTTGATCTTAGCCATCACGCCGAGATGGATGACTTCTCGGAGTCACCTCGGAACGTGTATACACAGCTTGACATTAGCCATCAGGCCGAGATGGATGACTTCTCGGAGTCACCTCGGAACGTGTATACACAGCTTGACATTAGCCATCAGGCCGAGATGGATGACTGCTCGGAGTCACCTCGGAAAGTGTATACACACTTTGATCATAGCCATCTTGCCGAGATGGATGACATCTCGAAGTAACCTCGAAATGCGTTTACACACTTTGATCTTAGCCATAACGCCGAGATGGATGACTTCTCGGAGTCACCTCGGAACGTGTATACACAGCTTGACATTAGCCATCAGGCCGAGATGGATGACTTCTCGGAGTCACCTCGGAACGTGTATACACAGCTTGACATTAGCCATCAGGCCGAGATGGATGACTGCTCGGAGTCACCTCGGAAAGTGTATACACACTTTGATCATAGCCATCAGGCCGAGATGGATGACATTTCAAAGTCACCTCGAAATGTGTACACACACGTTGATCTTAGCCATCACGCTAAGATGGATGACTTCTCGGAGTCACCTCGAAATGCGTATACACAGTTTGATCTTACCCCTCAGGCCGAGATCCATGACTTCTTGGAGTCACCTCGGAATGCGTATACAGTGTCTGATCATAGCCACCAGGAAGAGATGGATGACTTCTCGTAGTCACCGCGAAATGCGTGTACACACTTTGATCTTAGCCATTAGGTCGAGATCCATGACTTCTTGGAGATACCTCGGAATGCGTATACAGTGTCTGATCATAGCCACCAGGCCGAGATGGATGACTTCTCGGAGTCACCTCGGAATGCGTATACACATTCTGATCTTATCCCTCAGGCCGAGATGCATGACATCTCGAAGTCACCTCGAATTGCGTATACACACTTTGATCATAGCCATCAGGCCGAGATGGACGACATCTCCAAATCATCTCGAAATGTGTACACACACTTCGATCTTAGCCATCAGGCCGAGATGGATGACATCTCGAAGTAACCTCGAAATGCGTTTACACACTTTGATCTTAGCCATCACGCCGAGATGGATGACTTCTCGGAGTCACCTCGGAACGTGTATACACAGTTTGACACTAGCCATCAGGCCGAGATGGATGACTTCTCGGAGTCACCTCGGAACGTGTATACACAGATTGACATTAGCCATCAGGCCGAGATGGATGACTTCTCGGAGTCACCTCGAAATGCGTATACACAGTTTGATCTTACCCCTCAGGCCGAGATCCATGACTTCTTGGAGTCACCTCGGAATGCGTATACAGTGTCTGATCATAGCCACCAGGCCGAGATGGATGACTTCTCGGAGTCACCTCGGAATGCGTATACACATTCTGATCTTATCCCTCAGGCCGAGATGCATGACATCTCCAAGTCACCTCGAATTGCGTATACACACTTTGATCATAGCCATCAGGCCGAGATGGATGACATCTCCAAATCATCTCGAAATGTGTACACACACTTCGATCTTAGCCATCAGGCCGAGATGGATGACATCTCGAAGTAACCTCGAAATGCGTTTACACACTTTGATCTTAGCCATCACGCCGAGATGGATGACTTCTCGGAGTCACCTCGGAACGTGTATACACAGCTTGACATTAGCCATCAGGCCGAGATGGATGACTTCTCGGAGTCACCTCGGAACGTGTATACACAGCTTGACATTAGCCATCAGGCCGAGATGGATGACATTTCAAAGTCACCTCGAAATGTGTACACACACGTTGATCTTAGCCATCACGCTAAGATGGATGACTTCTCGGAGTCACCTCGAAATGCGTATACACAGTTTGATCTTACCCCTCAGGCCGAGATCCATGACTTCTTGGAGTCACCTCGGAATGCGTATACAGTGTCTGATCATAGCCATCAGGCCGAGATGGATGACATCTCGTAGTCACCTCGAAATGCGTATAGACACTTTGACCTTAGCCATCAGGCCGAGATCCATGACTTCTTGGAGTCACCTCGCAATGCGTATACAGTGTCTGATCATAGCCACCAGGAAGAGATGGATGACTTCTCGTAGTCACCGCGAAATGCGTGTACACACTTTGATCTTAGCCATTAGGTCGAGATCCATGACTTCTTGGAGTTACCTCGGAATGCGTATACAGTGTCTGATCATAGCCGCCAGGCCGAGATGGATGACTTCTCGGAGTCACCTCGGAATGCGTATACACATTCTGATCTTATCCCTCAGGCCGAGATGCATGACATCTCGAAGTCACCTCGAATTGCGTATACACACTTTGATCATAGCCATCAGGCCGAGATGGATGACATCTCCAAATCATCTCGAAATGTGTACACACACTTCGATCTTAGCCATCAGGCCGAGATGGATGACATCTCGAAGTAACCTCGAAATGCGTTTACACACTTTGATCTTAGCCATCACGCCGAGATGGATGACTTCTCGGAGTCACCTCGGAACGTGTATACACAGTTTGACACTAGCCATCAGGCCGAGATGGATAACTTCTCGGAGTCACCTCGGAACGTGTATACACAGCTTGACATTAGCCATCAGGCCGAGATGGATGACTGCTCGGAGTCCCCTCGGAAAGTGTATACACACTTTGATCATAGCCATCAGGCCGAGATGGATGACATTTCAAAGTCACCTCGAAATGTGTACACACACGTTGATCTTAGCCATCACGCTAAGATGGATGACTTCTCGGAGTCACCTCGAAATGCGTATACACATTCTGATCTTATCCCTCAGGCCGAGATGCATGACATCTCGAAGTCACCTCGAATTGCGTATACACACTTTGATCATAGCCATCAGGCCGAGATGGATGACATCTCCAAATCATCTCGAAATGTGTACACACACTTCGATCTTAGCCATCAGGCCGAGATGGATGACATCTCGAAGTAACCTCGAAATGCGTTTACACACTTTGATCTTAGCCATCACGCCGAGATGGATGACTTCTCGGAGTCACCTCGGAACGTGTATACACAGTTTGACACTAGCCATCAGGCCGAGATGGATGACTTCTCGGAGTCACCTCGGAACGTGTATACACAGCTTGACATTAGCCATCAGGCCGAGATGGATGACTGCTCGGAGTCCCCTCGGAAAGTGTATACACACTTTGATCATAGCCATCAGGCCGAGATGGATGACATTTCAAAGTCACCTCGAAATGTGTACACACACGTTGATCTTAGCCATCACGCTAAGATGGATGACTTCTCGGAGTCACCTCGAAATGCGTATACACAGTTTGATCTTACCCCTCAGGCCGAGATCCATGACTTCTTGGAGTCACCTCGGAATGCGTATACAGTGTCTGATCATAGCCATCAGGCCGAGATGGATGACATCTCGTAGTCACCTCGAAATGCGTGTACACACTTTGACCTTAGCCATCAGGCCGAGATCCATGACTTCTTGGAGTCACCTCGCAATGCGTATACAGTGTCTGATCATAGCCACCAGGAAGAGATGGATGACTTCTCGTAGTCACCGCGAAATGCGTGTACACACTTTGATCTTAGCCATTAGGTCGAGATCCATGACTTCTTGGAGTTACCTCGGAATGCGTATACAGTGTCTGATCATAGCCACCAGGCCGAGATGGATGACTTCTCGGAGTCACCTCGGAATGCGTATACACATTCTGATCTTATCCCTCAGGCCGAGATGCATGACATCTCGAAGTCACCTCGAATTGCGTATACACACTTTGATCATAGCCATCAGGCCGAGATGGATGACATCTCCAAATCATCTCGAAATGTGTACACACACTTCGATCTTAGCCATCAGGCCGAGATGGATGACATCTCGAAGTAACCTCGAAATGCGTTTACACACTTTGATCTTAGCCATCACGCCGAGATGGATGACTTCTCGGAGTCACCTCGGAAAGTGTATACGCATTCCCATTTTGGCCATCAGGCTGAGATGAATAACTTCTCGGAGTTACCTCGGAATGTGTATACACTTTGATCGTAGCCATCAGGCTGAGATGGATGACTTCTCGGAGTCACCTCGGATGACATTAGCCATCGGGCCGAGATGGATGACATCTCGTAGTCACCTCGAAATGCGTGTACACACTTTGATCTTAGCCATTAGGTCGAGATCCGTGACTTCTTGGAGTCACCTCGGAATGCGTATACAGTGTCTGATCATAGCCACCAGGCCGAGATGGATGACTTCTCGGAGTCACCTCGGAATGCGTATACACATTCTGATCTTATCCCTCAGGCCGAGATGCATGACATCTCGAAGTCACCTCGAATTGCGTATACACACTTTGATCATAGCCATCAGGCCGAGATGGATGACATCTCCAAATCATCTCGAAATGTGTACACACACTTCGATCTTAGCCATCAGGCCGAGATGGATGACATCTCGAAGTAACCTCGAAATGCGTTTACACACTTTGATCTTAGCCATCAGGCCGAGATGGATGACTTCTCGGAGTCACCTCGGAACGTGTATACACAGTTTGACACTAGCCATCAGGCCGAGATGGATGACTTCTCGGAGTCACCTCGGAACGTGTATACACAGCTTGACATTAGCCATCAGGCCGAGATGGATGACGTCTCGGAGTCACCTCGAAATGCGTATACACAGTTTGATCTTACCCCTCAGGACGAGATCCATGACTTCTTGGAGTCACCTCGGAATGCGTATACAGTGTCTGATCATAGCCACCAGGCCGAGATGGATGACTTCTCGGAGTCACCTCGGAATGCGTATACACATTCTGATCTTATCCCTCAGGCCGAGATGCATGACATCTCCAAGTCACCTCGAATTGCGTATACACACTTTGATCATAGCCATCAGGCCGAGATGGATGACATCTCCAAATCATCTCGAAATGTGTACACACACTTCGATCTTAGCCATCAGGCCGAGATGGATGACATCTCGAAGTAACCTCGAAATGCGTTTACACACTTTGATCATAGCCATCAGGCCGAGATGGATGACATCTCCAAATCATCTCGAAATGTGTACACACACTTCGATCTTAGCCATCAGGCCGAGATGGATGACATCTCGAAGTAACCTCGAAATGCGTTTACACACTTTGATCTTAGCCATCACGCCGAGATGGATGACTTCTCGGAGTCACCTCGGAACGTGTATACACAGCTTGACATTAGCCATCAGGCCGAGATGGATGACTTCTCGGAGTCACCTCGAAATGCGTATACACAGTTTGATCTTACCCCTCAGGCCGAGATCCATGACTTCTTGGAGTCACCTCGGAATGCGTATACAGTGTCTGATCATAGCCACCAGGCCGAGATGGATGACTTCTCGGAGTCACCTCGGAATGCGTATACACATTCTGATCTTATCCCTCAGGCCGAGATGCATGACATCTCCAAGTCACCTCGAATTGCGTATACACACTTTGATCATAGCCATCAGGCCGAGATGGATGACATCTCCAAATCATCTCGAAATGTGTACACACACTTCGATCTTAGCCATCAGGCCGAGATGGATGACATCTCGAAGTAACCTCGAAATGCGTTTACACACTTTGATCTTAGCCATCACGCCGAGATGGATGACTTCTCGGAGTCACCTCGGAACGTGTATACACAGCTTGACATTAGCCATCAGGCCGAGATGGATGACTTCTCGGAGTCACCTCGGAACGTGTATACACAGCTTGACATTAGCCATCAGGCCGAGATGGATGACTGCTCGGAGTCACCTCGGAAAGTGTATACACACTTTGATCATAGCCATCTTGCCGAGATGGATGACATCTCGAAGTAACCTCGAAATGCGTTTACACACTTTGATCTTAGCCATAACGCCGAGATGGATGACTTCTCGGAGTCACCTCGGAACGTGTATACACAGCTTGACATTAGCCATCAGGCCGAGATGGATGACTTCTCGGAGTCACCTCGGAACGTGTATACACAGCTTGACATTAGCCATCAGGCCGAGATGGATGACTGCTCGGAGTCACCTCGGAAAGTGTATACACACTTTGATCATAGCCATCAGGCCGAGATGGATGACATTTCAAAGTCACCTCGAAATGTGTACACACACGTTGATCTTAGCCATCACGCTAAGATGGATGACTTCTCGGAGTCACCTCGAAATGCGTATACACAGTTTGATCTTACCCCTCAGGCCGAGATCCATGACTTCTTGGAGTCACCTCGGAATGCGTATACAGTGTCTGATCATAGCCACCAGGAAGAGATGGATGACTTCTCGTAGTCACCGCGAAATGCGTGTACACACTTTGATCTTAGCCATTAGGTCGAGATCCATGACTTCTTGGAGATACCTCGGAATGCGTATACAGTGTCTGATCATAGCCACCAGGCCGAGATGGATGACTTCTCGGAGTCACCTCGGAATGCGTATACACATTCTGATCTTATCCCTCAGGCCGAGATGCATGACATCTCGAAGTCACCTCGAATTGCGTATACACACTTTGATCATAGCCATCAGGCCGAGATGGACGACATCTCCAAATCATCTCGAAATGTGTACACACACTTCGATCTTAGCCATCAGGCCGAGATGGATGACATCTCGAAGTAACCTCGAAATGCGTTTACACACTTTGATCTTAGCCATCACGCCGAGATGGATGACTTCTCGGAGTCACCTCGGAACGTGTATACACAGTTTGACACTAGCCATCAGGCCGAGATGGATGACTTCTCGGAGTCACCTCGGAACGTGTATACACAGATTGACATTAGCCATCAGGCCGAGATGGATGACTTCTCGGAGTCACCTCGAAATGCGTATACACAGTTTGATCTTACCCCTCAGGCCGAGATCCATGACTTCTTGGAGTCACCTCGGAATGCGTATACAGTGTCTGATCATAGCCACCAGGCCGAGATGGATGACTTCTCGGAGTCACCTCGGAATGCGTATACACATTCTGATCTTATCCCTCAGGCCGAGATGCATGACATCTCCAAGTCACCTCGAATTGCGTATACACACTTTGATCATAGCCATCAGGCCGAGATGGATGACATCTCCAAATCATCTCGAAATGTGTACACACACTTCGATCTTAGCCATCAGGCCGAGATGGATGACATCTCGAAGTAACCTCGAAATGCGTTTACACACTTTGATCTTAGCCATCACGCCGAGATGGATGACTTCTCGGAGTCACCTCGGAACGTGTATACACAGCTTGACATTAGCCATCAGGCCGAGATGGATGACTTCTCGGAGTCACCTCGGAACGTGTATACACAGCTTGACATTAGCCATCAGGCCGAGATGGATGACATTTCAAAGTCACCTCGAAATGTGTACACACACGTTGATCTTAGCCATCACGCTAAGATGGATGACTTCTCGGAGTCACCTCGAAATGCGTATACACAGTTTGATCTTACCCCTCAGGCCGAGATCCATGACTTCTTGGAGTCACCTCGGAATGCGTATACAGTGTCTGATCATAGCCATCAGGCCGAGATGGATGACATCTCGTAGTCACCTCGAAATGCGTATAGACACTTTGACCTTAGCCATCAGGCCGAG
The DNA here is from genome assembly GCA_963989405.1 of Trypoxylon attenuatum. Lineage (NCBI taxonomy): Eukaryota > Metazoa > Arthropoda > Insecta > Hymenoptera > Crabronidae > Trypoxylon > Trypoxylon attenuatum. The sequence goes on from OZ022489.1 coordinate 19,491,443, forward strand.
ATCCATGACTTCTTGGAGTCACCTCGCAATGCGTATACAGTGTCTGATCATAGCCACCAGGAAGAGATGGATGACTTCTCGTAGTCACCGCGAAATGCGTGTACACACTTTGATCTTAGCCATTAGGTCGAGATCCATGACTTCTTGGAGTTACCTCGGAATGCGTATACAGTGTCTGATCATAGCCGCCAGGCCGAGATGGATGACTTCTCGGAGTCACCTCGGAATGCGTATACACATTCTGATCTTATCCCTCAGGCCGAGATGCATGACATCTCGAAGTCACCTCGAATTGCGTATACACACTTTGATCATAGCCATCAGGCCGAGATGGATGACATCTCCAAATCATCTCGAAATGTGTACACACACTTCGATCTTAGCCATCAGGCCGAGATGGATGACATCTCGAAGTAACCTCGAAATGCGTTTACACACTTTGATCTTAGCCATCACGCCGAGATGGATGACTTCTCGGAGTCACCTCGGAACGTGTATACACAGTTTGACACTAGCCATCAGGCCGAGATGGATAACTTCTCGGAGTCACCTCGGAACGTGTATACACAGCTTGACATTAGCCATCAGGCCGAGATGGATGACTGCTCGGAGTCCCCTCGGAAAGTGTATACACACTTTGATCATAGCCATCAGGCCGAGATGGATGACATTTCAAAGTCACCTCGAAATGTGTACACACACGTTGATCTTAGCCATCACGCTAAGATGGATGACTTCTCGGAGTCACCTCGAAATGCGTATACACATTCTGATCTTATCCCTCAGGCCGAGATGCATGACATCTCGAAGTCACCTCGAATTGCGTATACACACTTTGATCATAGCCATCAGGCCGAGATGGATGACATCTCCAAATCATCTCGAAATGTGTACACACACTTCGATCTTAGCCATCAGGCCGAGATGGATGACATCTCGAAGTAACCTCGAAATGCGTTTACACACTTTGATCTTAGCCATCACGCCGAGATGGATGACTTCTCGGAGTCACCTCGGAACGTGTATACACAGTTTGACACTAGCCATCAGGCCGAGATGGATGACTTCTCGGAGTCACCTCGGAACGTGTATACACAGCTTGACATTAGCCATCAGGCCGAGATGGATGACTGCTCGGAGTCCCCTCGGAAAGTGTATACACACTTTGATCATAGCCATCAGGCCGAGATGGATGACATTTCAAAGTCACCTCGAAATGTGTACACACACGTTGATCTTAGCCATCACGCTAAGATGGATGACTTCTCGGAGTCACCTCGAAATGCGTATACACAGTTTGATCTTACCCCTCAGGCCGAGATCCATGACTTCTTGGAGTCACCTCGGAATGCGTATACAGTGTCTGATCATAGCCATCAGGCCGAGATGGATGACATCTCGTAGTCACCTCGAAATGCGTGTACACACTTTGACCTTAGCCATCAGGCCGAGATCCATGACTTCTTGGAGTCACCTCGCAATGCGTATACAGTGTCTGATCATAGCCACCAGGAAGAGATGGATGACTTCTCGTAGTCACCGCGAAATGCGTGTACACACTTTGATCTTAGCCATTAGGTCGAGATCCATGACTTCTTGGAGTTACCTCGGAATGCGTATACAGTGTCTGATCATAGCCACCAGGCCGAGATGGATGACTTCTCGGAGTCACCTCGGAATGCGTATACACATTCTGATCTTATCCCTCAGGCCGAGATGCATGACATCTCGAAGTCACCTCGAATTGCGTATACACACTTTGATCATAGCCATCAGGCCGAGATGGATGACATCTCCAAATCATCTCGAAATGTGTACACACACTTCGATCTTAGCCATCAGGCCGAGATGGATGACATCTCGAAGTAACCTCGAAATGCGTTTACACACTTTGATCTTAGCCATCACGCCGAGATGGATGACTTCTCGGAGTCACCTCGGAAAGTGTATACGCATTCCCATTTTGGCCATCAGGCTGAGATGAATAACTTCTCGGAGTTACCTCGGAATGTGTATACACTTTGATCGTAGCCATCAGGCTGAGATGGATGACTTCTCGGAGTCACCTCGGATGACATTAGCCATCGGGCCGAGATGGATGACATCTCGTAGTCACCTCGAAATGCGTGTACACACTTTGATCTTAGCCATTAGGTCGAGATCCGTGACTTCTTGGAGTCACCTCGGAATGCGTATACAGTGTCTGATCATAGCCACCAGGCCGAGATGGATGACTTCTCGGAGTCACCTCGGAATGCGTATACACATTCTGATCTTATCCCTCAGGCCGAGATGCATGACATCTCGAAGTCACCTCGAATTGCGTATACACACTTTGATCATAGCCATCAGGCCGAGATGGATGACATTTCAAAGTCACCTCAAAATGTGTACACACACGTTGATCTTAGCCATCACGCTAAGATGGATGACTTCTCGGAGTCACCTCGAAATGCGTATACACAGTTTGATCTTACCCCTCAGGCCGAGATCCATGACTTCTTGGAGTCACCTCGGAATGCGTATACACAGTTTGACACTAGCCATCAGGCCGAGATGGATGACTTCTCGGAGTCACCTCGGAACGTGTATACACAGCTTGACATTAGCCATCAGGCCGAGATGGATGACTGCTCGGAGTCCCCTCGGAAAGTGTATACACACTTTGATCATAGCCATCAGGCCGAGATGGATGACATTTCAAAGTCACCTCAAAATGTGTACACACACGTTGATCTTAGCCATCACGCTAAGATGGATGACTTCTCGGAGTCACCTCGAAATGCGTATACACAGTTTGATCTTACCCCTCAGGCCGAGATCCATGACTTCTTGGAGTCACCTCGGAATGCGTATACAGTGTCTGATCATAGCCATCAGGCCGAGATGGATGACATCTCGTAGTCACCTCGAAATGCGTGTACACACTTTGACCTTAGCCATCAGGCCGAGATCCATGACTTCTTGGAGTCACCTCGCAATGCGTATACAGTGTCTGATCATAGCCACCAGGAAGAGATGGATGACTTCTCGTAGTCACCGCGAAATGCGTGTACACACTTTGATCTTAGCCATTAGGTCGAGATCCATGACTTCTTGGAGTTACCTCGGAATGCGTATACAGTGTCTGATCATAGCCACCAGGCCGAGATGGATGACTTCTCGGAGTCACCTCGGAATGCGTATACACATTCTGATCTTATCCCTCAGGCCGAGATGCATGACATCTCGAAGTCACCTCGAATTGCGTATACACACTTTGATCATAGCCATCAGGCCGAGATGGATGACATCTCCAAATCATCTCGAAATGTGTACACACACTTCGATCTTAGCCATCAGGCCGAGATGGATGACATCTCGAAGTAACCTCGAAATGCGTTTACACACTTTGATCTTAGCCATCACGCCGAGATGGATGACTTCTCGGAGTCACCTCGGAACGTGTATACACAGTTTGACACTAGCCATCAGGCCGAGATGGATGACTTCTCGGAGTCACCTCGGAACGTGTATACACAGCTTGACATTAGCCATCAGGCCGAGATGGATGACTGCTCGGAGTCCCCTCGGAAAGTGTATACACACTTTGATCATAGCCATCAGGCCGAGATGGATGACATTTCAAAGTCACCTCAAAATGTGTACACACACGTTGATCTTAGCCATCACGCTAAGATGGATGACTTCTCGGAGTCACCTCGAAATGCGTATACACAGTTTGATCTTACCCCTCAGGCCGAGATCCATGACTTCTTGGAGTCACCTCGGAATGCGTATACAGTGTCTGATCATAGCCATCAGGCCGAGATGGATGACATCTCGTAGTCACCTCGAAATGCGTGTACACACTTTGATCTTAGCCATTAGGTCGAGATCCGTGACTTCTTGGAGTCACCTCGGAATGCGTATACAGTGTCTGATCATAGCCACCAGGCCGAGATGGATGACTTCTCGGAGTCACCTCGGAATGCGTATACACATTCTGATCTTATCCCTCAGGCCGAGATGCATGACATCTCGAAGTCACCTCGAATTGCGTATACACACTTTGATCATAGCCATCAGGCCGAGATGGATGACATCTCCAAATCATCTCGAAATGTGTACACACACTTCGATCTTAGCCATCAGGCCGAGATGGATGACATCTCGAAGTAACCTCGAAATGCGTTTACACACTTTGATCTTAGCCATCACGCCGAGATGGATGACTTCTCGGAGTCACCTCGGAACGTGTATACACAGTTTGACACTAGCCATCAGGCCGAGATGGATGACTTCTCGGAGTCACCTCGGAACGTGTATACACAGCTTGACATTAGCCATCAGGCCGAGATGGATGACTGCTCGGAGTCACCTCGGAATGCGTATACACATTCTGATCTTATCCCTCAGGCCGAGATGCATGACATCTCGAAGTCACCTCGAATTGCGTATACACACTTTGATCATAGCCATCAGGCCGAGATGGATGACATCTCCAAATCATCTCGAAATGTGTACACACACTTCGATCTTAGCCATCAGGCCGAGATGGATGACATCTCGAAGTAACCTCGAAATGCGTTTACACACTTTGATCTTAGCCATCACGCCGAGATGGATGACTTCTCGGAGTCACCTCGGAACGTGTATACACAGTTTGACACTAGCCATCAGGCCGAGATGGATGACTTCTCGGAGTCACCTCGGAACGTGTATACACAGCTTGACATTAGCCATCAGGCCGAGATGGATGACTGCTCGGAGTCCCCTCGGAAAGTGTATACACACTTTGATCATAGCCATCAGGCCGAGATGGATGACATTTCAAAGTCACCTCAAAATGTGTACACACACGTTGATCTTAGCCATCACGCTAAGATGGATGACTTCTCGGAGTCACCTCGAAATGCGTATACACAGTTTGATCTTACCCCTCAGGCCGAGATCCATGACTTCTTGGAGTCACCTCGGAATGCGTATACAGTGTCTGATCATAGCCATCAGGCCGAGATGGATGACATCTCGTAGTCACCTCGAAATGCGTGTACACACTTTGATCTTAGCCATTAGGTCGAGATCCGTGACTTCTTGGAGTCACCTCGGAATGCGTATACAGTGTCTGATCATAGCCACCAGGCCGAGATGGATGACTTCTCGGAGTCACCTCGGAATGCGTATACACATTCTGATCTTATCCCTCAGGCCGAGATGCATGACATCTCGAAGTCACCTCGAATTGCGTATACACACTTTGATCATAGCCATCAGGCCGAGATGGATGACATCTCCAAATCATCTCGAAATGTGTACACACACTTCGATCTTAGCCATCAGGCCGAGATGGATGACATCTCGAAGTAACCTCGAAATGCGTTTACACACTTTGATCTTAGCCATCACGCCGAGATGGATGACTTCTCGGAGTCACCTCGGAACGTGTATACACAGTTTGACACTAGCCATCAGGCCGAGATGGATGACTTCTCGGAGTCACCTCGGAACGTGTATACACAGCTTGACATTAGCCATCAGGCCGAGATGGATGACTGCTCGGAGTCCCCTCGGAAAGTGTATACACACTTTGATCATAGCCATCAGGCCGAGATGGATGACATTTCAAAGTCACCTCGAAATGTGTACACACACGTTGATCTTAGCCATCACGCTAAGATGGATGACTTCTCGGAGTCACCTCGAAATGCGTATACACAGTTTGATCTTACCCCTCAGGCCGAGATCCATGACTTCTTGGAGTCACCTCGGAATGCGTATACAGTGTCTGATCATAGCCATCAGGCCGAGATGGATGACTTCTCGGAGTCACCTCGGAATGCGTATACACATTCTGATCTTATCCCTCAGGCCGAGATGCATGACATCTCGAAGTCACCTCGAATTGCGTATACACACTTTGATCATAGCCATCAGGCCGAGATGGATGACATCTCCAAATCATCTCGAAATGTGTACACACACTTCGATCTTAGCCATCAGGCCGAGATGGATGACATCTCGAAGTAACCTCGAAATGCGTTTACACACTTTGATCATAGCCATCAGGCCGAGATGGATGACATCTCCAAATCATCTCGAAATGTGTACACACACTTCGATCTTAGCCATCAGGCCGAGATGGATGACATCTCGAAGTAACCTCGAAATACGTTTACACACTTTGATCTTAGCCATCACGCCGAGATGGATGACTTCTCGGAGTCACCTCGGAACGTGTATACACAGTTTGACACTAGCCATCAGGCCGAGATGGATGACTTCTCGGAGTCACCTCGGAACGTGTATACACAGCTTGACATTAGCCATCAGGCCGAGATGGATGACTGCTCGGAGTCCCCTCGGAAAGTGTATACACACTTTGATCATAGCCATCAGGCCGAGATGGATGACATTTCAAAGTCACCTCGAAATGTGTACACACACGTTGATCTTAGCCATCACGCTAAGATGGATGACTTCTCGGAGTCACCTCGAAATGCGTATACACAGTTTGATCTTACCCCTCAGGCCGAGATCCATGACTTCTTGGAGTCACCTCGGAATGCGTATACAGTGACTGATCATAGCCATCAGGCCGAGATGGATGACATCTCGTAGTCACCTCGAAATGCGTGTACACACTTTGATCTTAGCCATTAGGTCGAGATCCGTGACTTCTTGGAGTTACCTCGGAATGTGTATACACTTTGATCATAGCCATCAGGCCGAGATGGATGATATCTCGAAGTCACCTCGGAATGTGTATACACTTTGATCATAGGCATCAGGCCGAGATGGACCATATCTCGAAGTCACCTCGAAATACGTATACACACTTTGACCTTAGCCATCAGGCCGAGTTCCATGACTTCTTGGAGTCACCTCGCAATGCGTATACAGTGTCTGATCATAGCCACCAGGAAGAGATGGATGACTTCTCGTAGTCACCGCGAAATGCGTGTACACACTTTGATCTTAGCCATTAGGTCGAGATCCATGACTTCTTGGAGTTACCTCGGAATGCGTATACAGTGTCTGATCATAGCCACCAGGCCGAGATGGATGACTTCTCGGAGTCACCTCGGAATGCGTATACACATTCTGATCTTATCCCTCAGGCCGAGATGCATGACATCTCGAAGTCACCTCGAATTGCGTATACACACTTTGATCATAGCCATCAGGCCGAGATGGATGACATCTCCAAATCATCTCGAAATGTGTACACACACTTCGATCTTAGCCATCAGGCCGAGATGGATGACATCTCGAAGTAACCTCGAAATGCGTTTACACACTTTGATCTTAGCCATCACGCCGAGATGGATGACTTCTCGGAGTCACCTCGGAAAGTGTATACGCATTCCCATTTTAGCCATCAGGCTGAGATGAATAACTTCTCGGAGTTACCTCGGAATGTGTATACACTTTGATCGTAGCCATCAGGCTGAGATGGATGACTTCTCGGAGTCACCTCGGATGACATTAGCCATCGGGCCGAGATGGATGACATCTCGTAGTCACCTCGAAATGCGTGTACACACTTTGATCTTAGCCATTAGGTCGAGATCCATGACTTCTTGGGGTTACCTCGGAATGCGTATACAGTGTCTGATCATAGCCACCAGGCCGAGATGGATGACTTCTCGGAGTCACCTCGGAATGCGTATACACATTCTGATCTTATCCCTCAGGCCGAGATGCATGACATCTCGAAGTCACCTCGAATTGCGTATACACACTTTGATCATAGCCATCAGGCCGAGATGGATGACATCTCCAAATCATCTCGAAATGTGTACACACACTTCGATCTTAGCCATCAGGCCGAGATGGATGACATCTCGAAGTAACCTCGAAATGCGTTTACACACTTTGATCTTAGCCATCAGGCCGAGATGGATGACTTCTCGGAGTCACCTCGGAACGTGTATACACAGCTTGACATTAGCCATCAGGCCGAGATGGATGACTGCTCGGAGTCACCTCGGAAAGTGTATACACACTTTGATCATAGCCATCTTGCCGAGATGGATGACATCTCGAAGTAAGCTCGAAATGCGTTTACACACTTTGATCTTAGCCATAACGCCGAGATGGATGACTTCTCGGAGTCACCTCGGAACGTGTATACACAGCTTGACATTAGCCATCAGGCCGAGATGGATGACTTCTGGGAGTCACCTCGGAACGTGTATACACAGCTTGACATTAGCCATCAGGCCGGGATGGATGACTGCTCGGAGTCACCGCGGAAAGTGTATACACACTTTGATCATAGCCATCAGGCCGAGATGGATGACATTTCAAAGTCACCTCGAAATGTGTACACACACGTTGATCTTAGCCATCACGCTAAGATGGAGGACTTCTCGGAGTCACCTCGAAATGCGTATACACAGTTTGATCTTACCCCTCAGGCCGAGATCCATGACTTCTTGGAGTCACCTCGGAATGCGTATACAGTGTCTGATCATAGCCATCAGGCCGAGATGGATGACATCTCGTAGTCACCTCGAAATGCGTGTACACACTTTGACCTTAGCCATCAGGCCGAGATCCATGACTTCTTGGAGTCACCTCGCAATGCGTATACAGTGTCTGATCATAGCCACCAGGAAGAGATGGATGACTTCTCGTAGTCACCGCGAAATGCGTGTACACACTTTGATCTTAGCCATTAGGTCGAGATCCATGACTTCTTGGAGTTACCTCGGAATGCGTATACAGTGTCTGATCATAGCCACCAGGCCGAGATGGATGACTTCTCGGAGTCACCTCGGAATGCGTATACACATTCTGATCTTATCCCTCAGGCCGAGATGCATGACATCTCGAAGTCACCTCGAATTGCGTATACACACTTTGATCATAGCCATCAGGCCGAGATGGATGACATCTCCAAATCATCTCGAAATGTGTACACACACTTCGATCTTAGCCATCAGGCCGAGATGGATGACATCTCGAAGTAACCTCGAAATGCGTTTACTCACTTTGATCTTAGCCATCACGCCGAGATGGATGACTTCTCGGAGTCACCTCGGAACGTGTATACACAGCTTGACATTAGCCATCAGGCCGAGATGGATGACTGCTCGGAGTCCCCTCGGAAAGTGTATACACACTTTGATCATAGCCATCAGGCCGAGATGGATGACATTTCAAAGTCACCTCGAAATGTGTACACACACGTTGATCTTAGCCATCACGCTAAGATGGATGACTTCTCGGAGTCACCTCGAAATGCGTATACACAGTTTGATCTTACCCCTCAGGCCGAGATCCATGACTTCTTGGAGTCACCTCGGAATGCGTATACAGTGTCTGATCATAGCCATCAGGCCGAGATGGATGACATCTCGTAGTCACCTCGAAATGCGTGTACACACTTTGATCTTAGCCATTAGGTCGAGATCCGTGACTTCTTGGAGTTACCTCGGAATGTGTATACACTTTGATCATAGCCATCAGGCCGAGATGGATGATATCTCGAAGTCACCTCGGAATGTGTATACACTTTGATCATAGGCATCAGGCCGAGATGGACCATATCTCGAAGTCACCTCGAAATACGTATACACACTTTGACCTTAGCCATCAGGCCGAGATCCATGACTTCTTGGAGTCACCTCGCAATGCGTATACAGTGTCTGATCATAGCCACCAGGAAGAGATGGATGACTTCTCGTAGTCACCGCGAAATGCGTGTACACACTTTGATCTTAGCCATTAGGTCGAGATCCATGACTTCTTGGAGTTACCTCGGAATGCGTATACAGTGTCTGATCATAGCCACCAGGCCGAGATGGATGACTTCTCGGAGTCACCTCGGAATGCGTATACACATTCTGATCTTATCCCTCAGGCCGAGATGCATGACATCTCGAAGTCACCTCGAATTGCGTATACACACTTTGATCATAGCCATCAGGCCGAGATGGATGACATCTCCAAATCATCTCGAAATGTGTACACACACTTCGATCTTAGCCATCAGGCCGAGATGGATGACATCTCGAAGTAACCTCGAAATGCGTTTACACACTTTGATCTTAGCCATCACGCCGAGATGGATGACTTCTCGGAGTCACCTCGGAAAGTGTATACGCATTCCCATTTTGGCCATCAGGCTGAGATGAATAACTTCTCGGAGTTACCTCGGAATGTGTATACAGTGTCTGATCATAGCCATCAGGCCGAGATGGATGACTTCTCGGAGTCACCTCGGAATGCGTATACACATTCTGATCTTATCCCTCAGGCCGAGATGCATGACATCTCGAAGTCACCTCGAATTGCGTATACACACTTTGATCATAGCCATCAGGCCGAGATGGATGACATCTCCAAATCATCTCGAAATGTGTACACACACTTCGATCTTAGCCATCAGGCCGAGATGGATGACATCTCGAAGTAACCTCGAAATGCGTTTACACACTTTGATCATAGCCATCAGGCCGAGATGGATGACTTCTCGGAGTCACCTCGGAACGTGTATACACAGTTTGACACTAGCCATCAGGCCGAGATGGATGACTTCTCGGAGTCACCTCGGAACGTGTATACACAGCTTGACATTAGCCATCAGGCCGAGATGGATGACTGCTCGGAGTCCCCTCGGAAAGTGTATACACACTTTGATCATAGCCATCAGGCCGAGATGGATGACATCTCCAAATCATCTCGAAATGTGTACACACACTTCGATCTTAGCCATCAGGCCGAGATGGATGACATCTCGAAGTAACCTCGAAATGCGTTTACACACTTTGATCATAGCCATCAGGCCGAGATGGATGACATCTCCAAATCATCTCGAAATGTGTACACACACTTCGATCTTAGCCATCAGGCCGAGATGGATGACATCTCGAAGTAACCTCGAAATACGTTTACACACTTTGATCTTAGCCATCACGCCGAGATGGATGACTTCTCGGAGTCACCTCGGAACGTGTATACACAGTTTGACACTAGCCATCAGGCCGAGATGGATGACTTCTCGGAGTCACCTCGGAACGTGTATACACAGCTTGACATTAGCCATCAGGCCGAGATGGATGACTGCTCGGAGTCCCCTCGGAAAGTGTATACACACTTTGATCATAGCCATCAGGCCGAGATGGATGACATTTCAAAGTCACCTCGAAATGTGTACACACACGTTGATCTTAGCCATCACGCTAAGATGGATGACTTCTCGGAGTCACCTCGAAATGCGTATACACAGTTTGATCTTACCCCTCAGGCCGAGATCCATGACTTCTTGGAGTCACCTCGGAATGCGTATACAGTGACTGATCATAGCCATCAGGCCGAGATGGATGACATCTCGTAGTCACCTCGAAATGCGTGTACACACTTTGATCTTAGCCATTAGGTCGAGATCCGTGACTTCTTGGAGTTACCTCGGAATGTGTATACACTTTGATCATAGCCATCAGGCCGAGATGGATGATATCTCGAAGTCACCTCGGAATGTGTATACACTTTGATCATAGGCATCAGGCCGAGATGGACCATATCTCGAAGTCACCTCGAAATACGTATACACACTTTGACCTTAGCCATCAGGCCGAGTTCCATGACTTCTTGGAGTCACCTCGCAATGCGTATACAGTGTCTGATCATAGCCACCAGGAAGAGATGGATGACTTCTCGTAGTCACCGCGAAATGCGTGTACACACTTTGATCTTAGCCATTAGGTCGAGATCCATGACTTCTTGGAGTTACCTCGGAATGCGTATACAGTGTCTGATCATAGCCACCAGGCCGAGATGGATGACTTCTCGGAGTCACCTCGGAATGCGTATACACATTCTGATCTTATCCCTCAGGCCGAGATGCATGACATCTCGAAGTCACCTCGAATTGCGTATACACACTTTGATCATAGCCATCAGGCCGAGATGGATGACATCTCCAAATCATCTCGAAATGTGTACACACACTTCGATCTTAGCCATCAGGCCGAGATGGATGACATCTCGAAGTAACCTCGAAATGCGTTTACACACTTTGATCTTAGCCATCACGCCGAGATGGATGACTTCTCGGAGTCACCTCGGAACGTGTATACACAGTTTGACACTAGCCATCAGGCCGAGATGGATAACTTCTCGGAGTCACCTCGGAACGTGTATACACAGCTTGACATTAGCCATCAGGCCGAGATGGATGACTGCTCGGAGTCCCCTCGGAAAGTGTATACACACTTTGATCATAGCCATCAGGCCGAGATGGATGACATTTCAAAGTCACCTCGAAATGTGTACACACACGTTGATCTTAGCCATCACGCTAAGATGGATGACTTCTCGGAGTCACCTCGAAATGCGTATACACATTCTGATCTTATCCCTCAGGCCGAGATGCATGACATCTCGAAGTCACCTCGAATTGCGTATACACACTTTGATCATAGCCATCAGGCCGAGATGGATGACATTTCCAAATCATCTCGAAATGTGTACACACACTTCGATCTTAGCCATCAGGCCGAGATGGATGACATCTCGAAGTAACCTCGAAATGCGTTTACACACTTTGATCTTAGCCATCACGCCGAGATGGATGACTTCTCGGAGTCACCTCGGAACGTGTATACACAGTTTGACACTAGCCATCAGGCCGAGATGGATGACTTCTCGGAGTCACCTCGGAACGTGTATACACAGCTTGACATTAGCCATCAGGCCGAGATGGATGACTGCTCGGAGTCCCCTCGGAAAGTGTATACACACTTTGATCATAGCCATCAGGCCGAGATGGATGACATTTCAAAGTCACCTCGAAATGTGTACACACACGTTGATCTTAGCCATCACGCTAAGATGGATGACTTCTCGGAGTCACCTCGAAATGCGTATACACAGTTTGATCTTACCCCTCAGGCCGAGATCCATGACTTCTTGGAGTCACCTCGGAATGCGTATACAGTGTCTGATCATAGCCATCAGGCCGAGATGGATGACATCTCGTAGTCACCTCGAAATGCGTGTACACACTTTGACCTTAGCCATCAGGCCGAGATCCATGACTTCTTGGAGTCACCTCGCAATGCGTATACAGTGTCTGATCATAGCCACCAGGAAGAGATGGATGACTTCTCGTAGTCACCGCGAAATGCGTGTACACACTTTGATCTTAGCCATTAGGTCGAGATCCATGACTTCTTGGAGTTACCTCGGAATGCGTATACAGTGTCTGATCATAGCCACCAGGCCGAGATGGATGACTTCTCGGAGTCACCTCGGAATGCGTATACACATTCTGATCTTATCCCTCAGGCCGAGATGCATGACATCTCGAAGTCACCTCGAATTGCGTATACACACTTTGATCATAGCCATCAGGCCGAGATGGATGACATCTCCAAATCATCTCGAAATGTGTACACACACTTCGATCTTAGCCATCAGGCCGAGATGGATGACATCTCGAAGTAACCTCGAAATGCGTTTACACACTTTGATCTTAGCCATCACGCCGAGATGGATGACTTCTCGGAGTCACCTCGGAAAGTGTATACGCATTCCCATTTTGGCCATCAGGCTGAGATGAATAACTTCTCGGAGTTACCTCGGAATGTGTATACACTTTGATCGTAGCCATCAGGCTGAGATGGATGACTTCTCGGAGTCACCTCGGATGACATTAGCCATCGGGCCGAGATGGATGACATCTCGTAGTCACCTCGAAATGCGTGTACACACTTTGATCTTAGCCATTAGGTCGAGATCCGTGACTTCTTGGAGTCACCTCGGAATGCGTATACAGTGTCTGATCATAGCCACCAGGCCGAGATGGATGACTTCTCGGAGTCACCTCGGAATGCGTATACACATTCTGATCTTATCCCTCAGGCCGAGATGCATGACATCTCGAAGTCACCTCGAATTGCGTATACACACTTTGATCATAGCCATCAGGCCGAGATGGATGACATTTCAAAGTCACCTCAAAATGTGTACACACACGTTGATCTTAGCCATCACGCTAAGATGGATGACTTCTCGGAGTCACCTCGAAATGCGTATACACAGTTTGATCTTACCCCTCAGGCCGAGATCCATGACTTCTTGGAGTCACCTCGGAATGCGTATACACAGTTTGACACTAGCCATCAGGCCGAGATGGATGACTTCTCGGAGTCACCTCGGAACGTGTATACACAGCTTGACATTAGCCATCAGGCCGAGATGGATGACTGCTCGGAGTCCCCTCGGAAAGTGTATACACACTTTGATCATAGCCATCAGGCCGAGATGGATGACATTTCAAAGTCACCTCAAAATGTGTACACACACGTTGATCTTAGCCATCACGCTAAGATGGATGACTTCTCGGAGTCACCTCGAAATGCGTATACACAGTTTGATCTTACCCCTCAGGCCGAGATCCATGACTTCTTGGAGTCACCTCGGAATGCGTATACAGTGTCTGATCATAGCCATCAGGCCGAGATGGATGACATCTCGTAGTCACCTCGAAATGCGTGTACACACTTTGACCTTAGCCATCAGGCCGAGATCCATGACTTCTTGGAGTCACCTCGCAATGCGTATACAGTGTCTGATCATAGCCACCAGGAAGAGATGGATGACTTCTCGTAGTCACCGCGAAATGCGTGTACACACTTTGATCTTAGCCATTAGGTCGAGATCCATGACTTCTTGGAGTTACCTCGGAATGCGTATACAGTGTCTGATCATAGCCACCAGGCCGAGATGGATGACTTCTCGGAGTCACCTCGGAATGCGTATACACATTCTGATCTTATCCCTCAGGCCGAGATGCATGACATCTCGAAGTCACCTCGAATTGCGTATACACACTTTGATCATAGCCATCAGGCCGAGATGGATGACATCTCCAAATCATCTCGAAATGTGTACACACACTTCGATCTTAGCCATCAGGCCGAGATGGATGACATCTCGAAGTAACCTCGAAATGCGTTTACACACTTTGATCTTAGCCATCACGCCGAGATGGATGACTTCTCGGAGTCACCTCGGAACGTGTATACACAGTTTGACACTAGCCATCAGGCCGAGATGGATGACTTCTCGGAGTCACCTCGGAACGTGTATACACAGCTTGACATTAGCCATCAGGCCGAGATGGATGACTGCTCGGAGTCCCCTCGGAAAGTGTATACACACTTTGATCATAGCCATCAGGCCGAGATGGATGACATTTCAAAGTCACCTCAAAATGTGTACACACACGTTGATCTTAGCCATCACGCTAAGATGGATGACTTCTCGGAGTCACCTCGAAATGCGTATACACAGTTTGATCTTACCCCTCAGGCCGAGATCCATGACTTCTTGGAGTCACCTCGGAATGCGTATACAGTGTCTGATCATAGCCATCAGGCCGAGATGGATGACATCTCGTAGTCACCTCGAAATGCGTGTACACACTTTGATCTTAGCCATTAGGTCGAGATCCGTGACTTCTTGGAGTCACCTCGGAATGCGTATACAGTGTCTGATCATAGCCACCAGGCCGAGATGGATGACTTCTCGGAGTCACCTCGGAATGCGTATACACATTCTGATCTTATCCCTCAGGCCGAGATGCATGACATCTCGAAGTCACCTCGAATTGCGTATACACACTTTGATCATAGCCATCAGGCCGAGATGGATGACATCTCCAAATCATCTCGAAATGTGTACACACACTTCGATCTTAGCCATCAGGCCGAGATGGATGACATCTCGAAGTAACCTCGAAATGCGTTTACACACTTTGATCTTAGCCATCACGCCGAGATGGATGACTTCTCGGAGTCACCTCGGAACGTGTATACACAGTTTGACACTAGCCATCAGGCCGAGATGGATGACTTCTCGGAGTCACCTCGGAACGTGTATACACAGCTTGACATTAGCCATCAGGCCGAGATGGATGACTGCTCGGAGTCACCTCGGAATGCGTATACACATTCTGATCTTATCCCTCAGGCCGAGATGCATGACATCTCGAAGTCACCTCGAATTGCGTATACACACTTTGATCATAGCCATCAGGCCGAGATGGATGACATCTCCAAATCATCTCGAAATGTGTACACACACTTCGATCTTAGCCATCAGGCCGAGATGGATGACATCTCGAAGTAACCTCGAAATGCGTTTACACACTTTGATCTTAGCCATCACGCCGAGATGGATGACTTCTCGGAGTCACCTCGGAACGTGTATACACAGTTTGACACTAGCCATCAGGCCGAGATGGATGACTTCTCGGAGTCACCTCGGAACGTGTATACACAGCTTGACATTAGCCATCAGGCCGAGATGGATGACTGCTCGGAGTCCCCTCGGAAAGTGTATACACACTTTGATCATAGCCATCAGGCCGAGATGGATGACATTTCAAAGTCACCTCAAAATGTGTACACACACGTTGATCTTAGCCATCACGCTAAGATGGATGACTTCTCGGAGTCACCTCGAAATGCGTATACACAGTTTGATCTTACCCCTCAGGCCGAGATCCATGACTTCTTGGAGTCACCTCGGAATGCGTATACAGTGTCTGATCATAGCCATCAGGCCGAGATGGATGACATCTCGTAGTCACCTCGAAATGCGTGTACACACTTTGATCTTAGCCATTAGGTCGAGATCCGTGACTTCTTGGAGTCACCTCGGAATGCGTATACAGTGTCTGATCATAGCCACCAGGCCGAGATGGATGACTTCTCGGAGTCACCTCGGAATGCGTATACACATTCTGATCTTATCCCTCAGGCCGAGATGCATGACATCTCGAAGTCACCTCGAATTGCGTATACACACTTTGATCATAGCCATCAGGCCGAGATGGATGACATCTCCAAATCATCTCGAAATGTGTACACACACTTCGATCTTAGCCATCAGGCCGAGATGGATGACATCTCGAAGTAACCTCGAAATGCGTTTACACACTTTGATCTTAGCCATCACGCCGAGATGGATGACTTCTCGGAGTCACCTCGGAACGTGTATACACAGTTTGACACTAGCCATCAGGCCGAGATGGATGACTTCTCGGAGTCACCTCGGAACGTGTATACACAGCTTGACATTAGCCATCAGGCCGAGATGGATGACTGCTCGGAGTCCCCTCGGAAAGTGTATACACACTTTGATCATAGCCATCAGGCCGAGATGGATGACATTTCAAAGTCACCTCGAAATGTGTACACACACGTTGATCTTAGCCATCACGCTAAGATGGATGACTTCTCGGAGTCACCTCGAAATGCGTATACACAGTTTGATCTTACCCCTCAGGCCGAGATCCATGACTTCTTGGAGTCACCTCGGAATGCGTATACAGTGTCTGATCATAGCCATCAGGCCGAGATGGATGACTTCTCGGAGTCACCTCGGAATGCGTATACACATTCTGATCTTATCCCTCAGGCCGAGATGCATGACATCTCGAAGTCACCTCGAATTGCGTATACACACTTTGATCATAGCCATCAGGCCGAGATGGATGACATCTCCAAATCATCTCGAAATGTGTACACACACTTCGATCTTAGCCATCAGGCCGAGATGGATGACATCTCGAAGTAACCTCGAAATGCGTTTACACACTTTGATCATAGCCATCAGGCCGAGATGGATGACATCTCCAAATCATCTCGAAATGTGTACACACACTTCGATCTTAGCCATCAGGCCGAGATGGATGACATCTCGAAGTAACCTCGAAATACGTTTACACACTTTGATCTTAGCCATCACGCCGAGATGGATGACTTCTCGGAGTCACCTCGGAACGTGTATACACAGTTTGACACTAGCCATCAGGCCGAGATGGATGACTTCTCGGAGTCACCTCGGAACGTGTATACACAGCTTGACATTAGCCATCAGGCCGAGATGGATGACTGCTCGGAGTCCCCTCGGAAAGTGTATACACACTTTGATCATAGCCATCAGGCCGAGATGGATGACATTTCAAAGTCACCTCGAAATGTGTACACACACGTTGATCTTAGCCATCACGCTAAGATGGATGACTTCTCGGAGTCACCTCGAAATGCGTATACACAGTTTGATCTTACCCCTCAGGCCGAGATCCATGACTTCTTGGAGTCACCTCGGAATGCGTATACAGTGACTGATCATAGCCATCAGGCCGAGATGGATGACATCTCGTAGTCACCTCGAAATGCGTGTACACACTTTGATCTTAGCCATTAGGTCGAGATCCGTGACTTCTTGGAGTTACCTCGGAATGTGTATACACTTTGATCATAGCCATCAGGCCGAGATGGATGATATCTCGAAGTCACCTCGGAATGTGTATACACTTTGATCATAGGCATCAGGCCGAGATGGACCATATCTCGAAGTCACCTCGAAATACGTATACACACTTTGACCTTAGCCATCAGGCCGAGTTCCATGACTTCTTGGAGTCACCTCGCAATGCGTATACAGTGTCTGATCATAGCCACCAGGAAGAGATGGATGACTTCTCGTAGTCACCGCGAAATGCGTGTACACACTTTGATCTTAGCCATTAGGTCGAGATCCATGACTTCTTGGAGTTACCTCGGAATGCGTATACAGTGTCTGATCATAGCCACCAGGCCGAGATGGATGACTTCTCGGAGTCACCTCGGAATGCGTATACACATTCTGATCTTATCCCTCAGGCCGAGATGCATGACATCTCGAAGTCACCTCGAATTGCGTATACACACTTTGATCATAGCCATCAGGCCGAGATGGATGACATCTCCAAATCATCTCGAAATGTGTACACACACTTCGATCTTAGCCATCAGGCCGAGATGGATGACATCTCGAAGTAACCTCGAAATGCGTTTACACACTTTGATCTTAGCCATCACGCCGAGATGGATGACTTCTCGGAGTCACCTCGGAAAGTGTATACGCATTCCCATTTTAGCCATCAGGCTGAGATGAATAACTTCTCGGAGTTACCTCGGAATGTGTATACACTTTGATCGTAGCCATCAGGCTGAGATGGATGACTTCTCGGAGTCACCTCGGATGACATTAGCCATCGGGCCGAGATGGATGACATCTCGTAGTCACCTCGAAATGCGTGTACACACTTTGATCTTAGCCATTAGGTCGAGATCCATGACTTCTTGGGGTTACCTCGGAATGCGTATACAGTGTCTGATCATAGCCACCAGGCCGAGATGGATGACTTCTCGGAGTCACCTCGGAATGCGTATACACATTCTGATCTTATCCCTCAGGCCGAGATGCATGACATCTCGAAGTCACCTCGAATTGCGTATACACACTTTGATCATAGCCATCAGGCCGAGATGGATGACATCTCCAAATCATCTCGAAATGTGTACACACACTTCGATCTTAGCCATCAGGCCGAGATGGATGACATCTCGAAGTAACCTCGAAATGCGTTTACACACTTTGATCTTAGCCATCAGGCCGAGATGGATGACTTCTCGGAGTCACCTCGGAACGTGTATACACAGCTTGACATTAGCCATCAGGCCGAGATGGATGACTGCTCGGAGTCACCTCGGAAAGTGTATACACACTTTGATCATAGCCATCTTGCCGAGATGGATGACATCTCGAAGTAAGCTCGAAATGCGTTTACACACTTTGATCTTAGCCATAACGCCGAGATGGATGACTTCTCGGAGTCACCTCGGAACGTGTATACACAGCTTGACATTAGCCATCAGGCCGAGATGGATGACTTCTGGGAGTCACCTCGGAACGTGTATACACAGCTTGACATTAGCCATCAGGCCGGGATGGATGACTGCTCGGAGTCACCGCGGAAAGTGTATACACACTTTGATCATAGCCATCAGGCCGAGATGGATGACATTTCAAAGTCACCTCGAAATGTGTACACACACGTTGATCTTAGCCATCACGCTAAGATGGAGGACTTCTCGGAGTCACCTCGAAATGCGTATACACAGTTTGATCTTACCCCTCAGGCCGAGATCCATGACTTCTTGGAGTCACCTCGGAATGCGTATACAGTGTCTGATCATAGCCATCAGGCCGAGATGGATGACATCTCGTAGTCACCTCGAAATGCGTGTACACACTTTGACCTTAGCCATCAGGCCGAGATCCATGACTTCTTGGAGTCACCTCGCAATGCGTATACAGTGTCTGATCATAGCCACCAGGAAGAGATGGATGACTTCTCGTAGTCACCGCGAAATGCGTGTACACACTTTGATCTTAGCCATTAGGTCGAGATCCATGACTTCTTGGAGTTACCTCGGAATGCGTATACAGTGTCTGATCATAGCCACCAGGCCGAGATGGATGACTTCTCGGAGTCACCTCGGAATGCGTATACACATTCTGATCTTATCCCTCAGGCCGAGATGCATGACATCTCGAAGTCACCTCGAATTGCGTATACACACTTTGATCATAGCCATCAGGCCGAGATGGATGACATCTCCAAATCATCTCGAAATGTGTACACACACTTCGATCTTAGCCATCAGGCCGAGATGGATGACATCTCGAAGTAACCTCGAAATGCGTTTACTCACTTTGATCTTAGCCATCACGCCGAGATGGATGACTTCTCGGAGTCACCTCGGAACGTGTATACACAGCTTGACATTAGCCATCAGGCCGAGATGGATGACTGCTCGGAGTCCCCTCGGAAAGTGTATACACACTTTGATCATAGCCATCAGGCCGAGATGGATGACATTTCAAAGTCACCTCGAAATGTGTACACACACGTTGATCTTAGCCATCACGCTAAGATGGATGACTTCTCGGAGTCACCTCGAAATGCGTATACACAGTTTGATCTTACCCCTCAGGCCGAGATCCATGACTTCTTGGAGTCACCTCGGAATGCGTATACAGTGTCTGATCATAGCCATCAGGCCGAGATGGATGACATCTCGTAGTCACCTCGAAATGCGTGTACACACTTTGATCTTAGCCATTAGGTCGAGATCCGTGACTTCTTGGAGTTACCTCGGAATGTGTATACACTTTGATCATAGCCATCAGGCCGAGATGGATGATATCTCGAAGTCACCTCGGAATGTGTATACACTTTGATCATAGGCATCAGGCCGAGATGGACCATATCTCGAAGTCACCTCGAAATACGTATACACACTTTGACCTTAGCCATCAGGCCGAGATCCATGACTTCTTGGAGTCACCTCGCAATGCGTATACAGTGTCTGATCATAGCCACCAGGAAGAGATGGATGACTTCTCGTAGTCACCGCGAAATGCGTGTACACACTTTGATCTTAGCCATTAGGTCGAGATCCATGACTTCTTGGAGTTACCTCGGAATGCGTATACAGTGTCTGATCATAGCCACCAGGCCGAGATGGATGACTTCTCGGAGTCACCTCGGAATGCGTATACACATTCTGATCTTATCCCTCAGGCCGAGATGCATGACATCTCGAAGTCACCTCGAATTGCGTATACACACTTTGATCATAGCCATCAGGCCGAGATGGATGACATCTCCAAATCATCTCGAAATGTGTACACACACTTCGATCTTAGCCATCAGGCCGAGATGGATGACATCTCGAAGTAACCTCGAAATGCGTTTACACACTTTGATCTTAGCCATCACGCCGAGATGGATGACTTCTCGGAGTCACCTCGGAAAGTGTATACGCATTCCCATTTTGGCCATCAGGCTGAGATGAATAACTTCTCGGAGTTACCTCGGAATGTGTATACAGTGTCTGATCATAGCCATCAGGCCGAGATGGATGACTTCTCGGAGTCACCTCGGAATGCGTATACACATTCTGATCTTATCCCTCAGGCCGAGATGCATGACATCTCGAAGTCACCTCGAATTGCGTATACACACTTTGATCATAGCCATCAGGCCGAGATGGATGACATCTCCAAATCATCTCGAAATGTGTACACACACTTCGATCTTAGCCATCAGGCCGAGATGGATGACATCTCGAAGTAACCTCGAAATGCGTTTACACACTTTGATCATAGCCATCAGGCCGAGATGGATGACTTCTCGGAGTCACCTCGGAACGTGTATACACAGTTTGACACTAGCCATCAGGCCGAGATGGATGACTTCTCGGAGTCACCTCGGAACGTGTATACACAGCTTGACATTAGCCATCAGGCCGAGATGGATGACTGCTCGGAGTCCCCTCGGAAAGTGTATACACACTTTGATCATAGCCATCAGGCCGAGATGGATGACATCTCCAAATCATCTCGAAATGTGTACACACACTTCGATCTTAGCCATCAGGCCGAGATGGATGACATCTCGAAGTAACCTCGAAATGCGTTTACACACTTTGATCATAGCCATCAGGCCGAGATGGATGACATCTCCAAATCATCTCGAAATGTGTACACACACTTCGATCTTAGCCATCAGGCCGAGATGGATGACATCTCGAAGTAACCTCGAAATACGTTTACACACTTTGATCTTAGCCATCACGCCGAGATGGATGACTTCTCGGAGTCACCTCGGAACGTGTATACACAGTTTGACACTAGCCATCAGGCCGAGATGGATGACTTCTCGGAGTCACCTCGGAACGTGTATACACAGCTTGACATTAGCCATCAGGCCGAGATGGATGACTGCTCGGAGTCCCCTCGGAAAGTGTATACACACTTTGATCATAGCCATCAGGCCGAGATGGATGACATTTCAAAGTCACCTCGAAATGTGTACACACACGTTGATCTTAGCCATCACGCTAAGATGGATGACTTCTCGGAGTCACCTCGAAATGCGTATACACAGTTTGATCTTACCCCTCAGGCCGAGATCCATGACTTCTTGGAGTCACCTCGGAATGCGTATACAGTGACTGATCATAGCCATCAGGCCGAGATGGATGACATCTCGTAGTCACCTCGAAATGCGTGTACACACTTTGATCTTAGCCATTAGGTCGAGATCCGTGACTTCTTGGAGTTACCTCGGAATGTGTATACACTTTGATCATAGCCATCAGGCCGAGATGGATGATATCTCGAAGTCACCTCGGAATGTGTATACACTTTGATCATAGGCATCAGGCCGAGATGGACCATATCTCGAAGTCACCTCGAAATACGTATACACACTTTGACCTTAGCCATCAGGCCGAGTTCCATGACTTCTTGGAGTCACCTCGCAATGCGTATACAGTGTCTGATCATAGCCACCAGGAAGAGATGGATGACTTCTCGTAGTCACCGCGAAATGCGTGTACACACTTTGATCTTAGCCATTAGGTCGAGATCCATGACTTCTTGGAGTTACCTCGGAATGCGTATACAGTGTCTGATCATAGCCACCAGGCCGAGATGGATGACTTCTCGGAGTCACCTCGGAATGCGTATACACATTCTGATCTTATCCCTCAGGCCGAGATGCATGACATCTCGAAGTCACCTCGAATTGCGTATACACACTTTGATCATAGCCATCAGGCCGAGATGGATGACATCTCCAAATCATCTCGAAATGTGTACACACACTTCGATCTTAGCCATCAGGCCGAGATGGATGACATCTCGAAGTAACCTCGAAATGCGTTTACACACTTTGATCTTAGCCATCACGCCGAGATGGATGACTTCTCGGAGTCACCTCGGAAAGTGTATACGCATTCCCATTTTAGCCATCAGGCTGAGATGAATAACTTCTCGGAGTTACCTCGGAATGTGTATACACTTTGATCGTAGCCATCAGGCTGAGATGGATGACTTCTCGGAGTCACCTCGGATGACATTAGCCATCGGGCCGAGATGGATGACATCTCGTAGTCACCTCGAAATGCGTGTACACACTTTGATCTTAGCCATTAGGTCGAGATCCATGACTTCTTGGGGTTACCTCGGAATGCGTATACAGTGTCTGATCATAGCCACCAGGCCGAGATGGATGACTTCTCGGAGTCACCTCGGAATGCGTATACACATTCTGATCTTATCCCTCAGGCCGAGATGCATGACATCTCGAAGTCACCTCGAATTGCGTATACACACTTTGATCATAGCCATCAGGCCGAGATGGATGACATCTCCAAATCATCTCGAAATGTGTACACACACTTCGATCTTAGCCATCAGGCCGAGATGGATGACATCTCGAAGTAACCTCGAAATGCGTTTACACACTTTGATCTTAGCCATCAGGCCGAGATGGATGACTTCTCGGAGTCACCTCGGAACGTGTATACACAGCTTGACATTAGCCATCAGGCCGAGATGGATGACTGCTCGGAGTCACCTCGGAAAGTGTATACACACTTTGATCATAGCCATCTTGCCGAGATGGATGACATCTCGAAGTAAGCTCGAAATGCGTTTACACACTTTGATCTTAGCCATAACGCCGAGATGGATGACTTCTCGGAGTCACCTCGGAACGTGTATACACAGCTTGACATTAGCCATCAGGCCGAGATGGATGACTTCTGGGAGTCACCTCGGAACGTGTATACACAGCTTGACATTAGCCATCAGGCCGGGATGGATGACTGCTCGGAGTCACCGCGGAAAGTGTATACACACTTTGATCATAGCCATCAGGCCGAGATGGATGACATTTCAAAGTCACCTCGAAATGTGTACACACACGTTGATCTTAGCCATCACGCTAAGATGGAGGACTTCTCGGAGTCACCTCGAAATGCGTATACACAGTTTGATCTTACCCCTCAGGCCGAGATCCATGACTTCTTGGAGTCACCTCGGAATGCGTATACAGTGTCTGATCATAGCCATCAGGCCGAGATGGATGACATCTCGTAGTCACCTCGAAATGCGTGTACACACTTTGACCTTAGCCATCAGGCCGAGATCCATGACTTCTTGGAGTCACCTCGCAATGCGTATACAGTGTCTGATCATAGCCACCAGGAAGAGATGGATGACTTCTCGTAGTCACCGCGAAATGCGTGTACACACTTTGATCTTAGCCATTAGGTCGAGATCCATGACTTCTTGGAGTTACCTCGGAATGCGTATACAGTGTCTGATCATAGCCACCAGGCCGAGATGGATGACTTCTCGGAGTCACCTCGGAATGCGTATACACATTCTGATCTTATCCCTCAGGCCGAGATGCATGACATCTCGAAGTCACCTCGAATTGCGTATACACACTTTGATCATAGCCATCAGGCCGAGATGGATGACATCTCCAAATCATCTCGAAATGTGTACACACACTTCGATCTTAGCCATCAGGCCGAGATGGATGACATCTCGAAGTAACCTCGAAATGCGTTTACTCACTTTGATCTTAGCCATCACGCCGAGATGGATGACTTCTCGGAGTCACCTCGGAACGTGTATACACAGCTTGACATTAGCCATCAGGCCGAGATGGATGACTGCTCGGAGTCCCCTCGGAAAGTGTATACACACTTTGATCATAGCCATCAGGCCGAGATGGATGACATTTCAAAGTCACCTCGAAATGTGTACACACACGTTGATCTTAGCCATCACGCTAAGATGGATGACTTCTCGGAGTCACCTCGAAATGCGTATACACAGTTTGATCTTACCCCTCAGGCCGAGATCCATGACTTCTTGGAGTCACCTCGGAATGCGTATACAGTGTCTGATCATAGCCATCAGGCCGAGATGGATGACATCTCGTAGTCACCTCGAAATGCGTGTACACACTTTGATCTTAGCCATTAGGTCGAGATCCGTGACTTCTTGGAGTTACCTCGGAATGTGTATACACTTTGATCATAGCCATCAGGCCGAGATGGATGATATCTCGAAGTCACCTCGGAATGTGTATACACTTTGATCATAGGCATCAGGCCGAGATGGACCATATCTCGAAGTCACCTCGAAATACGTATACACACTTTGACCTTAGCCATCAGGCCGAGATCCATGACTTCTTGGAGTCACCTCGCAATGCGTATACAGTGTCTGATCATAGCCACCAGGAAGAGATGGATGACTTCTCGTAGTCACCGCGAAATGCGTGTACACACTTTGATCTTAGCCATTAGGTCGAGATCCATGACTTCTTGGAGTTACCTCGGAATGCGTATACAGTGTCTGATCATAGCCACCAGGCCGAGATGGATGACTTCTCGGAGTCACCTCGGAATGCGTATACACATTCTGATCTTATCCCTCAGGCCGAGATGCATGACATCTCGAAGTCACCTCGAATTGCGTATACACACTTTGATCATAGCCATCAGGCCGAGATGGATGACATCTCCAAATCATCTCGAAATGTGTACACACACTTCGATCTTAGCCATCAGGCCGAGATGGATGACATCTCGAAGTAACCTCGAAATGCGTTTACACACTTTGATCTTAGCCATCACGCCGAGATGGATGACTTCTCGGAGTCACCTCGGAAAGTGTATACGCATTCCCATTTTGGCCATCAGGCTGAGATGAATAACTTCTCGGAGTTACCTCGGAATGTGTATACACTTTGATCGTAGCCATCAGGCTGAGATGGATGACTTCTCGGAGTCACCTCGGATGACATTAGCCATCGGGCCGAGATGGATGACATCTCGTAGTCACCTCGAAATGCGTGTACACACTTTGATCTTAGCCATTAGGTCGAGATCCATGACTTCTTGGGGTTACCTCGGAATGCGTATACAGTGTCTGATCATAGCCACCAGGCCGAGATGGATGACTTCTCGGAGTCACCTCGGAATGCGTATACACATTCTGATCTTATCCCTCAGGCCGAGATGCATGACATCTCGAAGTCACCTCGAATTGCGTATACACACTTTGATCATAGCCATCAGGCCGAGATGGATGACATCTCCAAATCATCTCGAAATGTGTACACACACTTCGATCTTAGCCATCAGGCCGAGATGGATGACATCTCGAAGTAACCTCGAAATGCGTTTACACACTTTGATCTTAGCCATCAGGCCGAGATGGATGACTTCTCGGAGTCACCTCGGAACGTGTATACACAGCTTGACATTAGCCATCAGGCCGAGATGGATGACTGCTCGGAGTCACCTCGGAAAGTGTATACACACTTTGATCATAGCCATCTTGCCGAGATGGATGACATCTCGAAGTAACCTCGAAATGCGTTTACACACTTTGATCTTAGCCATAACGCCGAGATGGATGACTTCTCGGAGTCACCTCGGAACGTGTATACACAGCTTGACATTAGCCATCAGGCCGAGATGGATGACTTCTCGGAGTCACCTCGGAACGTGTATACACAGCTTGACATTAGCCATCAGGCCGAGATGGATGACTGCTCGGAGTCACCGCGGAAAGTGTATACACACTTTGATCATAGCCATCAGGCCGAGATGGATGACATTTCAAAGTCACCTCGAAATGTGTACACACACGTTGATCTTAGCCATCACGCTAAGATGTATGACTTCTCGGAGTCACCTCGAAATGCGTATACACAGTTTGATCTTACCCCTCAGGCCGAGATCCATGACTTCTTGGAGTCACCTCGGAATGCGTATACAGTGTCTGATCATAGCCATCAGGCCGAGATGGATGACATCTCGTAGTCACCTCGAAATGCGTGTACACACTTTGACCTTAGCCATCAGGCCGAGATCCATGACTTCTTGGAGTCACCTCGCAATGCGTATACAGTGTCTGATCATAGCCACCAGGAAGAGATGGATGACTTCTCGTAGTCACCGCGAAATGCGTGTACACACTTTGATCTTAGCCATTAGGTCGAGATCCATGACTTCTTGGAGTTACCTCGGAATGCGTATACAGTGTCTGATCATAGCCACCAGGCCGAGATGGATGACTTCTCGGAGTCACCTCGGAATGCGTATACACATTCTGATCTTATCCCTCAGGCCGAGATGCATGACATCTCGAAGTCACCTCGAATTGCGTATACACACTTTGATCATAGCCATCAGGCCGAGATGGATGACATCTCCAAATCATCTCGAAATGTGTACACACACTTCGATCTTAGCCATCAGGCGGAGATGGATGACATCTCGAAGTAACCTCGAAATGCGTTTACTCACTTTGATCTTAGCCATCACGCCGAGATGGATGACTTCTCGGAGTCACCTCGGAACGTGTATACACAGTTTGACACTAGCCATCAGGCCGAGATGGATGACTTCTCGGAGTCACCTCGGAACGTGTATACACAGCTTGACATTAGCCATCAGGCCGAGATGGATGACTGCTCGGAGTCCCCTCGGAAAGTGTATACACACTTTGATCATAGCCATCAGGCCGAGATGGATGACATTTCAAAGTCACCTCGAAATGTGTACACACACGTTGATCTTAGCCATCACGCTAAGATGGATGACTTCTCGGAGTCACCTCGAAATGCGTATACACAGTTTGATCTTACCCCTCAGGCCGAGATGGATGACTGCTCGGAGTCACCTCGGAAAGTGTATACACACTTTGATCATAGCCATCTTGCCGAGATGGATGACATCTCGAAGTAACCTCGAAATGCGTTTACACACTTTGATCTTAGCCATAACGCCGAGATGGATGACTTCTCGGAGTCACCTCGGAACGTGTATACACAGCTTGACATTAGCCATCAGGCCGAGATGGATGACTTCTCGGAGTCACCTCGGAACGTGTATACACAGCTTGACATTAGCCATCAGGCCGAGATGGATGACTGCTCGGAGTCACCAAGGAAAGTGTATACACACTTTGATCATAGCCATCAGGCCGAGATGGATGACATCTCCAAATCATCTCGAAATGTGTACACACACTTCGATCTTAGCCATCAGGCCGAGATGGATGACATCTCCAAATCATCTCGAAATGTGTACACACACTTCGATCTTAGCCATCAGGCCGAGATGGATGACATCTCGAAGTAACCTCGAAATGCGTTTACACACTTTGATCTTAGCCATCACGCCGAGATGGATGACTTCTCGGAGTCACCTCGGAACGTGTATACACAGCTTGACATTAGCCATCAGGCCGAGATGGATGACTTCTCGGAGTCACCTCGGAACGTGTATACACAGCTTGACATTAGCCATCAGGCCGAGATGGATGACATTTCAAAGTCACCTCGAAATGTGTACACACACGTTGATCTTAGCCATCACGCTAAGATGGATGACTTCTCGGAGTCACCTCGAAATGCGTATACACAGTTTGATCTTACCCCTCAGGCCGAGATCCATGACTTCTTGGAGTCACCTCGGAATGCGTATACAGTGTCTGATCATAGCCATCAGGCCGAGATGGATGACATCTCGTAGTCACCTCGAAATGCGTGTACACACTTTGACCTTAGCCATCAGGCCGAGATCCATGACTTCTTGGAGTCACCTCGCAATGCGTATACAGTGTCTGATCATAGCCACCAGGAAGAGATGGATGACTTCTCGTAGTCACCGCGAAATGCGTGTACACACTTTGATCTTAGCCATTAGGTCGAGATCCATGACTTCTTGGAGTTACCTCGGAATGCGTATACAGTGTCTGATCATAGCCACCAGGCCGAGATGGATGACTTCTCGGAGTCACCTCGGAATGCGTATACACATTCTGATCTTATCCCTCAGGCCGAGATGCATGACATCTCGAAGTCACCTCGAATTGCGTATACACACTTTGATCATAGCCATCAGGCCGAGATGGATGACATCTCCAAATCATCTCGAAATGTGTACACACACTTCGATCTTAGCCATCAGGCCGAGATGGATGACATCTCGAAGTAACCTCGAAATGCGTTTACACACTTTGATCATAGCCATCAGGCCGAGATGGATGACATCTCCAAATCATCTCGAAATGTGTACACACACTTCGATCTTAGCCATCAGGCCGAGATGGATGACATCTCGAAGTAACCTCGAAATGCGTTTACACACTTTGATCTTAGCCATCACGCCGAGATGGATGACTTCTCGGAGTCACCTCGGAACGTGTATACACAGCTTGACATTAGCCATCAGGCCGAGATGGATGACTTCTCGGAGTCACCTCGAAATGCGTATACACAGTTTGATCTTACCCCTCAGGCCGAGATCCATGACTTCTTGGAGTTACCTCGGAATGCGTATACAGTGTCTGATCATAGCCACCAGGCCGAGATGGATGACTTCTGGGAGTCACCTCGGAACGTGTATACACAGCTTGACATTAGCCATCAGGCCGGGATGGATGACTGCTCGGAGTCACCGCGGAAAGTGTATACACACTTTGATCATAGCCATCAGGCCGAGATGGATGACATTTCAAAGTCACCTCGAAATGTGTACACACACGTTGATCTTAGCCATCACGCTAAGATGGATGACTTCTCGGAGTCACCTCGAAATGCGTATACACAGTTTGATCTTACCCCTCAGGCCGAGATCCATGACTTCTTGGAGTCACCTCGGAATGCGTATACAGTGTCTGATCATAGCCATCAGGCCGAGATGGATGACATCTCGTAGTCACCTCGAAATGCGTGTACACACTTTGACCTTAGCCATCAGGCCGAGATCCATGACTTCTTGGAGTCACCTCGCAATGCGTATACAGTGTCTGATCATAGCCACCAGGAAGAGATGGATGACTTCTCGTAGTCACCGCGAAATGCGTGTACACACTTTGATCTTAGCCATTAGGTCGAGATCCATGACTTCTTGGAGTTACCTCGGAATGCGTATACAGTGTCTGATCATAGCCACCAGGCCGAGATGGATGACTTCTCGGAGTCACCTCGGAATGCGTATACACATTCTGATCTTATCCCTCAGGCCGAGATGCATGACATCTCGAAGTCACCTCGAATTGCGTATACACACTTTGATCATAGCCATCAGGCCGAGATGGATGACATCTCCAAATCATCTCGAAATGTGTACACACACTTCGATCTTAGCCATCAGGCCGAGATGGATGACATCTCGAAGTAACCTCGAAATGCGTTTACTCACTTTGATCTTAGCCATCACGCCGAGATGGATGACTTCTCGGAGTCACCTCGGAACGTGTATACACAGCTTGACATTAGCCATCAGGCCGAGATGGATGACTGCTCGGAGTCCCCTCGGAAAGTGTATACACACTTTGATCATAGCCATCAGGCCGAGATGGATGACATTTCAAAGTCACCTCGAAATGTGTACACACACGTTGATCTTAGCCATCACGCTAAGATGGATGACTTCTCGGAGTCACCTCGAAATGCGTATACACAGTTTGATCTTACCCCTCAGGCCGAGATCCATGACTTCTTGGAGTCACCTCGGAATGCGTATACAGTGTCTGATCATAGCCATCAGGCCGAGATGGATGACATCTCGTAGTCACCTCGAAATGCGTGTACACACTTTGATCTTAGCCATTAGGTCGAGATCCGTGACTTCTTGGAGTTACCTCGGAATGTGTATACACTTTGATCATAGCCATCAGGCCGAGATGGATGATATCTCGAAGTCACCTCGGAATGTGTATACACTTTGATCATAGGCATCAGGCCGAGATGGACCATATCTCGAAGTCACCTCGAAATACGTATACACACTTTGACCTTAGCCATCAGGCCGAGATCCATGACTTCTTGGAGTCACCTCGCAATGCGTATACAGTGTCTGATCATAGCCACCAGGAAGAGATGGATGACTTCTCGTAGTCACCGCGAAATGCGTGTACACACTTTGATCTTAGCCATTAGGTCGAGATCCATGACTTCTTGGAGTTACCTCGGAATGCGTATACAGTGTCTGATCATAGCCACCAGGCCGAGATGGATGACTTCTCGGAGTCACCTCGGAATGCGTATACACATTCTGATCTTATCCCTCAGGCCGAGATGCATGACATCTCGAAGTCACCTCGAATTGCGTATACACACTTTGATCATAGCCATCAGGCCGAGATGGATGACATCTCCAAATCATCTCGAAATGTGTACACACACTTCGATCTTAGCCATCAGGCCGAGATGGATGACATCTCGAAGTAACCTCGAAATGCGTTTACACACTTTGATCTTAGCCATCACGCCGAGATGGATGACTTCTCGGAGTCACCTCGGAAAGTGTATACGCATTCCCATTTTAGCCATCAGGCTGAGATGAATAACTTCTCGGAGTTACCTCGGAATGTGTATACACTTTGATCGTAGCCATCAGGCTGAGATGGATGACTTCTCGGAGTCACCTCGGATGACATTAGCCATCGGGCCGAGATGGATGACATCTCGTAGTCACCTCGAAATGCGTGTACACACTTTGATCTTAGCCATTAGGTCGAGATCCATGACTTCTTGGGGTTACCTCGGAATGCGTATACAGTGTCTGATCATAGCCACCAGGCCGAGATGGATGACTTCTCGGAGTCACCTCGGAATGCGTATACACATTCTGATCTTATCCCTCAGGCCGAGATGCATGACATCTCGAAGTCACCTCGAATTGCGTATACACACTTTGATCATAGCCATCAGGCCGAGATGGATGACATCTCGAAGTAACCTCGAAATGCGTTTACACACTTTGATCTTAGCCATCACGCCGAGATGGATGACTTCTCGGAGTCACCTCGGAACGTGTATACACAGCTTGACATTAGCCATCAGGCCGAGATGGATGACTTCTCGGAGTCACCTCGGAACGTGTATACACAGCTTGACATTAGCCATCAGGCCGAGATGGATGACTGCTCGGAGTCACCTCGGAAAGTGTATACACACTTTGATCATAGCCATCTTGCCGAGATGGATGACATCTCGAAGTAACCTCGAAATGCGTTTACACACTTTGATCTTAGCCATAACGCCGAGATGGATGACTTCTCGGAGTCACCTCGGAACGTGTATACACAGCTTGACATTAGCCATCAGGCCGAGATGGATGACTTCTCGGAGTCACCTCGCAATGCGTATACAGTGTCTGATCATAGCCACCAGGAAGAGATGGATGACTTCTCGTAGTCACCGCGAAATGCGTGTAGTCACTTTGATCTTAGCCATTAGGTCGAGATCCATGACTTCTTGGAGTTACCTCGGAATGCGTATACAGTGTCTGATCATAGCCACCAGGCCGAGATGGATGACTTCTCGGAGTCACCTCGGAATGCGTATACACATTCTGATCTTATCCCTCATGCCGAGATGCATGACATCTCGAAGTCACCTCGAATTGCGTATACACACTTTGATCATAGCCATCAGGCCGAGATGGATGACATCTCCAAATCATCTCGAAATGTGTACACACACTTCGATCTTAGCCATCAGGCCGAGATGGATGACATCTCGAAGTAACCTCGAAATGCGTTTACACACTTTGATCTTAGCCATCACGCCGAGATGGATGACTTCTCGGAGTCACCTCGGAACGTGTATACACAGTTTGACACTAGCCATCAGGCCGAGATGGATGACTTCTCGGAGTCACCTCGGAACGTGTATACACAGCTTGACATTAGCCATCAGGCCGAGATGGATGACGTCTCGGAGTCACCTCGAAATGCGTATACACAGTTTGATCTTACCCCTCAGGCCGAGATCCATGACTTCTTGGAGTCACCTCGGAATGCGTATACAGTGTCTGATCATAGCCACCAGGCCGAGATGGATGACTTCTCGGAGTCACCTCGGAATGCGTATACACATTCTGATCTTATCCCTCAGGCCGAGATGCATGACATCTCCAAGTCACCTCGAATTGCGTATACACACTTTGATCATAGCCATCAGGCCGAGATGGATGACATCTCCAAATCATCTCGAAATGTGTACACACACTTCGATCTTAGCCATCAGGCCGAGATGGATGACATCTCGAAGTAACCTCGAAATGCGTTTACACACTTTGATCTTAGCCATCACGCCGAGATGGATGACTTCTCGGAGTCACCTCGGAACGTGTATACACAGCTTGACATTAGCCATCAGGCCGAGATGGATGACTTCTCGGAGTCACCTCGGAACGTGTATACACAGCTTGACATTAGCCATCAGGCCGAGATGGATGACTGCTCGGAGTCACCTCGGAAAGTGTATACACACTTTGATCATAGCCATCTTGCCGAGATGGATGACATCTCGAAGTAACCTCGAAATGCGTTTACACACTTTGATCTTAGCCATAACGCCGAGATGGATGACTTCTCGGAGTCACCTCGGAACGTGTATACACAGCTTGACATTAGCCATCAGGCCGAGATGGATGACTTCTCGGAGTCACCTCGGAACGTGTATACACAGCTTGACATTAGCCATCAGGCCGAGATGGATGACTGCTCGGAGTCACCAAGGAAAGTGTATACACACTTTGATCATAGCCATCAGGCCGAGATGGATGACATTTCAAAGTCACCTCGAAATGTGTACACACACGTTGATCTTAGCCATCACGCTAAGATGGATGACTTCTCGGAGTCACCTCGAAATGCGTATACACAGTTTGATCTTACCCCTCAGGCCGAGATCCATGACTTCTTGGAGTCACCTCGGAATGCGTATACAGTGTCTGATCATAGCCATCAGGCCGAGATGGATGACATCTCGTAGTCACCTCGAAATGCGTGTACACACTTTGACCTTAGCCATCAGGCCGAGA
This sequence comes from Trypoxylon attenuatum, assembly GCA_963989405.1. NCBI lineage: Eukaryota > Metazoa > Arthropoda > Insecta > Hymenoptera > Crabronidae > Trypoxylon > Trypoxylon attenuatum. The sequence continues at coordinate 19,526,002 of OZ022489.1, forward strand.
TCCATGACTTCTTGGAGTCACCTCGCAATGCGTATACAGTGTCTGATCATAGCCACCAGGAAGAGATGGATGACTTCTCGTAGTCACCGCGAAATGCGTGTACACACTTTGATCTTAGCCATTAGGTCGAGATCCATGACTTCTTGGAGTTACCTCGGAATGCGTATACAGTGTCTGATCATAGCCACCAGGCCGAGATGGATGACTTCTCGGAGTCACCTCGGAATGCGTATACACATTCTGATCTTATCCCTCAGGCCGAGATGCATGACATCTCGAAGTCACCTCGAATTGCGTATACACACTTTGATCATAGCCATCAGGCCGAGATGGATGACATCTCCAAATCATCTCGAAATGTGTACACACACTTCGATCTTAGCCATCAGGCCGAGATGGATGACATCTCGAAGTAACCTCGAAATGCGTTTACACACTTTGATCATAGCCATCAGGCCGAGATGGATGACATCTCCAAATCATCTCGAAATGTGTACACACACTTCGATCTTAGCCATCAGGCCGAGATGGATGACATCTCGAAGTAACCTCGAAATGCGTTTACACACTTTGATCTTAGCCATCACGCCGAGATGGATGACTTCTCGGAGTCACCTCGGAACGTGTATACACAGCTTGACATTAGCCATCAGGCCGAGATGGATGACTTCTCGGAGTCACCTCGAAATGCGTATACACAGTTTGATCTTACCCCTCAGGCCGAGATCCATGACTTCTTGGAGTTACCTCGGAATGCGTATACAGTGTCTGATCATAGCCACCAGGCCGAGATGGATGACTTCTGGGAGTCACCTCGGAACGTGTATACACAGCTTGACATTAGCCATCAGGCCGGGATGGATGACTGCTCGGAGTCACCGCGGAAAGTGTATACACACTTTGATCATAGCCATCAGGCCGAGATGGATGACATTTCAAAGTCACCTCGAAATGTGTACACACACGTTGATCTTAGCCATCACGCTAAGATGGATGACTTCTCAGAGTCACCTCGAAATGCGTATACACAGTTTGATCTTACCCCTCAGGCCGAGATCCATGACTTCTTGGAGTCACCTCGGAATGCGTATACAGTGTCTGATCATAGCCATCAGGCCGAGATGGATGACATCTCGTAGTCACCTCGAAATGCGTGTACACACTTTGACCTTAGCCATCCGGCCGAGATCCATGACTTCTTGGAGTCACCTCGCAATGCGTATACAGTGTCTGATCATAGCCACCAGGAAGAGATGGATGACTTCTCGTAGTCACCGCGAAATGCGTGTACACACTTTGATCTTAGCCATTAGGTCGAGATCCATGACTTCTTGGAGTTACCTCGGAATGCGTATACAGTGTCTGATCATAGCCACCAGGCCGAGATGGATGACTTCTCGGAGTCACCTCGGAATGCGTATACACATTCTGATCTTATCCCTCAGGCCGAGATGCATGACATCTCGAAGTCACCTCGAATTGCGTATACACACTTTGATCATAGCCATCAGGCCGAGATGGATGACATCTCCAAATCATCTCGAAATGTGTACACACACTTCGATCTTAGCCATCAGGCCGAGATGGATGACATCTCGAAGTAACCTCGAAATGCGTTTACTCACTTTGATCTTAGCCATCACGCCGAGATGGATGACTTCTCGGAGTCACCTCGGAACGTGTATACACAGCTTGACATTAGCCATCAGGCCGAGATGGATGACTGCTCGGAGTCCCCTCGGAAAGTGTATACACACTTTGATCATAGCCATCAGGCCGAGATGGATGACATTTCAAAGTCACCTCGAAATGTGTACACACACGTTGATCTTAGCCATCACGCTAAGATGGATGACTTCTCGGAGTCACCTCGAAATGCGTATACACAGTTTGATCTTACCCCTCAGGCCGAGATCCATGACTTCTTGGAGTCACCTCGGAATGCGTATACAGTGTCTGATCATAGCCATCAGGCCGAGATGGATGACATCTCGTAGTCACCTCGAAATGCGTGTACACACTTTGATCTTAGCCATTAGGTCGAGATCCGTGACTTCTTGGAGTTACCTCGGAATGTGTATACACTTTGATCATAGCCATCAGGCCGAGATGGATGATATCTCGAAGTCACCTCGGAATGTGTATACACTTTGATCATAGGCATCAGGCCGAGATGGACCATATCTCGAAGTCACCTCGAAATACGTATACACACTTTGACCTTAGCCATCAGGCCGAGATCCATGACTTCTTGGAGTCACCTCGCAATGCGTATACAGTGTCTGATCATAGCCACCAGGAAGAGATGGATGACTTCTCGTAGTCACCGCGAAATGCGTGTACACACTTTGATCTTAGCCATTAGGTCGAGATCCATGACTTCTTGGAGTTACCTCGGAATGCGTATACAGTGTCTGATCATAGCCACCAGGCCGAGATGGATGACTTCTCGGAGTCACCTCGGAATGCGTATACACATTCTGATCTTATCCCTCAGGCCGAGATGCATGACATCTCGAAGTCACCTCGAATTGCGTATACACACTTTGATCATAGCCATCAGGCCGAGATGGATGACATCTCCAAATCATCTCGAAATGTGTACACACACTTCGATCTTAGCCATCAGGCCGAGATGGATGACATCTCGAAGTAACCTCGAAATGCGTTTACACACTTTGATCTTAGCCATCACGCCGAGATGGATGACTTCTCGGAGTCACCTCGGAAAGTGTATACGCATTCCCATTTTAGCCATCAGGCTGAGATGAATAACTTCTCGGAGTTACCTCGGAATGTGTATACACTTTGATCGTAGCCATCAGGCTGAGATGGATGACTTCTCGGAGTCACCTCGGATGACATTAGCCATCGGGCCGAGATGGATGACATCTCGTAGTCACCTCGAAATGCGTGTACACACTTTGATCTTAGCCATTAGGTCGAGATCCATGACTTCTTGGGGTTACCTCGGAATGCGTATACAGTGTCTGATCATAGCCACCAGGCCGAGATGGATGACTTCTCGGAGTCACCTCGGAATGCGTATACACATTCTGATCTTATCCCTCAGGCCGAGATGCATGACATCTCGAAGTCACCTCGAATTGCGTATACACACTTTGATCATAGCCATCAGGCCGAGATGGATGACATCTCCAAATCATCTCGAAATGTGTACACACACTTCGATCTTAGCCATCAGGCCGAGATGGATGACATCTCGAAGTAACCTCGAAATGCGTTTACACACTTTGATCTTAGCCATCAGGCCGAGATGGATGACTTCTCGGAGTCACCTCGGAACGTGTATACACAGCTTGACATTAGCCATCAGGCCGAGATGGATGACTGCTCGGAGTCACCTCGGAAAGTGTATACACACTTTGATCATAGCCATCTTGCCGAGATGGATGACATCTCGAAGTAACCTCGAAATGCGTTTACACACTTTGATCTTAGCCATAACGCCGAGATGGATGACTTCTCGGAGTCACCTCGGAACGTGTATACACAGCTTGACATTAGCCATCAGGCCGAGATGGATGACTTCTCGGAGTCACCTCGAAATGCGTATACACAGTTTGATCTTACCCCTCAGGCCGAGATCCATGACTTCTTGGAGTTACCTCGGAATGCGTATACAGTGTCTGATCATAGCCACCAGGCCGAGATGGATGACTTCTGGGAGTCACCTCGGAACGTGTATACACAGCTTGACATTAGCCATCAGGCCGGGATGGATGACTGCTCGGAGTCACCGCGGAAAGTGTATACACACTTTGATCATAGCCATCAGGCCGAGATGGATGACATTTCAAAGTCACCTCGAAATGTGTACACACACGTTGATCTTAGCCATCACGCTAAGATGGATGACTTCTCGGAGTCACCTCGAAATGCGTATACACAGTTTGATCTTACCCCTCAGGCCGAGATCCATGACTTCTTGGAGTCACCTCGGAATGCGTATACAGTGTCTGATCATAGCCATCAGGCCGAGATGGATGACATCTCGTAGTCACCTCGAAATGCGTGTACACACTTTGACCTTAGCCATCAGGCCGAGATCCATGACTTCTTGGAGTCACCTCGCAATGCGTATACAGTGTCTGATCATAGCCACCAGGAAGAGATGGATGACTTCTCGTAGTCACCGCGAAATGCGTGTACACACTTTGATCTTAGCCATTAGGTCGAGATCCATGACTTCTTGGAGTTACCTCGGAATGCGTATACAGTGTCTGATCATAGCCACCAGGCCGAGATGGATGACTTCTCGGAGTCACCTCGGAATGCGTATACACATTCTGATCTTATCCCTCAGGCCGAGATGCATGACATCTCGAAGTCACCTCGAATTGCGTATACACACTTTGATCATAGCCATCAGGCCGAGATGGATGACATCTCCAAATCATCTCGAAATGTGTACACACACTTCGATCTTAGCCATCAGGCCGAGATGGATGACATCTCGAAGTAACCTCGAAATGCGTTTACTCACTTTGATCTTAGCCATCACGCCGAGATGGATGACTTCTCGGAGTCACCTCGGAACGTGTATACACAGCTTGACATTAGCCATCAGGCCGAGATGGATGACTGCTCGGAGTCCCCTCGGAAAGTGTATACACACTTTGATCATAGCCATCAGGCCGAGATGGATGACATTTCAAAGTCACCTCGAAATGTGTACACACACGTTGATCTTAGCCATCACGCTAAGATGGATGACTTCTCGGAGTCACCTCGAAATGCGTATACACAGTTTGATCTTACCCCTCAGGCCGAGATCCATGACTTCTTGGAGTCACCTCGGAATGCGTATACAGTGTCTGATCATAGCCATCAGGCCGAGATGGATGACATCTCGTAGTCACCTCGAAATGCGTGTACACACTTTGATCTTAGCCATTAGGTCGAGATCCGTGACTTCTTGGAGTTACCTCGGAATGTGTATACACTTTGATCATAGCCATCAGGCCGAGATGGATGATATCTCGAAGTCACCTCGGAATGTGTATACACTTTGATCATAGGCATCAGGCCGAGATGGACCATATCTCGAAGTCACCTCGAAATACGTATACACACTTTGACCTTAGCCATCAGGCCGAGATCCATGACTTCTTGGAGTCACCTCGCAATGCGTATACAGTGTCTGATCATAGCCACCAGGAAGAGATGGATGACTTCTCGTAGTCACCGCGAAATGCGTGTACACACTTTGATCTTAGCCATTAGGTCGAGATCCATGACTTCTTGGAGTTACCTCGGAATGCGTATACAGTGTCTGATCATAGCCACCAGGCCGAGATGGATGACTTCTCGGAGTCACCTCGGAATGCGTATACACATTCTGATCTTATCCCTCAGGCCGAGATGCATGACATCTCGAAGTCACCTCGAATTGCGTATACACACTTTGATCATAGCCATCAGGCCGAGATGGATGACATCTCCAAATCATCTCGAAATGTGTACACACACTTCGATCTTAGCCATCAGGCCGAGATGGATGACATCTCGAAGTAACCTCGAAATGCGTTTACACACTTTGATCTTAGCCATCACGCCGAGATGGATGACTTCTCGGAGTCACCTCGGAAAGTGTATACGCATTCCCATTTTAGCCATCAGGCTGAGATGAATAACTTCTCGGAGTTACCTCGGAATGTGTATACACTTTGATCGTAGCCATCAGGCTGAGATGGATGACTTCTCGGAGTCACCTCGGATGACATTAGCCATCGGGCCGAGATGGATGACATCTCGTAGTCACCTCGAAATGCGTGTACACACTTTGATCTTAGCCATTAGGTCGAGATCCATGACTTCTTGGGGTTACCTCGGAATGCGTATACAGTGTCTGATCATAGCCACCAGGCCGAGATGGATGACTTCTCGGAGTCACCTCGGAATGCGTATACACATTCTGATCTTATCCCTCAGGCCGAGATGCATGACATCTCGAAGTCACCTCGAATTGCGTATACACACTTTGATCATAGCCATCAGGCCGAGATGGATGACATCTCCAAATCATCTCGAAATGTGTACACACACTTCGATCTTAGCCATCAGGCCGAGATGGATGACATCTCGAAGTAACCTCGAAATGCGTTTACACACTTTGATCTTAGCCATCAGGCCGAGATGGATGACTTCTCGGAGTCACCTCGGAACGTGTATACACAGCTTGACATTAGCCATCAGGCCGAGATGGATGACTGCTCGGAGTCACCTCGGAAAGTGTATACACACTTTGATCATAGCCATCTTGCCGAGATGGATGACATCTCGAAGTAACCTCGAAATGCGTTTACACACTTTGATCTTAGCCATAACGCCGAGATGGATGACTTCTCGGAGTCACCTCGGAACGTGTATACACAGCTTGACATTAGCCATCAGGCCGAGATGGATGACTTCTCGGAGTCACCTCGGAACGTGTATACACAGCTTGACATTAGCCATCAGGCCGAGATGGATGACTGCTCGGAGTCACCGCGGAAAGTGTATACACACTTTGATCATAGCCATCAGGCCGAGATGGATGACATTTCAAAGTCACCTCGAAATGTGTACACACACGTTGATCTTAGCCATCACGCTAAGATGTATGACTTCTCGGAGTCACCTCGAAATGCGTATACACAGTTTGATCTTACCCCTCAGGCCGAGATCCATGACTTCTTGGAGTCACCTCGGAATGCGTATACAGTGTCTGATCATAGCCATCAGGCCGAGATGGATGACATCTCGTAGTCACCTCGAAATGCGTGTACACACTTTGACCTTAGCCATCAGGCCGAGATCCATGACTTCTTGGAGTCACCTCGCAATGCGTATACAGTGTCTGATCATAGCCACCAGGAAGAGATGGATGACTTCTCGTAGTCACCGCGAAATGCGTGTACACACTTTGATCTTAGCCATTAGGTCGAGATCCATGACTTCTTGGAGTTACCTCGGAATGCGTATACAGTGTCTGATCATAGCCACCAGGCCGAGATGGATGACTTCTCGGAGTCACCTCGGAATGCGTATACACATTCTGATCTTATCCCTCAGGCCGAGATGCATGACATCTCGAAGTCACCTCGAATTGCGTATACACACTTTGATCATAGCCATCAGGCCGAGATGGATGACATCTCCAAATCATCTCGAAATGTGTACACACACTTCGATCTTAACCATCAGGCGGAGATGGATGACATCTCGGAGTCACCTCGGAAAGTGTATACACACTTTGATCATAGCCATCTTGCCGAGATGGATGACATCTCGAAGTAACCTCGAAATGCGTTTACACACTTTGATCTTAGCCATAACGCCGAGATGGATGACTTCTCGGAGTCACCTCGGAACGTGTATACACAGCTTGACATTAGCCATCAGGCCGAGATGGATGACTTCTCGGAGTCACCTCGGAACGTGTATACACAGCTTGACATTAGCCATCAGGCCGAGATGGATGACTGCTCGGAGTCACCGCGGAAAGTGTATACACACTTTGATCATAGCCATCAGGCCGAGATGGATGACATTTCAAAGTCACCTCGAAATGTGTACACACACGTTGATCTTAGCCATCACGCTAAGATGTATGACTTCTCGGAGTCACCTCGAAATGCGTATACACAGTTTGATCTTACCCCTCAGGCCGAGATCCATGACTTCTTGGAGTCACCTCGGAATGCGTATACAGTGTCTGATCATAGCCATCAGGCCGAGATGGATGACATCTCGTAGTCACCTCGAAATGCGTGTACACACTTTGACCTTAGCCATCAGGCCGAGATCCATGACTTCTTGGAGTCACCTCGCAATGCGTATACAGTGTCTGATCATAGCCACCAGGAAGAGATGGATGACTTCTCGTAGTCACCGCGAAATGCGTGTACACACTTTGATCTTAGCCATAACGCCGAGATGGATGACTTCTCGGAGTCACCTCGGAACGTGTATACACAGCTTGACATTAGCCATCAGGCCGAGATGGATGACTTCTCGGAGTCACCTCGAAATGCGTATACACAGTTTGATCTTACCCCTCAGGCCGAGATCCATGACTTCTTGGAGTTACCTCGGAATGCGTATACAGTGTCTGATCATAGCCACCAGGCCGAGATGGATGACTTCTGGGAGTCACCTCGGAACGTGTATACACAGCTTGACATTAGCCATCAGGCCGGGATGGATGACTGCTCGGAGTCACCGCGGAAAGTGTATACACACTTTGATCATAGCCATCAGGCCGAGATGGATGACATTTCAAAGTCACCTCGAAATGTGTACACACACGTTGATCTTAGCCATCACGCTAAGATGGATGACTTCTCGGAGTCACCTCGAAATGCGTATACACAGTTTGATCTTACCCCTCAGGCCGAGATCCATGACTTCTTGGAGTCACCTCGGAATGCGTATACAGTGTCTGATCATAGCCATCAGGCCGAGATGGATGACATCTCGTAGTCACCTCGAAATGCGTGTACACACTTTGACCTTAGCCATCAGGCCGAGATCCATGACTTCTTGGAGTCACCTCGCAATGCGTATACAGTGTCTGATCATAGCCACCAGGAAGAGATGGATGACTTCTCGTAGTCACCGCGAAATGCGTGTACACACTTTGATCTTAGCCATTAGGTCGAGATCCATGACTTCTTGGAGTTACCTCGGAATGCGTATACAGTGTCTGATCATAGCCACCAGGCCGAGATGGATGACTTCTCGGAGTCACCTCGGAATGCGTATACACATTCTGATCTTATCCCTCAGGCCGAGATGCATGACATCTCGAAGTCACCTCGAATTGCGTATACACACTTTGATCATAGCCATCAGGCCGAGATGGATGACATCTCCAAATCATCTCGAAATGTGTACACACACTTCGATCTTAGCCATCAGGCCGAGATGGATGACATCTCGAAGTAACCTCGAAATGCGTTTACTCACTTTGATCTTAGCCATCACGCCGAGATGGATGACTTCTCGGAGTCACCTCGGAACGTGTATACACAGCTTGACATTAGCCATCAGGCCGAGATGGATGACTGCTCGGAGTCCCCTCGGAAAGTGTATACACACTTTGATCATAGCCATCAGGCCGAGATGGATGACATTTCAAAGTCACCTCGAAATGTGTACACACACGTTGATCTTAGCCATCACGCTAAGATGGATGACTTCTCGGAGTCACCTCGAAATGCGTATACACAGTTTGATCTTACCCCTCAGGCCGAGATCCATGACTTCTTGGAGTCACCTCGGAATGCGTATACAGTGTCTGATCATAGCCATCAGGCCGAGATGGATGACATCTCGTAGTCACCTCGAAATGCGTGTACACACTTTGATCTTAGCCATTAGGTCGAGATCCGTGACTTCTTGGAGTTACCTCGGAATGTGTATACACTTTGATCATAGCCATCAGGCCGAGATGGATGATATCTCGAAGTCACCTCGGAATGTGTATACACTTTGATCATAGGCATCAGGCCGAGATGGACCATATCTCGAAGTCACCTCGAAATACGTATACACACTTTGACCTTAGCCATCAGGCCGAGATCCATGACTTCTTGGAGTCACCTCGCAATGCGTATACAGTGTCTGATCATAGCCACCAGGAAGAGATGGATGACTTCTCGTAGTCACCGCGAAATGCGTGTACACACTTTGATCTTAGCCATTAGGTCGAGATCCATGACTTCTTGGAGTTACCTCGGAATGCGTATACAGTGTCTGATCATAGCCACCAGGCCGAGATGGATGACTTCTCGGAGTCACCTCGGAATGCGTATACACATTCTGATCTTATCCCTCAGGCCGAGATGCATGACATCTCGAAGTCACCTCGAATTGCGTATACACACTTTGATCATAGCCATCAGGCCGAGATGGATGACATCTCCAAATCATCTCGAAATGTGTACACACACTTCGATCTTAGCCATCAGGCCGAGATGGATGACATCTCGAAGTAACCTCGAAATGCGTTTACACACTTTGATCTTAGCCATCACGCCGAGATGGATGACTTCTCGGAGTCACCTCGGAAAGTGTATACGCATTCCCATTTTGGCCATCAGGCTGAGATGAATAACTTCTCGGAGTTACCTCGGAATGTGTATACACTTTGATCGTAGCCATCAGGCTGAGATGGATGACTTCTCGGAGTCACCTCGGATGACATTAGCCATCGGGCCGAGATGGATGACATCTCGTAGTCACCTCGAAATGCGTGTACACACTTTGATCTTAGCCATTAGGTCGAGATCCATGACTTCTTGGGGTTACCTCGGAATGCGTATACAGTGTCTGATCATAGCCACCAGGCCGAGATGGATGACTTCTCGGAGTCACCTCGGAATGCGTATACACATTCTGATCTTATCCCTCAGGCCGAGATGCATGACATCTCGAAGTCACCTCGAATTGCGTATACACACTTTGATCATAGCCATCAGGCCGAGATGGATGACATCTCCAAATCATCTCGAAATGTGTACACACACTTCGATCTTAGCCATCAGGCCGAGATGGATGACATCTCGAAGTAACCTCGAAATGCGTTTACACACTTTGATCTTAGCCATCAGGCCGAGATGGATGACTTCTCGGAGTCACCTCGGAACGTGTATACACAGCTTGACATTAGCCATCAGGCCGAGATGGATGACTGCTCGGAGTCACCTCGGAAAGTGTATACACACTTTGATCATAGCCATCTTGCCGAGATGGATGACATCTCGAAGTAACCTCGAAATGCGTTTACACACTTTGATCTTAGCCATAACGCCGAGATGGATGACTTCTCGGAGTCACCTCGGAACGTGTATACACAGCTTGACATTAGCCATCAGGCCGAGATGGATGACTTCTCGGAGTCACCTCGGAACGTGTATACACAGCTTGACATTAGCCATCAGGCCGAGATGGATGACTGCTCGGAGTCACCGCGGAAAGTGTATACACACTTTGATCATAGCCATCAGGCCGAGATGGATGACATTTCAAAGTCACCTCGAAATGTGTACACACACGTTGATCTTAGCCATCACGCTAAGATGTATGACTTCTCGGAGTCACCTCGAAATGCGTATACACAGTTTGATCTTACCCCTCAGGCCGAGATCCATGACTTCTTGGAGTCACCTCGGAATGCGTATACAGTGTCTGATCATAGCCATCAGGCCGAGATGGATGACATCTCGTAGTCACCTCGAAATGCGTGTACACACTTTGACCTTAGCCATCAGGCCGAGATCCATGACTTCTTGGAGTCACCTCGCAATGCGTATACAGTGTCTGATCATAGCCACCAGGAAGAGATGGATGACTTCTCGTAGTCACCGCGAAATGCGTGTACACACTTTGATCTTAGCCATTAGGTCGAGATCCATGACTTCTTGGAGTTACCTCGGAATGCGTATACAGTGTCTGATCATAGCCACCAGGCCGAGATGGATGACTTCTCGGAGTCACCTCGGAATGCGTATACACATTCTGATCTTATCCCTCAGGCCGAGATGCATGACATCTCGAAGTCACCTCGAATTGCGTATACACACTTTGATCATAGCCATCAGGCCGAGATGGATGACATCTCCAAATCATCTCGAAATGTGTACACACACTTCGATCTTAGCCATCAGGCGGAGATGGATGACATCTCGAAGTAACCTCGAAATGCGTTTACTCACTTTGATCTTAGCCATCACGCCGAGATGGATGACTTCTCGGAGTCACCTCGGAACGTGTATACACAGTTTGACACTAGCCATCAGGCCGAGATGGATGACTTCTCGGAGTCACCTCGGAACGTGTATACACAGCTTGACATTAGCCATCAGGCCGAGATGGATGACTGCTCGGAGTCCCCTCGGAAAGTGTATACACACTTTGATCATAGCCATCAGGCCGAGATGGATGACATTTCAAAGTCACCTCGAAATGTGTACACACACGTTGATCTTAGCCATCACGCTAAGATGGATGACTTCTCGGAGTCACCTCGAAATGCGTATACACAGTTTGATCTTACCCCTCAGGCCGAGATGGATGACTGCTCGGAGTCACCTCGGAAAGTGTATACACACTTTGATCATAGCCATCTTGCCGAGATGGATGACATCTCGAAGTAACCTCGAAATGCGTTTACACACTTTGATCTTAGCCATAACGCCGAGATGGATGACTTCTCGGAGTCACCTCGGAACGTGTATACACAGCTTGACATTAGCCATCAGGCCGAGATGGATGACTTCTCGGAGTCACCTCGGAACGTGTATACACAGCTTGACATTAGCCATCAGGCCGAGATGGATGACTGCTCGGAGTCACCAAGGAAAGTGTATACACACTTTGATCATAGCCATCAGGCCGAGATGGATGACATCTCCAAATCATCTCGAAATGTGTACACACACTTCGATCTTAGCCATCAGGCCGAGATGGATGACATCTCCAAATCATCTCGAAATGTGTACACACACTTCGATCTTAGCCATCAGGCCGAGATGGATGACATCTCGAAGTAACCTCGAAATGCGTTTACACACTTTGATCTTAGCCATCACGCCGAGATGGATGACTTCTCGGAGTCACCTCGGAACGTGTATACACAGCTTGACATTAGCCATCAGGCCGAGATGGATGACTTCTCGGAGTCACCTCGGAACGTGTATACACAGCTTGACATTAGCCATCAGGCCGAGATGGATGACATTTCAAAGTCACCTCGAAATGTGTACACACACGTTGATCTTAGCCATCACGCTAAGATGGATGACTTCTCGGAGTCACCTCGAAATGCGTATACACAGTTTGATCTTACCCCTCAGGCCGAGATCCATGACTTCTTGGAGTCACCTCGGAATGCGTATACAGTGTCTGATCATAGCCATCAGGCCGAGATGGATGACATCTCGTAGTCACCTCGAAATGCGTGTACACACTTTGACCTTAGCCATCAGGCCGAGATCCATGACTTCTTGGAGTCACCTCGCAATGCGTATACAGTGTCTGATCATAGCCACCAGGAAGAGATGGATGACTTCTCGTAGTCACCGCGAAATGCGTGTACACACTTTGATCTTAGCCATTAGGTCGAGATCCATGACTTCTTGGAGTTACCTCGGAATGCGTATACAGTGTCTGATCATAGCCACCAGGCCCAGATGGATGACTTCTCGGAGTCACCTCGGAATGCGTATACACATTCTGATCTTATCCCTCAGGCCGAGATGCATGACATCTCGAAGTCACCTCGAATTGCGTATACACACTTTGATCATAGCCATCAGGCCGAGATGGATGACATCTCCAAATCATCTCGAAATGTGTACACACACTTCGATCTTAGCCATCAGGCCGAGATGGATGACATCTCGAAGTAACCTCGAAATGCGTTTACACACTTTGATCATAGCCATCAGGCCGAGATGGATGACATCTCCAAATCATCTCGAAATGTGTACACACACTTCGATCTTAGCCATCAGGCCGAGATGGATGACATCTCGAAGTAACCTCGAAATGCGTTTACACACTTTGATCTTAGCCATCACGCCGAGATGGATGACTTCTCGGAGTCACCTCGGAACGTGTATACACAGCTTGACATTAGCCATCAGGCCGAGATGGATGACTTCTCGGAGTCACCTCGAAATGCGTATACACAGTTTGATCTTACCCCTCAGGCCGAGATCCATGACTTCTTGGAGTTACCTCGGAATGCGTATACAGTGTCTGATCATAGCCACCAGGCCGAGATGGATGACTTCTGGGAGTCACCTCGGAACGTGTATACACAGCTTGACATTAGCCATCAGGCCGGGATGGATGACTGCTCGGAGTCACCGCGGAAAGTGTATACACACTTTGATCATAGCCATCAGGCCGAGATGGATGACATTTCAAAGTCACCTCGAAATGTGTACACACACGTTGATCTTAGCCATCACGCTAAGATGGATGACTTCTCGGAGTCACCTCGAAATGCGTATACACAGTTTGATCTTACCCCTCAGGCCGAGATCCATGACTTCTTGGAGTCACCTCGGAATGCGTATACAGTGTCTGATCATAGCCATCAGGCCGAGATGGATGACATCTCGTAGTCACCTCGAAATGCGTGTACACACTTTGACCTTAGCCATCAGGCCGAGATCCATGACTTCTTGGAGTCACCTCGCAATGCGTATACAGTGTCTGATCATAGCCACCAGGAAGAGATGGATGACTTCTCGTAGTCACCGCGAAATGCGTGTACACACTTTGATCTTAGCCATTAGGTCGAGATCCATGACTTCTTGGAGTTACCTCGGAATGCGTATACAGTGTCTGATCATAGCCACCAGGCCGAGATGGATGACTTCTCGGAGTCACCTCGGAATGCGTATACACATTCTGATCTTATCCCTCAGGCCGAGATGCATGACATCTCGAAGTCACCTCGAATTGCGTATACACACTTTGATCATAGCCATCAGGCCGAGATGGATGACATCTCCAAATCATCTCGAAATGTGTACACACACTTCGATCTTAGCCATCAGGCCGAGATGGATGACATCTCGAAGTAACCTCGAAATGCGTTTACTCACTTTGATCTTAGCCATCACGCCGAGATGGATGACTTCTCGGAGTCACCTCGGAACGTGTATACACAGCTTGACATTAGCCATCAGGCCGAGATGGATGACTGCTCGGAGTCCCCTCGGAAAGTGTATACACACTTTGATCATAGCCATCAGGCCGAGATGGATGACATTTCAAAGTCACCTCGAAATGTGTACACACACGTTGATCTTAGCCATCACGCTAAGATGGATGACTTCTCGGAGTCACCTCGAAATGCGTATACACAGTTTGATCTTACCCCTCAGGCCGAGATCCATGACTTCTTGGAGTCACCTCGGAATGCGTATACAGTGTCTGATCATAGCCATCAGGCCGAGATGGATGACATCTCGTAGTCACCTCGAAATGCGTGTACACACTTTGATCTTAGCCATTAGGTCGAGATCCGTGACTTCTTGGAGTTACCTCGGAATGTGTATACACTTTGATCATAGCCATCAGGCCGAGATGGATGATATCTCGAAGTCACCTCGGAATGTGTATACACTTTGATCATAGGCATCAGGCCGAGATGGACCATATCTCGAAGTCACCTCGAAATACGTATACACACTTTGACCTTAGCCATCAGGCCGAGATCCATGACTTCTTGGAGTCACCTCGCAATGCGTATACAGTGTCTGATCATAGCCACCAGGAAGAGATGGATGACTTCTCGTAGTCACCGCGAAATGCGTGTACACACTTTGATCTTAGCCATTAGGTCGAGATCCATGACTTCTTGGAGTTACCTCGGAATGCGTATACAGTGTCTGATCATAGCCACCAGGCCGAGATGGATGACTTCTCGGAGTCACCTCGGAATGCGTATACACATTCTGATCTTATCCCTCAGGCCGAGATGCATGACATCTCGAAGTCACCTCGAATTGCGTATACACACTTTGATCATAGCCATCAGGCCGAGATGGATGACATCTCCAAATCATCTCGAAATGTGTACACACACTTCGATCTTAGCCATCAGGCCGAGATGGATGACATCTCGAAGTAACCTCGAAATGCGTTTACACACTTTGATCTTAGCCATCACGCCGAGATGGATGACTTCTCGGAGTCACCTCGGAAAGTGTATACGCATTCCCATTTTAGCCATCAGGCTGAGATGAATAACTTCTCGGAGTTACCTCGGAATGTGTATACACTTTGATCGTAGCCATCAGGCTGAGATGGATGACTTCTCGGAGTCACCTCGGATGACATTAGCCATCGGGCCGAGATGGATGACATCTCGTAGTCACCTCGAAATGCGTGTACACACTTTGATCTTAGCCATTAGGTCGAGATCCATGACTTCTTGGGGTTACCTCGGAATGCGTATACAGTGTCTGATCATAGCCACCAGGCCGAGATGGATGACTTCTCGGAGTCACCTCGGAATGCGTATACACATTCTGATCTTATCCCTCAGGCCGAGATGCATGACATCTCGAAGTCACCTCGAATTGCGTATACACACTTTGATCATAGCCATCAGGCCGAGATGGATGACATCTCGAAGTAACCTCGAAATGCGTTTACACACTTTGATCTTAGCCATCACGCCGAGATGGATGACTTCTCGGAGTCACCTCGGAACGTGTATACACAGCTTGACATTAGCCATCAGGCCGAGATGGATGACTTCTCGGAGTCACCTCGGAACGTGTATACACAGCTTGACATTAGCCATCAGGCCGAGATGGATGACTGCTCGGAGTCACCTCGGAAAGTGTATACACACTTTGATCATAGCCATCTTGCCGAGATGGATGACATCTCGAAGTAACCTCGAAATGCGTTTACACACTTTGATCTTAGCCATAACGCCGAGATGGATGACTTCTCGGAGTCACCTCGGAACGTGTATACACAGCTTGACATTAGCCATCAGGCCGAGATGGATGACTTCTCGGAGTCACCTCGCAATGCGTATACAGTGTCTGATCATAGCCACCAGGAAGAGATGGATGACTTCTCGTAGTCACCGCGAAATGCGTGTAGTCACTTTGATCTTAGCCATTAGGTCGAGATCCATGACTTCTTGGAGTTACCTCGGAATGCGTATACAGTGTCTGATCATAGCCACCAGGCCGAGATGGATGACTTCTCGGAGTCACCTCGGAATGCGTATACACATTCTGATCTTATCCCTCATGCCGAGATGCATGACATCTCGAAGTCACCTCGAATTGCGTATACACACTTTGATCATAGCCATCAGGCCGAGATGGATGACATCTCCAAATCATCTCGAAATGTGTACACACACTTCGATCTTAGCCATCAGGCCGAGATGGATGACATCTCGAAGTAACCTCGAAATGCGTTTACACACTTTGATCTTAGCCATCACGCCGAGATGGATGACTTCTCGGAGTCACCTCGGAACGTGTATACACAGTTTGACACTAGCCATCAGGCCGAGATGGATGACTTCTCGGAGTCACCTCGGAACGTGTATACACAGCTTGACATTAGCCATCAGGCCGAGATGGATGACGTCTCGGAGTCACCTCGAAATGCGTATACACAGTTTGATCTTACCCCTCAGGCCGAGATCCATGACTTCTTGGAGTCACCTCGGAATGCGTATACAGTGTCTGATCATAGCCACCAGGCCGAGATGGATGACTTCTCGGAGTCACCTCGGAATGCGTATACACATTCTGATCTTATCCCTCAGGCCGAGATGCATGACATCTCCAAGTCACCTCGAATTGCGTATACACACTTTGATCATAGCCATCAGGCCGAGATGGATGACATCTCCAAATCATCTCGAAATGTGTACACACACTTCGATCTTAGCCATCAGGCCGAGATGGATGACATCTCGAAGTAACCTCGAAATGCGTTTACACACTTTGATCTTAGCCATCACGCCGAGATGGATGACTTCTCGGAGTCACCTCGGAACGTGTATACACAGCTTGACATTAGCCATCAGGCCGAGATGGATGACTTCTCGGAGTCACCTCGGAACGTGTATACACAGCTTGACATTAGCCATCAGGCCGAGATGGATGACTGCTCGGAGTCACCTCGGAAAGTGTATACACACTTTGATCATAGCCATCTTGCCGAGATGGATGACATCTCGAAGTAACCTCGAAATGCGTTTACACACTTTGATCTTAGCCATAACGCCGAGATGGATGACTTCTCGGAGTCACCTCGGAACGTGTATACACAGCTTGACATTAGCCATCAGGCCGAGATGGATGACTTCTCGGAGTCACCTCGGAACGTGTATACACAGCTTGACATTAGCCATCAGGCCGAGATGGATGACTGCTCGGAGTCACCAAGGAAAGTGTATACACACTTTGATCATAGCCATCAGGCCGAGATGGATGACATTTCAAAGTCACCTCGAAATGTGTACACACACGTTGATCTTAGCCATCACGCTAAGATGGATGACTTCTCGGAGTCACCTCGAAATGCGTATACACAGTTTGATCTTACCCCTCAGGCCGAGATCCATGACTTCTTGGAGTCACCTCGGAATGCGTATACAGTGTCTGATCATAGCCATCAGGCCGAGATGGATGACATCTCGTAGTCACCTCGAAATGCGTGTACACACTTTGACCTTAGCCATCAGGCCGAGATCCATGACTTCTTGGAGTCACCTCGCAATGCGTATACAGTGTCTGATCATAGCCACCAGGAAGAGATGGATGACTTCTCGTAGTCACCGCGAAATGCGTGTACACACTTTGATCTTAGCCATTAGGTCGAGATCCATGACTTCTTGGAGTTACCTCGGAATGCGTATACAGTGTCTGATCATAGCCACCAGGCCGAGATGGATGACTTCTCGGAGTCACCTCGGAATGCGTATACACATTCTGATCTTATCCCTCAGGCCGAGATGCATGACATCTCGAAGTCACCTCGAATTGCGTATACACACTTTGATCATAGCCATCAGGCCGAGATGGATGACATCTCCAAATCATCTCGAAATGTGTACACACACTTCGATCTTAGCCATCAGGCCGAGATGGATGACATCTCGAAGTAACCTCGAAATGCGTTTACACACTTTGATCATAGCCATCAGGCCGAGATGGATGACATCTCCAAATCATCTCGAAATGTGTACACACACTTCGATCTTAGCCATCAGGCCGAGATGGATGACATCTCGAAGTAACCTCGAAATGCGTTTACACACTTTGATCTTAGCCATCACGCCGAGATGGATGACTTCTCGGAGTCACCTCGGAACGTGTATACACAGCTTGACATTAGCCATCAGGCCGAGATGGATGACTTCTCGGAGTCACCTCGAAATGCGTATACACAGTTTGATCTTACCCCTCAGGCCGAGATCCATGACTTCTTGGAGTTACCTCGGAATGCGTATACAGTGTCTGATCATAGCCACCAGGCCGAGATGGATGACTTCTGGGAGTCACCTCGGAACGTGTATACACAGCTTGACATTAGCCATCAGGCCGGGATGGATGACTGCTCGGAGTCACCGCGGAAAGTGTATACACACTTTGATCATAGCCATCAGGCCGAGATGGATGACATTTCAAAGTCACCTCGAAATGTGTACACACACGTTGATCTTAGCCATCACGCTAAGATGGATGACTTCTCAGAGTCACCTCGAAATGCGTATACACAGTTTGATCTTACCCCTCAGGCCGAGATCCATGACTTCTTGGAGTCACCTCGGAATGCGTATACAGTGTCTGATCATAGCCATCAGGCCGAGATGGATGACATCTCGTAGTCACCTCGAAATGCGTGTACACACTTTGACCTTAGCCATCCGGCCGAGATCCATGACTTCTTGGAGTCACCTCGCAATGCGTATACAGTGTCTGATCATAGCCACCAGGAAGAGATGGATGACTTCTCGTAGTCACCGCGAAATGCGTGTACACACTTTGATCTTAGCCATTAGGTCGAGATCCATGACTTCTTGGAGTTACCTCGGAATGCGTATACAGTGTCTGATCATAGCCACCAGGCCGAGATGGATGACTTCTCGGAGTCACCTCGGAATGCGTATACACATTCTGATCTTATCCCTCAGGCCGAGATGCATGACATCTCGAAGTCACCTCGAATTGCGTATACACACTTTGATCATAGCCATCAGGCCGAGATGGATGACATCTCCAAATCATCTCGAAATGTGTACACACACTTCGATCTTAGCCATCAGGCCGAGATGGATGACATCTCGAAGTAACCTCGAAATGCGTTTACTCACTTTGATCTTAGCCATCACGCCGAGATGGATGACTTCTCGGAGTCACCTCGGAACGTGTATACACAGCTTGACATTAGCCATCAGGCCGAGATGGATGACTGCTCGGAGTCCCCTCGGAAAGTGTATACACACTTTGATCATAGCCATCAGGCCGAGATGGATGACATTTCAAAGTCACCTCGAAATGTGTACACACACGTTGATCTTAGCCATCACGCTAAGATGGATGACTTCTCGGAGTCACCTCGAAATGCGTATACACAGTTTGATCTTACCCCTCAGGCCGAGATCCATGACTTCTTGGAGTCACCTCGGAATGCGTATACAGTGTCTGATCATAGCCATCAGGCCGAGATGGATGACATCTCGTAGTCACCTCGAAATGCGTGTACACACTTTGATCTTAGCCATTAGGTCGAGATCCGTGACTTCTTGGAGTTACCTCGGAATGTGTATACACTTTGATCATAGCCATCAGGCCGAGATGGATGATATCTCGAAGTCACCTCGGAATGTGTATACACTTTGATCATAGGCATCAGGCCGAGATGGACCATATCTCGAAGTCACCTCGAAATACGTATACACACTTTGACCTTAGCCATCAGGCCGAGATCCATGACTTCTTGGAGTCACCTCGCAATGCGTATACAGTGTCTGATCATAGCCACCAGGAAGAGATGGATGACTTCTCGTAGTCACCGCGAAATGCGTGTACACACTTTGATCTTAGCCATTAGGTCGAGATCCATGACTTCTTGGAGTTACCTCGGAATGCGTATACAGTGTCTGATCATAGCCACCAGGCCGAGATGGATGACTTCTCGGAGTCACCTCGGAATGCGTATACACATTCTGATCTTATCCCTCAGGCCGAGATGCATGACATCTCGAAGTCACCTCGAATTGCGTATACACACTTTGATCATAGCCATCAGGCCGAGATGGATGACATCTCCAAATCATCTCGAAATGTGTACACACACTTCGATCTTAGCCATCAGGCCGAGATGGATGACATCTCGAAGTAACCTCGAAATGCGTTTACACACTTTGATCTTAGCCATCACGCCGAGATGGATGACTTCTCGGAGTCACCTCGGAAAGTGTATACGCATTCCCATTTTAGCCATCAGGCTGAGATGAATAACTTCTCGGAGTTACCTCGGAATGTGTATACACTTTGATCGTAGCCATCAGGCTGAGATGGATGACTTCTCGGAGTCACCTCGGATGACATTAGCCATCGGGCCGAGATGGATGACATCTCGTAGTCACCTCGAAATGCGTGTACACACTTTGATCTTAGCCATTAGGTCGAGATCCATGACTTCTTGGGGTTACCTCGGAATGCGTATACAGTGTCTGATCATAGCCACCAGGCCGAGATGGATGACTTCTCGGAGTCACCTCGGAATGCGTATACACATTCTGATCTTATCCCTCAGGCCGAGATGCATGACATCTCGAAGTCACCTCGAATTGCGTATACACACTTTGATCATAGCCATCAGGCCGAGATGGATGACATCTCCAAATCATCTCGAAATGTGTACACACACTTCGATCTTAGCCATCAGGCCGAGATGGATGACATCTCGAAGTAACCTCGAAATGCGTTTACACACTTTGATCTTAGCCATCAGGCCGAGATGGATGACTTCTCGGAGT
This sequence comes from Trypoxylon attenuatum, assembly GCA_963989405.1. Classification (NCBI taxonomy): domain Eukaryota; kingdom Metazoa; phylum Arthropoda; class Insecta; order Hymenoptera; family Crabronidae; genus Trypoxylon; species Trypoxylon attenuatum. The sequence goes on from OZ022489.1 coordinate 19,547,558, forward strand.
CACCTCGGAACGTGTATACACAGCTTGACATTAGCCATCAGGCCGAGATGGATGACTGCTCGGAGTCACCTCGGAAAGTGTATACACACTTTGATCATAGCCATCTTGCCGAGATGGATGACATCTCGAAGTAACCTCGAAATGCGTTTACACACTTTGATCTTAGCCATAACGCCGAGATGGATGACTTCTCGGAGTCACCTCGGAACGTGTATACACAGCTTGACATTAGCCATCAGGCCGAGATGGATGACTTCTCGGAGTCACCTCGAAATGCGTATACACAGTTTGATCTTACCCCTCAGGCCGAGATCCATGACTTCTTGGAGTTACCTCGGAATGCGTATACAGTGTCTGATCATAGCCACCAGGCCGAGATGGATGACTTCTGGGAGTCACCTCGGAACGTGTATACACAGCTTGACATTAGCCATCAGGCCGGGATGGATGACTGCTCGGAGTCACCGCGGAAAGTGTATACACACTTTGATCATAGCCATCAGGCCGAGATGGATGACATTTCAAAGTCACCTCGAAATGTGTACACACACGTTGATCTTAGCCATCACGCTAAGATGGATGACTTCTCGGAGTCACCTCGAAATGCGTATACACAGTTTGATCTTACCCCTCAGGCCGAGATCCATGACTTCTTGGAGTCACCTCGGAATGCGTATACAGTGTCTGATCATAGCCATCAGGCCGAGATGGATGACATCTCGTAGTCACCTCGAAATGCGTGTACACACTTTGACCTTAGCCATCAGGCCGAGATCCATGACTTCTTGGAGTCACCTCGCAATGCGTATACAGTGTCTGATCATAGCCACCAGGAAGAGATGGATGACTTCTCGTAGTCACCGCGAAATGCGTGTACACACTTTGATCTTAGCCATTAGGTCGAGATCCATGACTTCTTGGAGTTACCTCGGAATGCGTATACAGTGTCTGATCATAGCCACCAGGCCGAGATGGATGACTTCTCGGAGTCACCTCGGAATGCGTATACACATTCTGATCTTATCCCTCAGGCCGAGATGCATGACATCTCGAAGTCACCTCGAATTGCGTATACACACTTTGATCATAGCCATCAGGCCGAGATGGATGACATCTCCAAATCATCTCGAAATGTGTACACACACTTCGATCTTAGCCATCAGGCCGAGATGGATGACATCTCGAAGTAACCTCGAAATGCGTTTACTCACTTTGATCTTAGCCATCACGCCGAGATGGATGACTTCTCGGAGTCACCTCGGAACGTGTATACACAGCTTGACATTAGCCATCAGGCCGAGATGGATGACTGCTCGGAGTCCCCTCGGAAAGTGTATACACACTTTGATCATAGCCATCAGGCCGAGATGGATGACATTTCAAAGTCACCTCGAAATGTGTACACACACGTTGATCTTAGCCATCACGCTAAGATGGATGACTTCTCGGAGTCACCTCGAAATGCGTATACACAGTTTGATCTTACCCCTCAGGCCGAGATCCATGACTTCTTGGAGTCACCTCGGAATGCGTATACAGTGTCTGATCATAGCCATCAGGCCGAGATGGATGACATCTCGTAGTCACCTCGAAATGCGTGTACACACTTTGATCTTAGCCATTAGGTCGAGATCCGTGACTTCTTGGAGTTACCTCGGAATGTGTATACACTTTGATCATAGCCATCAGGCCGAGATGGATGATATCTCGAAGTCACCTCGGAATGTGTATACACTTTGATCATAGGCATCAGGCCGAGATGGACCATATCTCGAAGTCACCTCGAAATACGTATACACACTTTGACCTTAGCCATCAGGCCGAGATCCATGACTTCTTGGAGTCACCTCGCAATGCGTATACAGTGTCTGATCATAGCCACCAGGAAGAGATGGATGACTTCTCGTAGTCACCGCGAAATGCGTGTACACACTTTGATCTTAGCCATTAGGTCGAGATCCATGACTTCTTGGAGTTACCTCGGAATGCGTATACAGTGTCTGATCATAGCCACCAGGCCGAGATGGATGACTTCTCGGAGTCACCTCGGAATGCGTATACACATTCTGATCTTATCCCTCAGGCCGAGATGCATGACATCTCGAAGTCACCTCGAATTGCGTATACACACTTTGATCATAGCCATCAGGCCGAGATGGATGACATCTCCAAATCATCTCGAAATGTGTACACACACTTCGATCTTAGCCATCAGGCCGAGATGGATGACATCTCGAAGTAACCTCGAAATGCGTTTACACACTTTGATCTTAGCCATCACGCCGAGATGGATGACTTCTCGGAGTCACCTCGGAAAGTGTATACGCATTCCCATTTTAGCCATCAGGCTGAGATGAATAACTTCTCGGAGTTACCTCGGAATGTGTATACACTTTGATCGTAGCCATCAGGCTGAGATGGATGACTTCTCGGAGTCACCTCGGATGACATTAGCCATCGGGCCGAGATGGATGACATCTCGTAGTCACCTCGAAATGCGTGTACACACTTTGATCTTAGCCATTAGGTCGAGATCCATGACTTCTTGGGGTTACCTCGGAATGCGTATACAGTGTCTGATCATAGCCACCAGGCCGAGATGGATGACTTCTCGGAGTCACCTCGGAATGCGTATACACATTCTGATCTTATCCCTCAGGCCGAGATGCATGACATCTCGAAGTCACCTCGAATTGCGTATACACACTTTGATCATAGCCATCAGGCCGAGATGGATGACATCTCCAAATCATCTCGAAATGTGTACACACACTTCGATCTTAGCCATCAGGCCGAGATGGATGACATCTCGAAGTAACCTCGAAATGCGTTTACACACTTTGATCTTAGCCATCAGGCCGAGATGGATGACTTCTCGGAGTCACCTCGGAACGTGTATACACAGCTTGACATTAGCCATCAGGCCGAGATGGATGACTGCTCGGAGTCACCTCGGAAAGTGTATACACACTTTGATCATAGCCATCTTGCCGAGATGGATGACATCTCGAAGTAACCTCGAAATGCGTTTACACACTTTGATCTTAGCCATAACGCCGAGATGGATGACTTCTCGGAGTCACCTCGGAACGTGTATACACAGCTTGACATTAGCCATCAGGCCGAGATGGATGACTTCTCGGAGTCACCTCGGAACGTGTATACACAGCTTGACATTAGCCATCAGGCCGAGATGGATGACTGCTCGGAGTCACCGCGGAAAGTGTATACACACTTTGATCATAGCCATCAGGCCGAGATGGATGACATTTCAAAGTCACCTCGAAATGTGTACACACACGTTGATCTTAGCCATCACGCTAAGATGTATGACTTCTCGGAGTCACCTCGAAATGCGTATACACAGTTTGATCTTACCCCTCAGGCCGAGATCCATGACTTCTTGGAGTCACCTCGGAATGCGTATACAGTGTCTGATCATAGCCATCAGGCCGAGATGGATGACATCTCGTAGTCACCTCGAAATGCGTGTACACACTTTGACCTTAGCCATCAGGCCGAGATCCATGACTTCTTGGAGTCACCTCGCAATGCGTATACAGTGTCTGATCATAGCCACCAGGAAGAGATGGATGACTTCTCGTAGTCACCGCGAAATGCGTGTACACACTTTGATCTTAGCCATTAGGTCGAGATCCATGACTTCTTGGAGTTACCTCGGAATGCGTATACAGTGTCTGATCATAGCCACCAGGCCGAGATGGATGACTTCTCGGAGTCACCTCGGAATGCGTATACACATTCTGATCTTATCCCTCAGGCCGAGATGCATGACATCTCGAAGTCACCTCGAATTGCGTATACACACTTTGATCATAGCCATCAGGCCGAGATGGATGACATCTCCAAATCATCTCGAAATGTGTACACACACTTCGATCTTAACCATCAGGCGGAGATGGATGACATCTCGGAGTCACCTCGGAAAGTGTATACACACTTTGATCATAGCCATCTTGCCGAGATGGATGACATCTCGAAGTAACCTCGAAATGCGTTTACACACTTTGATCTTAGCCATAACGCCGAGATGGATGACTTCTCGGAGTCACCTCGGAACGTGTATACACAGCTTGACATTAGCCATCAGGCCGAGATGGATGACTTCTCGGAGTCACCTCGGAACGTGTATACACAGCTTGACATTAGCCATCAGGCCGAGATGGATGACTGCTCGGAGTCACCGCGGAAAGTGTATACACACTTTGATCATAGCCATCAGGCCGAGATGGATGACATTTCAAAGTCACCTCGAAATGTGTACACACACGTTGATCTTAGCCATCACGCTAAGATGTATGACTTCTCGGAGTCACCTCGAAATGCGTATACACAGTTTGATCTTACCCCTCAGGCCGAGATCCATGACTTCTTGGAGTCACCTCGGAATGCGTATACAGTGTCTGATCATAGCCATCAGGCCGAGATGGATGACATCTCGTAGTCACCTCGAAATGCGTGTACACACTTTGACCTTAGCCATCAGGCCGAGATCCATGACTTCTTGGAGTCACCTCGCAATGCGTATACAGTGTCTGATCATAGCCACCAGGAAGAGATGGATGACTTCTCGTAGTCACCGCGAAATGCGTGTACACACTTTGATCTTAGCCATAACGCCGAGATGGATGACTTCTCGGAGTCACCTCGGAACGTGTATACACAGCTTGACATTAGCCATCAGGCCGAGATGGATGACTTCTCGGAGTCACCTCGAAATGCGTATACACAGTTTGATCTTACCCCTCAGGCCGAGATCCATGACTTCTTGGAGTTACCTCGGAATGCGTATACAGTGTCTGATCATAGCCACCAGGCCGAGATGGATGACTTCTGGGAGTCACCTCGGAACGTGTATACACAGCTTGACATTAGCCATCAGGCCGGGATGGATGACTGCTCGGAGTCACCGCGGAAAGTGTATACACACTTTGATCATAGCCATCAGGCCGAGATGGATGACATTTCAAAGTCACCTCGAAATGTGTACACACACGTTGATCTTAGCCATCACGCTAAGATGGATGACTTCTCGGAGTCACCTCGAAATGCGTATACACAGTTTGATCTTACCCCTCAGGCCGAGATCCATGACTTCTTGGAGTCACCTCGGAATGCGTATACAGTGTCTGATCATAGCCATCAGGCCGAGATGGATGACATCTCGTAGTCACCTCGAAATGCGTGTACACACTTTGACCTTAGCCATCAGGCCGAGATCCATGACTTCTTGGAGTCACCTCGCAATGCGTATACAGTGTCTGATCATAGCCACCAGGAAGAGATGGATGACTTCTCGTAGTCACCGCGAAATGCGTGTACACACTTTGATCTTAGCCATTAGGTCGAGATCCATGACTTCTTGGAGTTACCTCGGAATGCGTATACAGTGTCTGATCATAGCCACCAGGCCGAGATGGATGACTTCTCGGAGTCACCTCGGAATGCGTATACACATTCTGATCTTATCCCTCAGGCCGAGATGCATGACATCTCGAAGTCACCTCGAATTGCGTATACACACTTTGATCATAGCCATCAGGCCGAGATGGATGACATCTCCAAATCATCTCGAAATGTGTACACACACTTCGATCTTAGCCATCAGGCCGAGATGGATGACATCTCGAAGTAACCTCGAAATGCGTTTACTCACTTTGATCTTAGCCATCACGCCGAGATGGATGACTTCTCGGAGTCACCTCGGAACGTGTATACACAGCTTGACATTAGCCATCAGGCCGAGATGGATGACTGCTCGGAGTCCCCTCGGAAAGTGTATACACACTTTGATCATAGCCATCAGGCCGAGATGGATGACATTTCAAAGTCACCTCGAAATGTGTACACACACGTTGATCTTAGCCATCACGCTAAGATGGATGACTTCTCGGAGTCACCTCGAAATGCGTATACACAGTTTGATCTTACCCCTCAGGCCGAGATCCATGACTTCTTGGAGTCACCTCGGAATGCGTATACAGTGTCTGATCATAGCCATCAGGCCGAGATGGATGACATCTCGTAGTCACCTCGAAATGCGTGTACACACTTTGATCTTAGCCATTAGGTCGAGATCCGTGACTTCTTGGAGTTACCTCGGAATGTGTATACACTTTGATCATAGCCATCAGGCCGAGATGGATGATATCTCGAAGTCACCTCGGAATGTGTATACACTTTGATCATAGGCATCAGGCCGAGATGGACCATATCTCGAAGTCACCTCGAAATACGTATACACACTTTGACCTTAGCCATCAGGCCGAGATCCATGACTTCTTGGAGTCACCTCGCAATGCGTATACAGTGTCTGATCATAGCCACCAGGAAGAGATGGATGACTTCTCGTAGTCACCGCGAAATGCGTGTACACACTTTGATCTTAGCCATTAGGTCGAGATCCATGACTTCTTGGAGTTACCTCGGAATGCGTATACAGTGTCTGATCATAGCCACCAGGCCGAGATGGATGACTTCTCGGAGTCACCTCGGAATGCGTATACACATTCTGATCTTATCCCTCAGGCCGAGATGCATGACATCTCGAAGTCACCTCGAATTGCGTATACACACTTTGATCATAGCCATCAGGCCGAGATGGATGACATCTCCAAATCATCTCGAAATGTGTACACACACTTCGATCTTAGCCATCAGGCCGAGATGGATGACATCTCGAAGTAACCTCGAAATGCGTTTACACACTTTGATCTTAGCCATCACGCCGAGATGGATGACTTCTCGGAGTCACCTCGGAAAGTGTATACGCATTCCCATTTTAGCCATCAGGCTGAGATGAATAACTTCTCGGAGTTACCTCGGAATGTGTATACACTTTGATCGTAGCCATCAGGCTGAGATGGATGACTTCTCGGAGTCACCTCGGATGACATTAGCCATCGGGCCGAGATGGATGACATCTCGTAGTCACCTCGAAATGCGTGTACACACTTTGATCTTAGCCATTAGGTCGAGATCCATGACTTCTTGGGGTTACCTCGGAATGCGTATACAGTGTCTGATCATAGCCACCAGGCCGAGATGGATGACTTCTCGGAGTCACCTCGGAATGCGTATACACATTCTGATCTTATCCCTCAGGCCGAGATGCATGACATCTCGAAGTCACCTCGAATTGCGTATACACACTTTGATCATAGCCATCAGGCCGAGATGGATGACATCTCCAAATCATCTCGAAATGTGTACACACACTTCGATCTTAGCCATCAGGCCGAGATGGATGACATCTCGAAGTAACCTCGAAATGCGTTTACACACTTTGATCTTAGCCATCAGGCCGAGATGGATGACTTCTCGGAGTCACCTCGGAACGTGTATACACAGCTTGACATTAGCCATCAGGCCGAGATGGATGACTGCTCGGAGTCACCTCGGAAAGTGTATACACACTTTGATCATAGCCATCTTGCCGAGATGGATGACATCTCGAAGTAACCTCGAAATGCGTTTACACACTTTGATCTTAGCCATAACGCCGAGATGGATGACTTCTCGGAGTCACCTCGGAACGTGTATACACAGCTTGACATTAGCCATCAGGCCGAGATGGATGACTTCTCGGAGTCACCTCGGAACGTGTATACACAGCTTGACATTAGCCATCAGGCCGAGATGGATGACTGCTCGGAGTCACCGCGGAAAGTGTATACACACTTTGATCATAGCCATCAGGCCGAGATGGATGACATTTCAAAGTCACCTCGAAATGTGTACACACACGTTGATCTTAGCCATCACGCTAAGATGTATGACTTCTCGGAGTCACCTCGAAATGCGTATACACAGTTTGATCTTACCCCTCAGGCCGAGATCCATGACTTCTTGGAGTCACCTCGGAATGCGTATACAGTGTCTGATCATAGCCATCAGGCCGAGATGGATGACATCTCGTAGTCACCTCGAAATGCGTGTACACACTTTGACCTTAGCCATCAGGCCGAGATCCATGACTTCTTGGAGTCACCTCGCAATGCGTATACAGTGTCTGATCATAGCCACCAGGAAGAGATGGATGACTTCTCGTAGTCACCGCGAAATGCGTGTACACACTTTGATCTTAGCCATTAGGTCGAGATCCATGACTTCTTGGAGTTACCTCGGAATGCGTATACAGTGTCTGATCATAGCCACCAGGCCGAGATGGATGACTTCTCGGAGTCACCTCGGAATGCGTATACACATTCTGATCTTATCCCTCAGGCCGAGATGCATGACATCTCGAAGTCACCTCGAATTGCGTATACACACTTTGATCATAGCCATCAGGCCGAGATGGATGACATCTCCAAATCATCTCGAAATGTGTACACACACTTCGATCTTAACCATCAGGCGGAGATGGATGACATCTCGGAGTCACCTCGGAAAGTGTATACACACTTTGATCATAGCCATCTTGCCGAGATGGATGACATCTCGAAGTAACCTCGAAATGCGTTTACACACTTTGATCTTAGCCATAACGCCGAGATGGATGACTTCTCGGAGTCACCTCGGAACGTGTATACACAGCTTGACATTAGCCATCAGGCCGAGATGGATGACTTCTCGGAGTCACCTCGGAACGTGTATACACAGCTTGACATTAGCCATCAGGCCGAGATGGATGACTGCTCGGAGTCACCGCGGAAAGTGTATACACACTTTGATCATAGCCATCAGGCCGAGATGGATGACATTTCAAAGTCACCTCGAAATGTGTACACACACGTTGATCTTAGCCATCACGCTAAGATGTATGACTTCTCGGAGTCACCTCGAAATGCGTATACACAGTTTGATCTTACCCCTCAGGCCGAGATCCATGACTTCTTGGAGTCACCTCGGAATGCGTATACAGTGTCTGATCATAGCCATCAGGCCGAGATGGATGACATCTCGTAGTCACCTCGAAATGCGTGTACACACTTTGACCTTAGCCATCAGGCCGAGATCCATGACTTCTTGGAGTCACCTCGCAATGCGTATACAGTGTCTGATCATAGCCACCAGGAAGAGATGGATGACTTCTCGTAGTCACCGCGAAATGCGTGTACACACTTTGATCTTAGCCATTAGGTCGAGATCCATGACTTCTTGGAGTTACCTCGGAATGCGTATACAGTGTCTGATCATAGCCACCAGGCCGAGATGGATGACTTCTCGGAGTCACCTCGGAATGCGTATACACATTCTGATCTTATCCCTCAGGCCGAGATGCATGACATCTCGAAGTCACCTCGAATTGCGTATACACACTTTGATCATAGCCATCAGGCCGAGATGGATGACATCTCCAAATCATCTCGAAATGTGTACACACACTTCGATCTTAACCATCAGGCGGAGATGGATGACATCTCGAAGTAACCTCGAAATGCGTTTACTCACTTTGATCTTAGCCATCACGCCGAGACGGATGACTTCTCGGAGTCACCTCGGAACGTGTATACACAGTTTGACACTAGCCATCAGGCCGAGATGGATGACTTCTCGGAGTCACCTCGGAACGTGTATACACAGCTTGACATTAGCCATCAGGCCGAGATGGATGACTGCTCGGAGTCCCCTCGGAAAGTGTATACACACTTTGATCATAGCCATCAGGCCGAGATGGATGACATCTCGTAGTCACCTCGAAATGCGTGTACACACTTTGATCTTAGCCATTAGGTCGAGATCCATGACTTCTTGGGGTTACCTCGGAATGCGTATACAGTGTCTGATCATAGCCACCAGGCCGAGATGGATGACTTCTCGGAGTCACCTCGGAATGCGTATACACATTCTGATCTTATCCCTCAGGCCGAGATGCATGACATCTCGAAGTCACCTCGAATTGCGTATACACACTTTGATCATAGCCATCAGGCCGAGATGGATGACATCTCCAAATCATCTCGAAATGTGTACACACACTTCGATCTTAGCCATCAGGCCGAGATGGATGACATCTCGAAGTAACCTCGAAATGCGTTTACACACTTTGATCTTAGCCATCAGGCCGAGATGGATGACTTCTCGGAGTCACCTCGGAACGTGTATACACAGCTTGACATTAGCCATCAGGCCGAGATGGATGACTGCTCGGAGTCACCTCGGAAAGTGTATACACACTTTGATCATAGCCATCTTGCCGAGATGGATGACATCTCGAAGTAACCTCGAAATGCGTTTACACACTTTGATCTTAGCCATAACGCCGAGATGGATGACTTCTCGGAGTCACCTCGGAACGTGTATACACAGCTTGACATTAGCCATCAGGCCGAGATGGATGACTTCTCGGAGTCACCTCGGAACGTGTATACACAGCTTGACATTAGCCATCAGGCCGAGATGGATGACTGCTCGGAGTCACCGCGGAAAGTGTATACACACTTTGATCATAGCCATCAGGCCGAGATGGATGACATTTCAAAGTCACCTCGAAATGTGTACACACACGTTGATCTTAGCCATCACGCTAAGATGTATGACTTCTCGGAGTCACCTCGAAATGCGTATACACAGTTTGATCTTACCCCTCAGGCCGAGATCCATGACTTCTTGGAGTCACCTCGGAATGCGTATACAGTGTCTGATCATAGCCATCAGGCCGAGATGGATGACATCTCGTAGTCACCTCGAAATGCGTGTACACACTTTGACCTTAGCCATCAGGCCGAGATCCATGACTTCTTGGAGTCACCTCGCAATGCGTATACAGTGTCTGATCATAGCCACCAGGAAGAGATGGATGACTTCTCGTAGTCACCGCGAAATGCGTGTACACACTTTGATCTTAGCCATTAGGTCGAGATCCATGACTTCTTGGAGTTACCTCGGAATGCGTATACAGTGTCTGATCATAGCCACCAGGCCGAGATGGATGACTTCTCGGAGTCACCTCGGAATGCGTATACACATTCTGATCTTATCCCTCAGGCCGAGATGCATGACATCTCGAAGTCACCTCGAATTGCGTATACACACTTTGATCATAGCCATCAGGCCGAGATGGATGACATCTCCAAATCATCTCGAAATGTGTACACACACTTCGATCTTAACCATCAGGCGGAGATGGATGACATCTCGGAGTCACCTCGGAAAGTGTATACACACTTTGATCATAGCCATCTTGCCGAGATGGATGACATCTCGAAGTAACCTCGAAATGCGTTTACACACTTTGATCTTAGCCATAACGCCGAGATGGATGACTTCTCGGAGTCACCTCGGAACGTGTATACACAGCTTGACATTAGCCATCAGGCCGAGATGGATGACTTCTCGGAGTCACCTCGGAACGTGTATACACAGCTTGACATTAGCCATCAGGCCGAGATGGATGACTGCTCGGAGTCACCGCGGAAAGTGTATACACACTTTGATCATAGCCATCAGGCCGAGATGGATGACATTTCAAAGTCACCTCGAAATGTGTACACACACGTTGATCTTAGCCATCACGCTAAGATGTATGACTTCTCGGAGTCACCTCGAAATGCGTATACACAGTTTGATCTTACCCCTCAGGCCGAGATCCATGACTTCTTGGAGTCACCTCGGAATGCGTATACAGTGTCTGATCATAGCCATCAGGCCGAGATGGATGACATCTCGTAGTCACCTCGAAATGCGTGTACACACTTTGACCTTAGCCATCAGGCCGAGATCCATGACTTCTTGGAGTCACCTCGCAATGCGTATACAGTGTCTGATCATAGCCACCAGGAAGAGATGGATGACTTCTCGTAGTCACCGCGAAATGCGTGTACACACTTTGATCTTAGCCATTAGGTCGAGATCCATGACTTCTTGGAGTTACCTCGGAATGCGTATACAGTGTCTGATCATAGCCACCAGGCCGAGATGGATGACTTCTCGGAGTCACCTCGGAATGCGTATACACATTCTGATCTTATCCCTCAGGCCGAGATGCATGACATCTCGAAGTCACCTCGAATTGCGTATACACACTTTGATCATAGCCATCAGGCCGAGATGGATGACATCTCCAAATCATCTCGAAATGTGTACACACACTTCGATCTTAACCATCAGGCGGAGATGGATGACATCTCGAAGTAACCTCGAAATGCGTTTACTCACTTTGATCTTAGCCATCACGCCGAGACGGATGACTTCTCGGAGTCACCTCGGAACGTGTATACACAGTTTGACACTAGCCATCAGGCCGAGATGGATGACTTCTCGGAGTCACCTCGGAACGTGTATACACAGCTTGACATTAGCCATCAGGCCGAGATGGATGACTGCTCGGAGTCCCCTCGGAAAGTGTATACACACTTTGATCATAGCCATCAGGCCGAGATGGATGACATTTCAAAGTCACCTCGAAATGTGTACACACACGTTGATCTTAGCCATCACGCTAAGATGGATGACTTCTCGGAGTCACCTCGAAATGCGTATACACAGTTTGATCTTACCCCTCAGGCCGAGATCCATGACTTCTTGGAGTCACCTCGGAATGCGTATACAGTGTCTGATCATAGCCATCAGGCCGAGATGGATGACATCTCGTAGTCACCTCGAAATGCGTGTACACACTTTGATCTTAGCCATTAGGTCGAGATCCGTGACTTCTTGGAGTTACCTCGGAATGTGTATACACTTTGATCATAGCCATCAGGCCGAGATGGATGATATCTCGAAGTCACCTCGGAATGTGTATACACTTTGATCATAGGCATCAGGCCGAGATGGACCATATCTCGAAGTCACCTCGAAATACGTATACACACTTTGACCTTAGCCATCAGGCCGAGATCCATGACTTCTTGGAGTCACCTCGCAATGCGTATACAGTGTCTGATCATAGCCACCAGGAAGAGATGGATGACTTCTCGTAGTCACCGCGAAATGCGTGTAGTCACTTTGATCTTAGCCATTAGGTCGAGATCCATGACTTCTTGGAGTTACCTCGGAATGCGTATACAGTGTCTGATCATAGCCACCAGGCCGAGATGGATGACTTCTCGGAGTCACCTCGGAATGCGTATACACATTCTGATCTTATCCCTCATGCCGAGATGCATGACATCTCGAAGTCACCTCGAATTGCGTATACACACTTTGATCATAGCCATCAGGCCGAGATGGATGACATCTCCAAATCATCTCGAAATGTGTACACACACTTCGATCTTAGCCATCAGGCCGAGATGGATGACATCTCGAAGTAACCTCGAAATGCGTTTACACACTTTGATCTTAGCCATCACGCCGAGATGGATGACTTCTCGGAGTCACCTCGGAACGTGTATACACAGTTTGACACTAGCCATCAGGCCGAGATGGATGACTTCTCGGAGTCACCTCGGAACGTGTATACACAGCTTGACATTAGCCATCAGGCCGAGATGGATGACGTCTCGGAGTCACCTCGAAATGCGTATACACAGTTTGATCTTACCCCTCAGGCCGAGATTCATGACTTCTTGGAGTCACCTCGGAATGCGTATACAGTGTCTGATCATAGCCACCAGGCCGAGATGGATGACTTCTCGGAGTCACCTCGGAATGCGTATACACATTCTGATCTTATCCCTCAGGCCGAGATGCATGACATCTCCAAGTCACCTCGAATTGCGTATACACACTTTGATCATAGCCATCAGGCCGAGATGGATGACATCTCCAAATCATCTCGAAATGTGTACACACACTTCGATCTTAGCCATCAGGCCGAGATGGATGACATCTCGAAGTAACCTCGAAATGCGTTTACACACTTTGATCTTAGCCATCACGCCGAGATGGATGACTTCTCGGAGTCACCTCGGAACGTGTATACACAGCTTGACATTAGCCATCAGGCCGAGATGGATGACTTCTCGGAGTCACCTCGGAACGTGTATACACAGCTTGACATTAGCCATCAGGCCGAGATGGATGACTGCTCGGAGTCACCTCGGAAAGTGTATACACACTTTGATCATAGCCATCTTGCCGAGATGGATGACATCTCGAAGTAACCTCGAAATGCGTTTACACACTTTGATCTTAGCCATAACGCCGAGATGGATGACTTCTCGGAGTCACCTCGGAACGTGTATACACAGCTTGACATTAGCCATCAGGCCGAGATGGATGACTTCTCGGAGTCACCTCGGAACGTGTATACACAGCTTGACATTAGCCATCAGGCCGAGATGGATGACTGCTCGGAGTCACCGCGGAAAGTGTATACACACTTTGATCATAGCCATCAGGCCGAGATGGATGACATTTCAAAGTCACCTCGAAATGTGTACACACACGTTGATCTTAGCCATCACGCTAAGATGGATGACTTCTCGGAGTCACCTCGAAATGCGTATACACAGTTTGATCTTACCCCTCAGGCCGAGATCCATGACTTCTTGGAGTCACCTCGGAATGCGTATACAGTGTCTGATCATAGCCATCAGGCCGAGATGGATGACATCTCGTAGTCACCTCGAAATGCGTGTACACACTTTGACCTTAGCCATCAGGCCGAGATCCATGACTTCTTGGAGTCACCTCGCAATGCGTATACAGTGTCTGATCATAGCCACCAGGAAGAGATGGATGACTTCTCGTAGTCACCGCGAAATGCGTGTACACACTTTGATCTTAGCCATTAGGTCGAGATCCATGACTTCTTGGAGTTACCTCGGAATGCGTATACAGTGTCTGATCATAGCCACCAGGCCGAGATGGATGACTTCTCGGAGTCACCTCGGAATGCGTATACACATTCTGATCTTATCCCTCAGGCCGAGATGCATGACATCTCGAAGTCACCTCGAATTGCGTATACACACTTTGATCATAGCCATCAGGCCGAGATGGATGACATCTCGAAGTAACCTCGAAATGCGTTTACACACTTTGATCTTAGCCATCACGCCGAGATGGATGACTTCTCGGAGTCACCTCGGAACGTGTATACACAGTTTGACACTAGCCATCAGGCCGAGATGGATGACTTCTCGGAGTCACCTCGGAACGTGTATACACAGCTTGACATTAGCCATCAGGCCGAGATGGATGACGTCTCGGAGTCACCTCGAAATGCGTATACACAGTTTGATCTTACCCCTCAGGCCGAGATCCATGACTTCTTGGAGTCACCTCGGAATGCGTATACAGTGTCTGATCATAGCCACCAGGCCGAGATGGATGACTTCTCGGAGTCACCTCGGAATGCGTATACACATTCTGATCTTATCCCTCAGGCCGAGATGCATGACATCTCCAAGTCACCTCGAATTGCGTATACACACTTTGATCATAGCCATCAGGCCGAGATGGATGACATCTCCAAATCATCTCGAAATGTGTACACACACTTCGATCTTAGCCATCAGGCCGAGATGGATGACATCTCGAAGTAACCTCGAAATGCGTTTACACACTTTGATCTTAGCCATCACGCCGAGATGGATGACTTCTCGGAGTCACCTCGGAACGTGTATACACAGCTTGACATTAGCCATCAGGCCGAGATGGATGACTTCTCGGAGTCACCTCGGAACGTGTATACACAGCTTGACATTAGCCATCAGGCCGAGATGGATGACTGCTCGGAGTCACCGCGGAAAGTGTATACACACTTTGATCATAGCCATCAGGCCGAGATGGATGACATTTCAAAGTCACCTCGAAATGTGTACACACACGTTGATCTTAGCCATCACGCTAAGATGGATGACTTCTCGGAGTCACCTCGAAATGCGTATACACAGTTTGATCTTACCCCTCAGGCCGAGATCCATGACTTCTTGGAGTCACCTCGGAATGCGTATACAGTGTCTGATCATAGCCATCAGGCCGAGATGGATGACATCTAGTAGTCACCTCGAAATGCGTGTACACACTTTGACCTTAGCCATCAGGCCGAGATCCATGACTTCTTGGAGTCACCTCGCAATGCGTATACAGTGTCTGATCATAGCCACCAGGAAGAGATGGATGACTTCTCGTAGTCACCGCGAAATGCGTGTACACACTTTGATCTTAGCCATTAGGTCGAGATCCATGACTTCTTGGAGTTACCTCGGAATGCGTATACAGTGTCTGATCATAGCCACCAGGCCGAGATGGATGACTTCTCGGAGTCACCTCGGAATGCGTATACACATTCTGATCTTATCCCTCAGGCCGAGATGCATGACATCTCGAAGTCACCTCGAATTGCGTATACACACTTTGATCATAGCCATCAGGCCGAGATGGATGACATCTCCAAATCATCTCGAAATGTGTACACACACTTCGATCTTAGCCATCAGGCCGAGATGGATGACATCTCGAAGTAACCTCGAAATGCGTTTACACACTTTGATCATAGCCATCAGGCCGAGATGGATGACATCTCCAAATCATCTCGAAATGTGTACACACACTTCGATCTTAGCCATCAGGCCGAGATGGATGATATCTCGAAGTAACCTCGAAATGCGTTTACACACTTTGATCTTAGCCATCACGCCGAGATGGATGACTTCTCGGAGTCACCTCGGAACGTGTATACACAGCTTGACATTAGCCATCAGGCCGAGATGGATGACTTCTCGGAGTCACCTCGGAACGTGTATACACAGCTTGACATTAGCCATCAGGCCGAGATGGATGACTGCTCGGAGTCACCGCGGAAAGTGTATACACACTTTGATCATAGCCATCAGGCCGAGATGGATGACATTTCAAAGTCACCTCGAAATGTGTACACACACGTTGATCTTAGCCATCACGCTAAGATGTATGACTGCTCGGAGTCCCCTCGGAAAGTGTATACACACTTTGATCATAGCCATCAGGCCGAGATGGATGACATTTCAAAGTCACCTCGAAATGTGTACACACACGTTGATCTTAGCCATCACGCTAAGATGGATGACTTCTCGGAGTCACCTCGAAATGCGTATACACAGTTTGATCTTACCCCTCAGGCCGAGATCCATGACTTCTTGGAGTCACCTCGGAATGCGTATACAGTGTCTGATCATAGCCATCAGGCCGAGATGGATGACATCTCGTAGTCACCTCGAAATGCGTGTACACACTTTGATCTTAGCCATTAGGTCGAGATCCGTGACTTCTTGGAGTTACCTCGGAATGTGTATACACTTTGATCATAGCCATCAGGCCGAGATGGATGATATCTCGCAGTCACCTCGGAATGTGTATACACTTTGATCATAGGCATCAGGCCGAGATGGACCATATCTCGAAGTCACCTCGAAATACGTATACACACTTTGACCTTAGCCATCAGGCCGAGATCCATGACTTCTTGGAGTCACCTCGCAATGCGTATACAGTGTCTGATCATAGCCACCAGGAAGAGATGGATGACTTCTCGTAGTCACCGCGAAATGCGTGTAGTCACTTTGATCTTAGCCATTAGGTCGAGATCCATGACTTCTTGGAGTTACCTCGGAATGCGTATACAGTGTCTGATCATAGCCACCAGGCCGAGATGGATGACTTCTCGGAGTCACCTCGGAATGCGTATACACATTCTGATCTTATCCCTCATGCCGAGATGCATGACATCTCGAAGTCACCTCGAATTGCGTATACACACTTTGATCATAGCCATCAGGCCGAGATGGATGACATCTCCAAATCATCTCGAAATGTGTACACACACTTCGATCTTAGCCATCAGGCCGAGATGGATGACATCTCGAAGTAACCTCGAAATGCGTTTACACACTTTGATCTTAGCCATCACGCCGAGATGGATGACTTCTCGGAGTCACCTCGGAACGTGTATACACAGTTTGACACTAGCCATCAGGCCGAGATGGATGACTTCTCGGAGTCACCTCGGAACGTGTATACACAGCTTGACATTAGCCATCAGGCCGAGATGGATGACGTCTCGGAGTCACCTCGAAATGCGTATACACAGTTTGATCTTACCCCTCAGGCCGAGATCCATGACTTCTTGGAGTCACCTCGGAATGCGTATACAGTGTCTGATCATAGCCACCAGGCCGAGATGGATGACTTCTCGGAGTCACCTCGGAATGCGTATACACATTCTGATCTTATCCCTCAGGCCGAGATGCATGACATCTCCAAGTCACCTCGAATTGCGTATACACACTTTGATCATAGCCATCAGGCCGAGATGGATGACATCTCCAAATCATCTCGAAATGTGTACACACACTTCGATCTTAGCCATCAGGCCGAGATGGATGACATCTCGAAGTAACCTCGAAATGCGTTTACACACTTTGATCTTAGCCATCACGCCGAGATGGATGACTTCTCGGAGTCACCTCGGAACGTGTATACACAGCTTGACATTAGCCATCAGGCCGAGATGGATGACTTCTCGGAGTCACCTCGGAACGTGTATACACAGCTTGACATTAGCCATCAGGCCGAGATGGATGACTGCTCGGAGTCACCTCGGAAAGTGTATACACACTTTGATCATAGCCATCTTGCCGAGATGGATGACATCTCGAAGTAACCTCGAAATGCGTTTACACACTTTGATCTTAGCCATAACGCCGAGATGGATGACTTCTCGGAGTCACCTCGGAACGTGTATACACAGCTTGACATTAGCCATCAGGCCGAGATGGATGACTTCTCGGAGTCACCTCGGAACGTGTATACACAGCTTGACATTAGCCATCAGGCCGAGATGGATGACTGCTCGGAGTCACCGCGGAAAGTGTATACACACTTTGATCATAGCCATCAGGCCGAGATGGATGACATTTCAAAGTCACCTCGAAATGTGTACACACACGTTGATCTTAGCCATCACGCTAAGATGGATGACTTCTCGGAGTCACCTCGAAATGCGTATACACAGTTTGATCTTACCCCTCAGGCCGAGATCCATGACTTCTTGGAGTCACCTCGGAATGCGTATACAGTGTCTGATCATAGCCATCAGGCCGAGATGGATGACATCTCGTAGTCACCTCGAAATGCGTGTACACACTTTGACCTTAGCCATCAGGCCGAGATCCATGACTTCTTGGAGTCACCTCGCAATGCGTATACAGTGTCTCATCATAGCCACCAGGAAGAGATGGATGACTTCTCGTAGTCACCGCGAAATGCGTGTACACACTTTGATCTTAGCCATTAGGTCGAGATCCATGACTTCTTGGAGTTACCTCGGAATGCGTATACAGTGTCTGATCATAGCCACCAGGCCGAGATGGATGACTTCTCGGAGTCACCTCGGAATGCGTATACACATTCTGATCTTATCCCTCAGGCCGAGATGCATGACATCTCGAAGTCACCTCGAATTGCGTATACACACTTTGATCATAGCCATCAGGCCGAGATGGATGACATCTCCAAATCATCTCGAAATGTGTACACACACTTCGATCTTAGCCATCAGGCCGAGATGGATGACATCTCGAAGTAACCTCGAAATGCGTTTACACACTTTGATCATAGCCATCAGGCCGAGATGGATGACATCTCCAAATCATCTCGAAATGTGTACACACACTTCGATCTTAGCCATCAGGCCGAGATGGATGACATCTCGAAGTAACCTCGAAATGCGTTTACACACTTTGATCTTAGCCATCAGGCCGAGATGGATGACTTCTCGGAGTCACCTCGGAACGTGTATACACAGCTTGACATTAGCCATCAGGCCGAGATGGATGACTGCTCGGAGTCACCTCGGAAAGTGTATACACACTTTGATCATAGCCATCTTGCCGAGATGGATGACATCTCGAAGTAACCTCGAAATGCGTTTACACACTTTGATCTTAGCCATAACGCCGAGATGGATGACTTCTCGGAGTCACCTCGGAACGTGTATACACAGCTTGACATTAGCCATCAGGCCGAGATGGATGACTTCTCGGAGTCACCTCGGAACGTGTATACACAGCTTGACATTAGCCATCAGGCCGAGATGGATGACTGCTCGGAGTCACCGCGGAAAGTGTATACACACTTTGATCATAGCCATCAGGCCGAGATGGATGACATTTCAAAGTCACCTCGAAATGTGTACACACACGTTGATCTTAGCCATCACGCTAAGATGTATGACTTCTCGGAGTCACCTCGAAATGCGTATACACAGTTTGATCTTACCCCTCAGGCCGAGATCCATGACTTCTTGGAGTCACCTCGGAATGCGTATACAGTGTCTGATCATAGCCATCAGGCCGAGATGGATGACATCTCGTAGTCACCTCGAAATGCGTGTACACACTTTGACCTTAGCCATCAGGCCGAGATCCATGACTTCTTGGAGTCACCTCGCAATGCGTATACAGTGTCTGATCATAGCCACCAGGAAGAGATGGATGACTTCTCGTAGTCACCGCGAAATGCGTGTACACACTTTGATCTTAGCCATTAGGTCGAGATCCATGACTTCTTGGAGTTACCTCGGAATGCGTATACAGTGTCTGATCATAGCCACCAGGCCGAGATGGATGACTTCTCGGAGTCACCTCGGAATGCGTATACACATTCTGATCTTATCCCTCAGGCCGAGATGCATGACATCTCGAAGTCACCTCGAATTGCGTATACACACTTTGATCATAGCCATCAGGCCGAGATGGATGACATCTCCAAATCATCTCGAAATGTGTACACACACTTCGATCTTAGCCATCAGGCGGAGATGGATGACATCTCGAAGTAACCTCGAAATGCGTTTACTCACTTTGATCTTAGCCATCACGCCGAGATGGATGACTTCTCGGAGTCACCTCGGAACGTGTATACACAGTTTGACACTAGCCATCAGGCCGAGATGGATGACTTCTCGGAGTCACCTCGGAACGTGTATACACAGCTTGAGATTAGCCATCAGGCCGAGATGGATGACTGCTCGGAGTCCCCTCGGAAAGTGTATACACACTTTGATCATAGCCATCAGGCCGAGATGGATGACATTTCAAAGTCACCTCGAAATGTGTACACACACGTTGATCTTAGCCATCACGCTAAGATGGATGACTTCTCGGAGTCACCTCGAAATGCGTATACACAGTTTGATCTTACCCCTCAGGCCGAGATCCATGACTTCTTGGAGTCACCTCGGAATGCGTATACAGTGTCTGATCATAGCCATCAGGCCGAGATGGATGACATCTCGTAGTCACCTCGAAATGCGTGTACACACTTTGATCTTAGCCATTAGGTCGAGATCCGTGACTTCTTGGAGTTACCTCGGAATGTGTATACACTTTGATCATAGCCATCAGGCCGAGATGGATGATATCTCGCAGTCACCTCGGAATGTGTATACACTTTGATCATAGGCATCAGGCCGAGATGGACCATATCTCGAAGTCACCTCGAAATACGTATACACACTTTGACCTTAGCCATCAGGCCGAGATCCATGACTTCTTGGAGTCACCTCGCAATGCGTATACAGTGTCTGATCATAGCCACCAGGAAGAGATGGATGACTTCTCGTAGTCACCGCGAAATGCGTGTAGTCACTTTGATCTTAGCCATTAGGTCGAGATCCATGACTTCTTGGAGTTACCTCGGAATGCGTATACAGTGTCTGATCATAGCCACCAGGCCGAGATGGATGACTTCTCGGAGTCACCTCGGAATGCGTATACACATTCTGATCTTATCCCTCATGCCGAGATGCATGACATCTCGAAGTCACCTCGAATTGCGTATACACACTTTGATCATAGCCATCAGGCCGAGATGGATGACATCTCCAAATCATCTCGAAATGTGTACACACACTTCGATCTTAGCCATCAGGCCGAGATGGATGACATCTCGAAGTAACCTCGAAATGCGTTTACACACTTTGATCTTAGCCATCACGCCGAGATGGATGACTTCTCGGAGTCACCTCGGAACGTGTATACACAGTTTGACACTAGCCATCAGGCCGAGATGGATGACTTCTCGGAGTCACCTCGGAACGTGTATACACAGCTTGACATTAGCCATCAGGCCGAGATGGATGACGTCTCGGAGTCACCTCGAAATGCGTATACACAGTTTGATCTTACCCCTCAGGCCGAGATCCATGACTTCTTGGAGTCACCTCGGAATGCGTATACAGTGTCTGATCATAGCCACCAGGCCGAGATGGATGACTTCTCGGAGTCACCTCGGAATGCGTATACACATTCTGATCTTATCCCTCAGGCCGAGATGCATGACATCTCCAAGTCACCTCGAATTGCGTATACACACTTTGATCATAGCCATCAGGCCGAGATGGATGACATCTCCAAATCATCTCGAAATGTGTACACACACTTCGATCTTAGCCATCAGGCCGAGATGGATGACATCTCGAAGTAACCTCGAAATGCGTTTACACACTTTGATCTTAGCCATCACGCCGAGATGGATGACTTCTCGGAGTCACCTCGGAACGTGTATACACAGCTTGACATTAGCCATCAGGCCGAGATGGATGACTTCTCGGAGTCACCTCGGAACGTGTATACACAGCTTGACATTAGCCATCAGGCCGAGATGGATGACTGCTCGGAGTCACCTCGGAAAGTGTATACACACTTTGATCATAGCCATCTTGCCGAGATGGATGACATCTCGAAGTAACCTCGAAATGCGTTTACACACTTTGATCTTAGCCATAACGCCGAGATGGATGACTTCTCGGAGTCACCTCGGAACGTGTATACACAGCTTGACATTAGCCATCAGGCCGAGATGGATGACTTCTCGGAGTCACCTCGGAACGTGTATACACAGCTTGACATTAGCCATCAGGCCGAGATGGATGACTGCTCGGAGTCACCGCGGAAAGTGTATACACACTTTGATCATAGCCATCAGGCCGAGATGGATGACATTTCAAAGTCACCTCGAAATGTGTACACACACGTTGATCTTAGCCATCACGCTAAGATGGATGACTTCTCGGAGTCACCTCGAAATGCGTATACACAGTTTGATCTTACCCCTCAGGCCGAGATCCATGACTTCTTGGAGTCACCTCGGAATGCGTATACAGTGTCTGATCATAGCCATCAGGCCGAGATGGATGACATCTCGTAGTCACCTCGAAATGCGTGTACACACTTTGACCTTAGTGATCAGGCCGAGATCCATGACTTCTTGGAGTCACCTCGCAATGCGTATACAGTGTCTCATCATAGCCACCAGGAAGAGATGGATGACTTCTCGTAGTCACCGCGAAATGCGTGTACACACTTTGATCTTAGCCATTAGGTCGAGATCCATGACTTCTTGGAGTTACCTCGGAATGCGTATACAGTGTCTGATCATAGCCACCAGGCCGAGATGGATGACTTCTCGGAGTCACCTCGGAATGCGTATACACATTCTGATCTTATCCCTCAGGCCGAGATGCATGACATCTCGAAGTCACCTCGAATTGCGTATACACACTTTGATCATAGCCATCAGGCCGAGATGGATGACATCTCCAAATCATCTCGAAATGTGTACACACACTTCGATCTTAGCCATCAGGCCGAGATGGATGACATCTCGAAGTAACCTCGAAATGCGTTTACACACTTTGATCATAGCCATCAGGCCGAGATGGATGACATCTCCAAATCATCTCGAAATGTGTACACACACTTCGATCTTAGCCATCAGGCCGAGATGGATGACATCTCGAAGTAACCTCGAAATGCGTTTACACACTTTGATCTTAGCCATCACGCCGAGATGGATGACTTCTCGGAGTCACCTCGGAACGTGTATACACAGCTTGACATTAGCCATCAGGCCGAGATGGATGACTTCTCGGAGTCACCTCGAAATGCGTATACACAGTTTGATCTTACCCCTCAGGCCGAGATCCATGACTTCTTGGAGTCACCTCGGAATGCGTATACAGTGTCTGATCATAGCCACCAGGCCGAGATGGATGACTTCTCGGAGTCACCTCGGAATGCGTATACACATTCTGATCTTATCCCTCAGGCCGAGATGCATGACATCTCCAAGTCACCTCGAATTGCGTATACACACTTTGATCATAGCCATCAGGCCGAGATGGATGACATCTCCAAATCATCTCGAAATGTGCACACACACTTCGATCTTAGCCATCAGGCCGAGATGGATGACATCTCGAAGTAACCTCGAAATGCGTTTACACACTTTGATCTTAGCCATCACGCCGAGATGGATGACTTCTCGGAGTCACCTCGGAACGTGTATACACAGCTTGACATTAGCCATCAGGCCGAGATGGATGACTTCTCGGAGTCACCTCGGAACGTGTATACACAGCTTGACATTAGCCATCAGGCCGAGATGGATGACTGCTCGGAGTCACCTCGGAAAGTGTATACACACTTTGATCATAGCCATCTTGCCGAGATGGATGACATCTCGAAGTAACCTCGAAATGCGTTTACACACTTTGATCTTAGCCATAACGCCGAGATGGATGACTTCTCGGAGTCACCTCGGAACGTGTATACACAGCTTGACATTAGCCATCAGGCCGAGATGGATGACTTCTCGGAGTCACCTCGGAACGTGTATACACAGCTTGACATTAGCCATCAGGCCGAGATGGATGACTGCTCGGAGTCACCTCGGAAAGTGTATACACACTTTGATCATAGCCATCAGGCCGAGATGGATGACATTTCAAAGTCACCTCGAAATGTGTACACACACGTTGATCTTAGCCATCACGCTAAGATGGATGACTTCTCGGAGTCACCTCGAAATGCGTATACACAGTTTGATCTTACCCCTCAGGCCGAGATCCATGACTTCTTGGAGTCACCTCGGAATGCGTATACAGTGTCTGATCATAGCCACCAGGAAGAGATGGATGACTTCTCGTAGTCACCGCGAAATGCGTGTACACACTTTGATCTTAGCCATTAGGTCGAGATCCATGACTTCTTGGAGATACCTCGGAATGCGTATACAGTGTCTGATCATAGCCACCAGGCCGAGATGGATGACTTCTCGGAGTCACCTCGGAATGCGTATACACATTCTGATCTTATCCCTCAGGCCGAGATGCATGACATCTCGAAGTCACCTCGAATTGCGTATACACACTTTGATCATAGCCATCAGGCCGAGATGGATGACATCTCCAAATCATCTCGAAATGTGTACACACACTTCGATCTTAGCCATCAGGCCGAGATGGATGACATCTCGAAGTAACCTCGAAATGCGTTTACACACTTTGATCTTAGCCATCACGCCGAGATGGATGACTTCTCGGAGTCACCTCGGAACGTGTATACACAGTTTGACACTAGCCATCAGGCCGAGATGGATGACTTCTCGGAGTCACCTCGGAACGTGTATACACAGATTGACATTAGCCATCAGGCCGAGATGGATGACTTCTCGGAGTCACCTCGAAATGCGTATACACAGTTTGATCTTACCCCTCAGGCCGAGATCCATGACTTCTTGGAGTCACCTCGGAATGCGTATACAGTGTCTGATCATAGCCACCAGGCCGAGATGGATGACTTCTCGGAGTCACCTCGGAATGCGTATACACATTCTGATCTTATCCCTCAGGCCGAGATGCATGACATCTCCAAGTCACCTCGAATTGCGTATACACACTTTGATCATAGCCATCAGGCCGAGATGGATGACATCTCCAAATCATCTCGAAATGTGTACACACACTTCGATCTTAGCCATCAGGCCGAGATGGATGACATCTCGAAGTAACCTCGAAATGCGTTTACACACTTTGATCTTAGCCATCACGCCGAGATGGATGACTTCTCGGAGTCACCTCGGAACGTGTATACACAGCTTGACATTAGCCATCAGGCCGAGATGGATGACTTCTCGGAGTCACCTCGGAACGCGTATACACAGCTTGACATTAGCCATCAGGCCGAGATGGATGACTGCTCGGAGTCACCTCGGAAAGTGTATACACACTTTGATCATAGCCATCTTGCCGAGATGGATGACATCTCGAAGTAACCTCGAAATGCGTTTACACACTTTGATCTTAGCCATAACGCCGAGATGGATGACTTCTCGGAGTCACCTCGGAACGTGTATACACAGCTTGACATTAGCCATCAGGCCGAGATGGATGACTTCTCGGAGTCACCTCGGAACGTGTATACACAGCTTGACATTAGCCATCAGGCCGAGATGGATGACTGCTCGGAGTCACCGCGGAAAGTGTATACACACTTTGATCATAGCCATCAGGCCGAGATGGATGACATTTCAAAGTCACCTCGAAATGTGTACACACACGTTGATCTTAGCCATCACGCTAAGATGGATGACTTCTCGGAGTCACCTCGAAATGCGTATACACAGTTTGATCTTACCCCTCAGGCCGAGATCCATGACTTCTTGGAGTCACCTCGGAATGCGTATACAGTGTCTGATCATAGCCATCAGGCCGAGATGGATGACATCTCGTAGTCACCTCGAAATGCGTATAGACACTTTGACCTTAGCCATCAGGCCGAGATCCATGACTTCTTGGAGTCACCTCGCAATGCGTATACAGTGTCTGATCATAGCCACCAGGAAGAGATGGATGACTTCTCGTAGTCACCGCGAAATGCGTGTACACACTTTGATCTTAGCCATTAGGTCGAGATCCATGACTTCTTGGAGTTACCTCGGAATGCGTATACAGTGTCTGATCATAGCCGCCAGGCCGAGATGGATGACTTCTCGGAGTCACCTCGGAATGCGTATACACATTCTGATCTTATCCCTCAGGCCGAGATGCATGACATCTCGAAGTCACCTCGAATTGCGTATACACACTTTGATCATAGCCATCAGGCCGAGATGGATGACATCTCCAAATCATCTCGAAATGTGTACACACACTTCGATCTTAGCCATCAGGCGGAGATGGATGACATCTCGAAGTAACCTCGAAATGCGTTTACTCACTTTGATCTTAGCCATCACGCCGAGATGGATGACTTCTCGGAGTCACCTCGGAACGTGTATACACAGTTTGACACTAGCCATCAGGCCGAGATGGATGACTTCTCGGAGTCACCTCGGAACGTGTATACACAGCTTGACATTAGCCATCAGGCCGAGATGGATGACTGCTCGGAGTCCCCTCGGAAAGTGTATACACACTTTGATCATAGCCATCAGGCCGAGATGGATGACATTTCAAAGTCACCTCGAAATGTGTACACACACGTTGATCTTAGCCATCACGCTAAGATGGATGACTTCTCGGAGTCACCTCGAAATGCGTATACACAGTTTGATCTTACCCCTCAGGCCGAGATCCATGACTTCTTGGAGTCACCTCGGAATGCGTATACAGTGTCTGATCATAGCCATCAGGCCGAGATGGATGACATCTCGTAGTCACCTCGAAATGCGTGTACACACTTTGATCTTAGCCATTAGGTCGAGATCCGTGACTTCTTGGAGTTACCTCGGAATGTGTATACACTTTGATCATAGCCATCAGGCCGAGATGGATGATATCTCGAAGTCACCTCGGAATGTGTATACACTTTGATCATAGGCATCAGGCCGAGATGGACCATATCTCGAAGTCACCTCGAAATACGTATACACACTTTGACCTTAGCCATCAGGCCGAGATCCATGACTTCTTGGAGTCACCTCGCAATGCGTATACAGTGTCTGATCATAGCCACCAGGAAGAGATGGATGACTTCTCGTAGTCACCGCGAAATGCGTGTAGTCACTTTGATCTTAGCCATTAGGTCGAGATCCATGACTTCTTGGAGTTACCTCGGAATGCGTATACAGTGTCTGATCATAGCCACCAGGCCGAGATGGATGACTTCTCGGAGTCACCTCGGAATGCGTATACACATTCTGATCTTATCCCTCATGCCGAGATGCATGACATCTCGAAGTCACCTCGAATTGCGTATACACACTTTGATCATAGCCATCAGGCCGAGATGGATGACAGCTCCAAATCATCTCGAAATGTGTACACACACTTCGATCTTAGCCATCAGGCCGAGATGGATGACATCTCGAAGTAACCTCGAAATGCGTTTACACACTTTGATCTTAGCCATCACGCCGAGATGGATGACTTCTCGGAGTCACCTCGGAACGTGTATACACAGTTTGACACTAGCCATCAGGCCGAGATGGATGACTTCTCGGAGTCACCTCGGAACGTGTATACACAGCTTGACATTAGCCATCAGGCCGAGATGGATGACGTCTCGGAGTCACCTCGAAATGCGTATACACAGTTTGATCTTACCCCTCAGGCCGAGATCCATGACTTCTTGGAGTCACCTCGGAATGCGTATACAGTGTCTGATCATAGCCACCAGGCCGAGATGGATGACTTCTCGGAGTCACCTCGGAATGCGTATACACATTCTGATCTTATCCCTCAGGCCGAGATGCATGACATCTCCAAGTCACCTCGAATTGCGTATACACACTTTGATCATAGCCATCAGGCCGAGATGGATGACATCTCCAAATCATCTCGAAATGTGTACACACACTTCGATCTTAGCCATCAGGCCGAGATGGATGACATCTCGAAGTAACCTCGAAATGCGTTTACACACTTTGATCTTAGCCATCACGCCGAGATGGATGACTTCTCGGAGTCACCTCGGAACGTGTATACACAGCTTGACATTAGCCATCAGGCCGAGATGGATGACTTCTCGGAGTCACCTCGGAACGTGTATACACAGCTTGACATTAGCCATCAGGCCGAGATGGATGACTGCTCGGAGTCACCTCGGAAAGTGTATACACACTTTGATCATAGCCATCTTGCCGAGATGGATGACATCTCGAAGTAACCTCGAAATGCGTTTACACACTTTGATCTTAGCCATAACGCCGAGATGGATGACTTCTCGGAGTCACCTCGGAACGTGTATACACAGCTTGACATTAGCCATCAGGCCGAGATGGATGACTTCTCGGAGTCACCTCGGAACGTGTATACACAGCTTGACATTAGCCATCAGGCCGAGATGGATGACTGCTCGGAGTCACCGCGGAAAGTGTATACACACTTTGATCATAGCCATCAGGCCGAGATGGATGACATTTCAAAGTCACCTCGAAATGTGTACACACACGTTGATCTTAGCCATCACGCTAAGATGGATGACTTCTCGGAGTCACCTCGAAATGCGTATACACAGTTTGATCTTACCCCTCAGGCCGAGATCCATGACTTCTTGGAGTCACCTCGGAATGCGTATACAGTGTCTGATCATAGCCATCAGGCCGAGATGGATGACATCTCGTAGTCACCTCGAAATGCGTGTACACACTTTGACCTTAGCCATCAGGCCGAGATCCATGACTTCTTGGAGTCACCTCGCAATGCGTATACAGTGTCTGATCATAGCCACCAGGAAGAGATGGATGACTTCTCGTAGTCACCGCGAAATGCGTGTACACACTTTGATCTTAGCCATTAGGTCGAGATCCATGACTTCTTGGAGTTACCTCGGAATGCGTATACAGTGTCTGATCATAGCCACCAGGCCGAGATGGATGACTTCTCGGAGTCACCTCGGAATGCGTATACACATTCTGATCTTATCCCTCAGGCCGAGATGCATGACATCTCGAAGTCACCTCGAATTGCGTATACACACTTTGATCATAGCCATCAGGCCGAGATGGATGACATCTCCAAATCATCTCGAAATGTGTACACACACTTCGATCTTAGCCATCAGGCCGAGATGGATGACATCTCGAAGTAACCTCGAAATGCGTTTACACACTTTGATCATAGCCATCAGGCCGAGATGGATGACATCTCCAAATCATCTCGAAATGTGTACACACACTTCGATCTTAGCCATCAGGCCGAGATGGATGACATCTCGAAGTAACCTCGAAATGCGTTTACACACTTTGATCTTAGCCATCACGCCGAGATGGATGACTTCTCGGAGTCACCTCGGAACGTGTATACACAGCTTGACATTAGCCATCAGGCCGAGATGGATGACTTCTCGGAGTCACCTCGAAATGCGTATACACAGTTTGATCTTACCCCTCAGGCCGAGATCCATGACTTCTTGGAGTCACCTCGGAATGCGTATACAGTGTCTGATCATAGCCACCAGGCCGAGATGGATGACTTCTCGGAGTCACCTCGGAATGCGTATACACATTCTGATCTTATCCCTCAGGCCGAGATGCATGACATCTCCAAGTCACCTCGAATTGCGTATACACACTTTGATCATAGCCATCAGGCCGAGATGGATGACATCTCCAAATCATCTCGAAATGTGCACACACACTTCGATCTTAGCCATCAGGCCGAGATGGATGACATCTCGAAGTAACCTCGAAATGCGTTTACACACTTTGATCTTAGCCATCACGCCGAGATGGATGACTTCTCGGAGTCACCTCGGAAAGTGTATACGCATTCCCATTTTAGCCATCAGGCTGAGATGAATAACTTCTCGGAGTTACCTCGGAATGTGTATACACTTTGATCGTAGCCATCAGGCTGAGATGGATGACTTCTCGGAGTCACCTCGGATGACATTAGCCATCGGGCCGAGATGGATGACATCTCGTAGTCACCTCGAAATGCGTGTACACACTTTGATCTTAGCCATTAGGTCGAGATCCATGACTTCTTGGGGTTACCTCGGAATGCGTATACAGTGTCTGATCATAGCCACCAGGCCGAGATGGATGACTTCTCGGAGTCACCTCGGAATGCGTATACACATTCTGATCTTATCCCTCAGGCCGAGATGCATGACATCTCCAAGTCACCTCGAATTGCGTATACACACTTTGATCATAGCCATCAGGCCGAGATGGATGACATCTCCAAATCATCTCGAAATGTGTACACACACTTCGATCTTAGCCATCAGGCCGAGATGGATGACATCTCGAAGTAACCTCGAAATGCGTTTACACACTTTGATCTTAGCCATCACGCCGAGATGGATGACTTCTCGGAGTCACCTCGGAACGTGTATACACAGCTTGACATTAGCCATCAGGCCGAGATGGATGACTTCTCGGAGTCACCTCGGAACGTGTATACACAGCTTGACATTAGCCATCAGGCCGAGATGGATGACTGCTCGGAGTCACCTCGGAAAGTGTATACACACTTTGATCATAGCCATCTTGCCGAGATGGATGACATCTCGAAGTAACCTCGAAATGCGTTTACACACTTTGATCTTAGCCATAACGCCGAGATGGATGACTTCTCGGAGTCACCTCGGAACGTGTATACACAGCTTGACATTAGCCATCAGGCCGAGATGGATGACTTCTCGGAGTCACCTCGGAACGTGTATACACAGCTTGACATTAGCCATCAGGCCGAGATGGATGACTGCTCGGAGTCACCGCGG
The DNA here is from genome assembly GCA_963989405.1 of Trypoxylon attenuatum. Taxonomy (NCBI): domain Eukaryota; kingdom Metazoa; phylum Arthropoda; class Insecta; order Hymenoptera; family Crabronidae; genus Trypoxylon; species Trypoxylon attenuatum. The sequence continues at coordinate 19,578,904 of OZ022489.1, forward strand.
AAAGTGTATACACACTTTGATCATAGCCATCAGGCCGAGATGGATGACATTTCAAAGTCACCTCGAAATGTGTACACACACGTTGATCTTAGCCATCACGCTAAGATGGATGACTTCTCGGAGTCACCTCGAAATGCGTATACACAGTTTGATCTTACCCCTCAGGCCGAGATCCATGACTTCTTGGAGTCACCTCGGAATGCGTATACAGTGTCTGATCATAGCCATCAGGCCGAGATGGATGACATCTCGTAGTCACCTCGAAATGCGTGTACACACTTTGACCTTAGCCATCAGGCCGAGATCCATGACTTCTTGGAGTCACCTCGCAATGCGTATACAGTGTCTGATCATAGCCACCAGGAAGAGATGGATGACTTCTCGTAGTCACCGCGAAATGCGTGTACACACTTTGATCTTAGCCATTAGGTCGAGATCCATGACTTCTTGGAGTTACCTCGGAATGCGTATACAGTGTCTGATCATAGCCACCAGGCCGAGATGGATGACTTCTCGGAGTCACCTCGGAATGCGTATACACATTCTGATCTTATCCCTCAGGCCGAGATGCATGACATCTCGAAGTCACCTCGAATTGCGTATACACACTTTGATCATAGCCATCAGGCCGAGATGGATGACATCTCGAAGTAACCTCGAAATGCGTTTACACACTTTGATCTTAGCCATCACGCCGAGATGGATGACTTCTCGGAGTCACCTCGGAACGTGTATACACAGTTTGACACTAGCCATCAGGCCGAGATGGATGACTTCTCGGAGTCACCTCGGAACGTGTATACACAGCTTGACATTAGCCATCAGGCCGAGATGGATGACGTCTCGGAGTCACCTCGAAATGCGTATACACAGTTTGATCTTACCCCTCAGGCCGAGATCCATGACTTCTTGGAGTCACCTCGGAATGCGTATACAGTGTCTGATCATAGCCACCAGGCCGAGATGGATGACTTCTCGGAGTCACCTCGGAATGCGTATACACATTCTGATCTTATCCCTCAGGCCGAGATGCATGACATCTCCAAGTCACCTCGAATTGCGTATACACACTTTGATCATAGCCATCAGGCCGAGATGGATGACATCTCCAAATCATCTCGAAATGTGTACACACACTTCGATCTTAGCCATCAGGCCGAGATGGATGACATCTCGAAGTAACCTCGAAATGCGTTTACACACTTTGATCTTAGCCATCACGCCGAGATGGATGACTTCTCGGAGTCACCTCGGAACGTGTATACACAGCTTGACATTAGCCATCAGGCCGAGATGGATGACTTCTCGGAGTCACCTCGGAACGTGTATACACAGCTTGACATTAGCCATCAGGCCGAGATGGATGACTGCTCGGAGTCACCGCGGAAAGTGTATACACACTTTGATCATAGCCATCAGGCCGAGATGGATGACATTTCAAAGTCACCTCGAAATGTGTACACACACGTTGATCTTAGCCATCACGCTAAGATGGATGACTTCTCGGAGTCACCTCGAAATGCGTATACACAGTTTGATCTTACCCCTCAGGCCGAGATCCATGACTTCTTGGAGTCACCTCGGAATGCGTATACAGTGTCTGATCATAGCCATCAGGCCGAGATGGATGACATCTAGTAGTCACCTCGAAATGCGTGTACACACTTTGACCTTAGCCATCAGGCCGAGATCCATGACTTCTTGGAGTCACCTCGCAATGCGTATACAGTGTCTGATCATAGCCACCAGGAAGAGATGGATGACTTCTCGTAGTCACCGCGAAATGCGTGTACACACTTTGATCTTAGCCATTAGGTCGAGATCCATGACTTCTTGGAGTTACCTCGGAATGCGTATACAGTGTCTGATCATAGCCACCAGGCCGAGATGGATGACTTCTCGGAGTCACCTCGGAATGCGTATACACATTCTGATCTTATCCCTCAGGCCGAGATGCATGACATCTCGAAGTCACCTCGAATTGCGTATACACACTTTGATCATAGCCATCAGGCCGAGATGGATGACATCTCCAAATCATCTCGAAATGTGTACACACACTTCGATCTTAGCCATCAGGCCGAGATGGATGACATCTCGAAGTAACCTCGAAATGCGTTTACACACTTTGATCATAGCCATCAGGCCGAGATGGATGACATCTCCAAATCATCTCGAAATGTGTACACACACTTCGATCTTAGCCATCAGGCCGAGATGGATGATATCTCGAAGTAACCTCGAAATGCGTTTACACACTTTGATCTTAGCCATCACGCCGAGATGGATGACTTCTCGGAGTCACCTCGGAACGTGTATACACAGCTTGACATTAGCCATCAGGCCGAGATGGATGACTTCTCGGAGTCACCTCGGAACGTGTATACACAGCTTGACATTAGCCATCAGGCCGAGATGGATGACTGCTCGGAGTCACCGCGGAAAGTGTATACACACTTTGATCATAGCCATCAGGCCGAGATGGATGACATTTCAAAGTCACCTCGAAATGTGTACACACACGTTGATCTTAGCCATCACGCTAAGATGTATGACTGCTCGGAGTCCCCTCGGAAAGTGTATACACACTTTGATCATAGCCATCAGGCCGAGATGGATGACATTTCAAAGTCACCTCGAAATGTGTACACACACGTTGATCTTAGCCATCACGCTAAGATGGATGACTTCTCGGAGTCACCTCGAAATGCGTATACACAGTTTGATCTTACCCCTCAGGCCGAGATCCATGACTTCTTGGAGTCACCTCGGAATGCGTATACAGTGTCTGATCATAGCCATCAGGCCGAGATGGATGACATCTCGTAGTCACCTCGAAATGCGTGTACACACTTTGATCTTAGCCATTAGGTCGAGATCCGTGACTTCTTGGAGTTACCTCGGAATGTGTATACACTTTGATCATAGCCATCAGGCCGAGATGGATGATATCTCGCAGTCACCTCGGAATGTGTATACACTTTGATCATAGGCATCAGGCCGAGATGGACCATATCTCGAAGTCACCTCGAAATACGTATACACACTTTGACCTTAGCCATCAGGCCGAGATCCATGACTTCTTGGAGTCACCTCGCAATGCGTATACAGTGTCTGATCATAGCCACCAGGAAGAGATGGATGACTTCTCGTAGTCACCGCGAAATGCGTGTAGTCACTTTGATCTTAGCCATTAGGTCGAGATCCATGACTTCTTGGAGTTACCTCGGAATGCGTATACAGTGTCTGATCATAGCCACCAGGCCGAGATGGATGACTTCTCGGAGTCACCTCGGAATGCGTATACACATTCTGATCTTATCCCTCATGCCGAGATGCATGACATCTCGAAGTCACCTCGAATTGCGTATACACACTTTGATCATAGCCATCAGGCCGAGATGGATGACATCTCCAAATCATCTCGAAATGTGTACACACACTTCGATCTTAGCCATCAGGCCGAGATGGATGACATCTCGAAGTAACCTCGAAATGCGTTTACACACTTTGATCTTAGCCATCACGCCGAGATGGATGACTTCTCGGAGTCACCTCGGAACGTGTATACACAGTTTGACACTAGCCATCAGGCCGAGATGGATGACTTCTCGGAGTCACCTCGGAACGTGTATACACAGCTTGACATTAGCCATCAGGCCGAGATGGATGACGTCTCGGAGTCACCTCGAAATGCGTATACACAGTTTGATCTTACCCCTCAGGCCGAGATCCATGACTTCTTGGAGTCACCTCGGAATGCGTATACAGTGTCTGATCATAGCCACCAGGCCGAGATGGATGACTTCTCGGAGTCACCTCGGAATGCGTATACACATTCTGATCTTATCCCTCAGGCCGAGATGCATGACATCTCCAAGTCACCTCGAATTGCGTATACACACTTTGATCATAGCCATCAGGCCGAGATGGATGACATCTCCAAATCATCTCGAAATGTGTACACACACTTCGATCTTAGCCATCAGGCCGAGATGGATGACATCTCGAAGTAACCTCGAAATGCGTTTACACACTTTGATCTTAGCCATCACGCCGAGATGGATGACTTCTCGGAGTCACCTCGGAACGTGTATACACAGCTTGACATTAGCCATCAGGCCGAGATGGATGACTTCTCGGAGTCACCTCGGAACGTGTATACACAGCTTGACATTAGCCATCAGGCCGAGATGGATGACTGCTCGGAGTCACCTCGGAAAGTGTATACACACTTTGATCATAGCCATCTTGCCGAGATGGATGACATCTCGAAGTAACCTCGAAATGCGTTTACACACTTTGATCTTAGCCATAACGCCGAGATGGATGACTTCTCGGAGTCACCTCGGAACGTGTATACACAGCTTGACATTAGCCATCAGGCCGAGATGGATGACTTCTCGGAGTCACCTCGGAACGTGTATACACAGCTTGACATTAGCCATCAGGCCGAGATGGATGACTGCTCGGAGTCACCGCGGAAAGTGTATACACACTTTGATCATAGCCATCAGGCCGAGATGGATGACATTTCAAAGTCACCTCGAAATGTGTACACACACGTTGATCTTAGCCATCACGCTAAGATGGATGACTTCTCGGAGTCACCTCGAAATGCGTATACACAGTTTGATCTTACCCCTCAGGCCGAGATCCATGACTTCTTGGAGTCACCTCGGAATGCGTATACAGTGTCTGATCATAGCCATCAGGCCGAGATGGATGACATCTCGTAGTCACCTCGAAATGCGTGTACACACTTTGACCTTAGCCATCAGGCCGAGATCCATGACTTCTTGGAGTCACCTCGCAATGCGTATACAGTGTCTCATCATAGCCACCAGGAAGAGATGGATGACTTCTCGTAGTCACCGCGAAATGCGTGTACACACTTTGATCTTAGCCATTAGGTCGAGATCCATGACTTCTTGGAGTTACCTCGGAATGCGTATACAGTGTCTGATCATAGCCACCAGGCCGAGATGGATGACTTCTCGGAGTCACCTCGGAATGCGTATACACATTCTGATCTTATCCCTCAGGCCGAGATGCATGACATCTCGAAGTCACCTCGAATTGCGTATACACACTTTGATCATAGCCATCAGGCCGAGATGGATGACATCTCCAAATCATCTCGAAATGTGTACACACACTTCGATCTTAGCCATCAGGCCGAGATGGATGACATCTCGAAGTAACCTCGAAATGCGTTTACACACTTTGATCATAGCCATCAGGCCGAGATGGATGACATCTCCAAATCATCTCGAAATGTGTACACACACTTCGATCTTAGCCATCAGGCCGAGATGGATGACATCTCGAAGTAACCTCGAAATGCGTTTACACACTTTGATCTTAGCCATCAGGCCGAGATGGATGACTTCTCGGAGTCACCTCGGAACGTGTATACACAGCTTGACATTAGCCATCAGGCCGAGATGGATGACTGCTCGGAGTCACCTCGGAAAGTGTATACACACTTTGATCATAGCCATCTTGCCGAGATGGATGACATCTCGAAGTAACCTCGAAATGCGTTTACACACTTTGATCTTAGCCATAACGCCGAGATGGATGACTTCTCGGAGTCACCTCGGAACGTGTATACACAGCTTGACATTAGCCATCAGGCCGAGATGGATGACTTCTCGGAGTCACCTCGGAACGTGTATACACAGCTTGACATTAGCCATCAGGCCGAGATGGATGACTGCTCGGAGTCACCGCGGAAAGTGTATACACACTTTGATCATAGCCATCAGGCCGAGATGGATGACATTTCAAAGTCACCTCGAAATGTGTACACACACGTTGATCTTAGCCATCACGCTAAGATGTATGACTTCTCGGAGTCACCTCGAAATGCGTATACACAGTTTGATCTTACCCCTCAGGCCGAGATCCATGACTTCTTGGAGTCACCTCGGAATGCGTATACAGTGTCTGATCATAGCCATCAGGCCGAGATGGATGACATCTCGTAGTCACCTCGAAATGCGTGTACACACTTTGACCTTAGCCATCAGGCCGAGATCCATGACTTCTTGGAGTCACCTCGCAATGCGTATACAGTGTCTGATCATAGCCACCAGGAAGAGATGGATGACTTCTCGTAGTCACCGCGAAATGCGTGTACACACTTTGATCTTAGCCATTAGGTCGAGATCCATGACTTCTTGGAGTTACCTCGGAATGCGTATACAGTGTCTGATCATAGCCACCAGGCCGAGATGGATGACTTCTCGGAGTCACCTCGGAATGCGTATACACATTCTGATCTTATCCCTCAGGCCGAGATGCATGACATCTCGAAGTCACCTCGAATTGCGTATACACACTTTGATCATAGCCATCAGGCCGAGATGGATGACATCTCCAAATCATCTCGAAATGTGTACACACACTTCGATCTTAGCCATCAGGCGGAGATGGATGACATCTCGAAGTAACCTCGAAATGCGTTTACTCACTTTGATCTTAGCCATCACGCCGAGATGGATGACTTCTCGGAGTCACCTCGGAACGTGTATACACAGTTTGACACTAGCCATCAGGCCGAGATGGATGACTTCTCGGAGTCACCTCGGAACGTGTATACACAGCTTGAGATTAGCCATCAGGCCGAGATGGATGACTGCTCGGAGTCCCCTCGGAAAGTGTATACACACTTTGATCATAGCCATCAGGCCGAGATGGATGACATTTCAAAGTCACCTCGAAATGTGTACACACACGTTGATCTTAGCCATCACGCTAAGATGGATGACTTCTCGGAGTCACCTCGAAATGCGTATACACAGTTTGATCTTACCCCTCAGGCCGAGATCCATGACTTCTTGGAGTCACCTCGGAATGCGTATACAGTGTCTGATCATAGCCATCAGGCCGAGATGGATGACATCTCGTAGTCACCTCGAAATGCGTGTACACACTTTGATCTTAGCCATTAGGTCGAGATCCGTGACTTCTTGGAGTTACCTCGGAATGTGTATACACTTTGATCATAGCCATCAGGCCGAGATGGATGATATCTCGCAGTCACCTCGGAATGTGTATACACTTTGATCATAGGCATCAGGCCGAGATGGACCATATCTCGAAGTCACCTCGAAATACGTATACACACTTTGACCTTAGCCATCAGGCCGAGATCCATGACTTCTTGGAGTCACCTCGCAATGCGTATACAGTGTCTGATCATAGCCACCAGGAAGAGATGGATGACTTCTCGTAGTCACCGCGAAATGCGTGTAGTCACTTTGATCTTAGCCATTAGGTCGAGATCCATGACTTCTTGGAGTTACCTCGGAATGCGTATACAGTGTCTGATCATAGCCACCAGGCCGAGATGGATGACTTCTCGGAGTCACCTCGGAATGCGTATACACATTCTGATCTTATCCCTCATGCCGAGATGCATGACATCTCGAAGTCACCTCGAATTGCGTATACACACTTTGATCATAGCCATCAGGCCGAGATGGATGACATCTCCAAATCATCTCGAAATGTGTACACACACTTCGATCTTAGCCATCAGGCCGAGATGGATGACATCTCGAAGTAACCTCGAAATGCGTTTACACACTTTGATCTTAGCCATCACGCCGAGATGGATGACTTCTCGGAGTCACCTCGGAACGTGTATACACAGTTTGACACTAGCCATCAGGCCGAGATGGATGACTTCTCGGAGTCACCTCGGAACGTGTATACACAGCTTGACATTAGCCATCAGGCCGAGATGGATGACGTCTCGGAGTCACCTCGAAATGCGTATACACAGTTTGATCTTACCCCTCAGGCCGAGATCCATGACTTCTTGGAGTCACCTCGGAATGCGTATACAGTGTCTGATCATAGCCACCAGGCCGAGATGGATGACTTCTCGGAGTCACCTCGGAATGCGTATACACATTCTGATCTTATCCCTCAGGCCGAGATGCATGACATCTCCAAGTCACCTCGAATTGCGTATACACACTTTGATCATAGCCATCAGGCCGAGATGGATGACATCTCCAAATCATCTCGAAATGTGTACACACACTTCGATCTTAGCCATCAGGCCGAGATGGATGACATCTCGAAGTAACCTCGAAATGCGTTTACACACTTTGATCTTAGCCATCACGCCGAGATGGATGACTTCTCGGAGTCACCTCGGAACGTGTATACACAGCTTGACATTAGCCATCAGGCCGAGATGGATGACTTCTCGGAGTCACCTCGGAACGTGTATACACAGCTTGACATTAGCCATCAGGCCGAGATGGATGACTGCTCGGAGTCACCTCGGAAAGTGTATACACACTTTGATCATAGCCATCTTGCCGAGATGGATGACATCTCGAAGTAACCTCGAAATGCGTTTACACACTTTGATCTTAGCCATAACGCCGAGATGGATGACTTCTCGGAGTCACCTCGGAACGTGTATACACAGCTTGACATTAGCCATCAGGCCGAGATGGATGACTTCTCGGAGTCACCTCGGAACGTGTATACACAGCTTGACATTAGCCATCAGGCCGAGATGGATGACTGCTCGGAGTCACCGCGGAAAGTGTATACACACTTTGATCATAGCCATCAGGCCGAGATGGATGACATTTCAAAGTCACCTCGAAATGTGTACACACACGTTGATCTTAGCCATCACGCTAAGATGGATGACTTCTCGGAGTCACCTCGAAATGCGTATACACAGTTTGATCTTACCCCTCAGGCCGAGATCCATGACTTCTTGGAGTCACCTCGGAATGCGTATACAGTGTCTGATCATAGCCATCAGGCCGAGATGGATGACATCTCGTAGTCACCTCGAAATGCGTGTACACACTTTGACCTTAGTGATCAGGCCGAGATCCATGACTTCTTGGAGTCACCTCGCAATGCGTATACAGTGTCTCATCATAGCCACCAGGAAGAGATGGATGACTTCTCGTAGTCACCGCGAAATGCGTGTACACACTTTGATCTTAGCCATTAGGTCGAGATCCATGACTTCTTGGAGTTACCTCGGAATGCGTATACAGTGTCTGATCATAGCCACCAGGCCGAGATGGATGACTTCTCGGAGTCACCTCGGAATGCGTATACACATTCTGATCTTATCCCTCAGGCCGAGATGCATGACATCTCGAAGTCACCTCGAATTGCGTATACACACTTTGATCATAGCCATCAGGCCGAGATGGATGACATCTCCAAATCATCTCGAAATGTGTACACACACTTCGATCTTAGCCATCAGGCCGAGATGGATGACATCTCGAAGTAACCTCGAAATGCGTTTACACACTTTGATCATAGCCATCAGGCCGAGATGGATGACATCTCCAAATCATCTCGAAATGTGTACACACACTTCGATCTTAGCCATCAGGCCGAGATGGATGACATCTCGAAGTAACCTCGAAATGCGTTTACACACTTTGATCTTAGCCATCACGCCGAGATGGATGACTTCTCGGAGTCACCTCGGAACGTGTATACACAGCTTGACATTAGCCATCAGGCCGAGATGGATGACTTCTCGGAGTCACCTCGAAATGCGTATACACAGTTTGATCTTACCCCTCAGGCCGAGATCCATGACTTCTTGGAGTCACCTCGGAATGCGTATACAGTGTCTGATCATAGCCACCAGGCCGAGATGGATGACTTCTCGGAGTCACCTCGGAATGCGTATACACATTCTGATCTTATCCCTCAGGCCGAGATGCATGACATCTCCAAGTCACCTCGAATTGCGTATACACACTTTGATCATAGCCATCAGGCCGAGATGGATGACATCTCCAAATCATCTCGAAATGTGCACACACACTTCGATCTTAGCCATCAGGCCGAGATGGATGACATCTCGAAGTAACCTCGAAATGCGTTTACACACTTTGATCTTAGCCATCACGCCGAGATGGATGACTTCTCGGAGTCACCTCGGAACGTGTATACACAGCTTGACATTAGCCATCAGGCCGAGATGGATGACTTCTCGGAGTCACCTCGGAACGTGTATACACAGCTTGACATTAGCCATCAGGCCGAGATGGATGACTGCTCGGAGTCACCTCGGAAAGTGTATACACACTTTGATCATAGCCATCTTGCCGAGATGGATGACATCTCGAAGTAACCTCGAAATGCGTTTACACACTTTGATCTTAGCCATAACGCCGAGATGGATGACTTCTCGGAGTCACCTCGGAACGTGTATACACAGCTTGACATTAGCCATCAGGCCGAGATGGATGACTTCTCGGAGTCACCTCGGAACGTGTATACACAGCTTGACATTAGCCATCAGGCCGAGATGGATGACTGCTCGGAGTCACCTCGGAAAGTGTATACACACTTTGATCATAGCCATCAGGCCGAGATGGATGACATTTCAAAGTCACCTCGAAATGTGTACACACACGTTGATCTTAGCCATCACGCTAAGATGGATGACTTCTCGGAGTCACCTCGAAATGCGTATACACAGTTTGATCTTACCCCTCAGGCCGAGATCCATGACTTCTTGGAGTCACCTCGGAATGCGTATACAGTGTCTGATCATAGCCACCAGGAAGAGATGGATGACTTCTCGTAGTCACCGCGAAATGCGTGTACACACTTTGATCTTAGCCATTAGGTCGAGATCCATGACTTCTTGGAGATACCTCGGAATGCGTATACAGTGTCTGATCATAGCCACCAGGCCGAGATGGATGACTTCTCGGAGTCACCTCGGAATGCGTATACACATTCTGATCTTATCCCTCAGGCCGAGATGCATGACATCTCGAAGTCACCTCGAATTGCGTATACACACTTTGATCATAGCCATCAGGCCGAGATGGATGACATCTCCAAATCATCTCGAAATGTGTACACACACTTCGATCTTAGCCATCAGGCCGAGATGGATGACATCTCGAAGTAACCTCGAAATGCGTTTACACACTTTGATCTTAGCCATCACGCCGAGATGGATGACTTCTCGGAGTCACCTCGGAACGTGTATACACAGTTTGACACTAGCCATCAGGCCGAGATGGATGACTTCTCGGAGTCACCTCGGAACGTGTATACACAGATTGACATTAGCCATCAGGCCGAGATGGATGACTTCTCGGAGTCACCTCGAAATGCGTATACACAGTTTGATCTTACCCCTCAGGCCGAGATCCATGACTTCTTGGAGTCACCTCGGAATGCGTATACAGTGTCTGATCATAGCCACCAGGCCGAGATGGATGACTTCTCGGAGTCACCTCGGAATGCGTATACACATTCTGATCTTATCCCTCAGGCCGAGATGCATGACATCTCCAAGTCACCTCGAATTGCGTATACACACTTTGATCATAGCCATCAGGCCGAGATGGATGACATCTCCAAATCATCTCGAAATGTGTACACACACTTCGATCTTAGCCATCAGGCCGAGATGGATGACATCTCGAAGTAACCTCGAAATGCGTTTACACACTTTGATCTTAGCCATCACGCCGAGATGGATGACTTCTCGGAGTCACCTCGGAACGTGTATACACAGCTTGACATTAGCCATCAGGCCGAGATGGATGACTTCTCGGAGTCACCTCGGAACGCGTATACACAGCTTGACATTAGCCATCAGGCCGAGATGGATGACTGCTCGGAGTCACCTCGGAAAGTGTATACACACTTTGATCATAGCCATCTTGCCGAGATGGATGACATCTCGAAGTAACCTCGAAATGCGTTTACACACTTTGATCTTAGCCATAACGCCGAGATGGATGACTTCTCGGAGTCACCTCGGAACGTGTATACACAGCTTGACATTAGCCATCAGGCCGAGATGGATGACTTCTCGGAGTCACCTCGGAACGTGTATACACAGCTTAACATTAGCCATCAGGCCGAGATGGATGACTGCTCGGAGTCACCGCGGAAAGTGTATACACACTTTGATCATAGCCATCAGGCCGAGATGGATGACATTTCAAAGTCACCTCGAAATGTGTACACACACGTTGATCTTAGCCATCACGCTAAGATGGATGACTTCTCGGAGTCACCTCGAAATGCGTATACACAGTTTGATCTTACCCCTCAGGCCGAGATCCATGACTTCTTGGAGTCACCTCGGAATGCGTATACAGTGTCTGATCATAGCCATCAGGCCGAGATGGATGACATCTCGTAGTCACCTCGAAATGCGTATAGACACTTTGACCTTAGCCATCAGGCCGAGATCCATGACTTCTTGGAGTCACCTCGCAATGCGTATACAGTGTCTGATCATAGCCACCAGGAAGAGATGGATGACTTCTCGTAGTCACCGCGAAATGCGTGTACACACTTTGATCTTAGCCATTAGGTCGAGATCCATGACTTCTTGGAGTTACCTCGGAATGCGTATACAGTGTCTGATCATAGCCGCCAGGCCGAGATGGATGACTTCTCGGAGTCACCTCGGAATGCGTATACACATTCTGATCTTATCCCTCAGGCCGAGATGCATGACATCTCGAAGTCACCTCGAATTGCGTATACACACTTTGATCATAGCCATCAGGCCGAGATGGATGACATCTCCAAATCATCTCGAAATGTGTACACACACTTCGATCTTAGCCATCAGGCGGAGATGGATGACATCTCGAAGTAACCTCGAAATGCGTTTACTCACTTTGATCTTAGCCATCACGCCGAGATGGATGACTTCTCGGAGTCACCTCGGAACGTGTATACACAGTTTGACACTAGCCATCAGGCCGAGATGGATGACTTCTCGGAGTCACCTCGGAACGTGTATACACAGCTTGACATTAGCCATCAGGCCGAGATGGATGACTGCTCGGAGTCCCCTCGGAAAGTGTATACACACTTTGATCATAGCCATCAGGCCGAGATGGATGACATTTCAAAGTCACCTCGAAATGTGTACACACACGTTGATCTTAGCCATCACGCTAAGATGGATGACTTCTCGGAGTCACCTCGAAATGCGTATACACAGTTTGATCTTACCCCTCAGGCCGAGATCCATGACTTCTTGGAGTCACCTCGGAATGCGTATACAGTGTCTGATCATAGCCATCAGGCCGAGATGGATGACATCTCGTAGTCACCTCGAAATGCGTGTACACACTTTGATCTTAGCCATTAGGTCGAGATCCGTGACTTCTTGGAGTTACCTCGGAATGTGTATACACTTTGATCATAGCCATCAGGCCGAGATGGATGATATCTCGAAGTCACCTCGGAATGTGTATACACTTTGATCATAGGCATCAGGCCGAGATGGACCATATCTCGAAGTCACCTCGAAATACGTATACACACTTTGACCTTAGCCATCAGGCCGAGATCCATGACTTCTTGGAGTCACCTCGCAATGCGTATACAGTGTCTGATCATAGCCACCAGGAAGAGATGGATGACTTCTCGTAGTCACCGCGAAATGCGTGTAGTCACTTTGATCTTAGCCATTAGGTCGAGATCCATGACTTCTTGGAGTTACCTCGGAATGCGTATACAGTGTCTGATCATAGCCACCAGGCCGAGATGGATGACTTCTCGGAGTCACCTCGGAATGCGTATACACATTCTGATCTTATCCCTCATGCCGAGATGCATGACATCTCGAAGTCACCTCGAATTGCGTATACACACTTTGATCATAGCCATCAGGCCGAGATGGATGACAGCTCCAAATCATCTCGAAATGTGTACACACACTTCGATCTTAGCCATCAGGCCGAGATGGATGACATCTCGAAGTAACCTCGAAATGCGTTTACACACTTTGATCTTAGCCATCACGCCGAGATGGATGACTTCTCGGAGTCACCTCGGAACGTGTATACACAGTTTGACACTAGCCATCAGGCCGAGATGGATGACTTCTCGGAGTCACCTCGGAACGTGTATACACAGCTTGACATTAGCCATCAGGCCGAGATGGATGACGTCTCGGAGTCACCTCGAAATGCGTATACACAGTTTGATCTTACCCCTCAGGCCGAGATCCATGACTTCTTGGAGTCACCTCGGAATGCGTATACAGTGTCTGATCATAGCCACCAGGCCGAGATGGATGACTTCTCGGAGTCACCTCGGAATGCGTATACACATTCTGATCTTATCCCTCAGGCCGAGATGCATGACATCTCCAAGTCACCTCGAATTGCGTATACACACTTTGATCATAGCCATCAGGCCGAGATGGATGACATCTCCAAATCATCTCGAAATGTGTACACACACTTCGATCTTAGCCATCAGGCCGAGATGGATGACATCTCGAAGTAACCTCGAAATGCGTTTACACACTTTGATCTTAGCCATCACGCCGAGATGGATGACTTCTCGGAGTCACCTCGGAACGTGTATACACAGCTTGACATTAGCCATCAGGCCGAGATGGATGACTTCTCGGAGTCACCTCGGAACGTGTATACACAGCTTGACATTAGCCATCAGGCCGAGATGGATGACTGCTCGGAGTCACCTCGGAAAGTGTATACACACTTTGATCATAGCCATCTTGCCGAGATGGATGACATCTCGAAGTAACCTCGAAATGCGTTTACACACTTTGATCTTAGCCATAACGCCGAGATGGATGACTTCTCGGAGTCACCTCGGAACGTGTATACACAGCTTGACATTAGCCATCAGGCCGAGATGGATGACTTCTCGGAGTCACCTCGGAACGTGTATACACAGCTTGACATTAGCCATCAGGCCGAGATGGATGACTGCTCGGAGTCACCGCGGAAAGTGTATACACACTTTGATCATAGCCATCAGGCCGAGATGGATGACATTTCAAAGTCACCTCGAAATGTGTACACACACGTTGATCTTAGCCATCACGCTAAGATGGATGACTTCTCGGAGTCACCTCGAAATGCGTATACACAGTTTGATCTTACCCCTCAGGCCGAGATCCATGACTTCTTGGAGTCACCTCGGAATGCGTATACAGTGTCTGATCATAGCCATCAGGCCGAGATGGATGACATCTCGTAGTCACCTCGAAATGCGTGTACACACTTTGACCTTAGCCATCAGGCCGAGATCCATGACTTCTTGGAGTCACCTCGCAATGCGTATACAGTGTCTGATCATAGCCACCAGGAAGAGATGGATGACTTCTCGTAGTCACCGCGAAATGCGTGTACACACTTTGATCTTAGCCATTAGGTCGAGATCCATGACTTCTTGGAGTTACCTCGGAATGCGTATACAGTGTCTGATCATAGCCACCAGGCCGAGATGGATGACTTCTCGGAGTCACCTCGGAATGCGTATACACATTCTGATCTTATCCCTCAGGCCGAGATGCATGACATCTCGAAGTCACCTCGAATTGCGTATACACACTTTGATCATAGCCATCAGGCCGAGATGGATGACATCTCCAAATCATCTCGAAATGTGTACACACACTTCGATCTTAGCCATCAGGCCGAGATGGATGACATCTCGAAGTAACCTCGAAATGCGTTTACACACTTTGATCATAGCCATCAGGCCGAGATGGATGACATCTCCAAATCATCTCGAAATGTGTACACACACTTCGATCTTAGCCATCAGGCCGAGATGGATGACATCTCGAAGTAACCTCGAAATGCGTTTACACACTTTGATCTTAGCCATCACGCCGAGATGGATGACTTCTCGGAGTCACCTCGGAACGTGTATACACAGCTTGACATTAGCCATCAGGCCGAGATGGATGACTTCTCGGAGTCACCTCGAAATGCGTATACACAGTTTGATCTTACCCCTCAGGCCGAGATCCATGACTTCTTGGAGTCACCTCGGAATGCGTATACAGTGTCTGATCATAGCCACCAGGCCGAGATGGATGACTTCTCGGAGTCACCTCGGAATGCGTATACACATTCTGATCTTATCCCTCAGGCCGAGATGCATGACATCTCCAAGTCACCTCGAATTGCGTATACACACTTTGATCATAGCCATCAGGCCGAGATGGATGACATCTCCAAATCATCTCGAAATGTGCACACACACTTCGATCTTAGCCATCAGGCCGAGATGGATGACATCTCGAAGTAACCTCGAAATGCGTTTACACACTTTGATCTTAGCCATCACGCCGAGATGGATGACTTCTCGGAGTCACCTCGGAAAGTGTATACGCATTCCCATTTTAGCCATCAGGCTGAGATGAATAACTTCTCGGAGTTACCTCGGAATGTGTATACACTTTGATCGTAGCCATCAGGCTGAGATGGATGACTTCTCGGAGTCACCTCGGATGACATTAGCCATCGGGCCGAGATGGATGACATCTCGTAGTCACCTCGAAATGCGTGTACACACTTTGATCTTAGCCATTAGGTCGAGATCCATGACTTCTTGGGGTTACCTCGGAATGCGTATACAGTGTCTGATCATAGCCACCAGGCCGAGATGGATGACTTCTCGGAGTCACCTCGGAATGCGTATACACATTCTGATCTTATCCCTCAGGCCGAGATGCATGACATCTCGAAGTCACCTCGAATTGCGTATACACACTTTGATCATAGCCATCAGGCCGAGATGGATGACATCTCCAAATCATCTCGAAATGTGTACACACACTTCGATCTTAGCCATCAGGCCGAGATGGATGACATCTCGAAGTAACCTCGAAATGCGTTTACACACTTTGATCTTAGCCATCAGGCCGAGATGGATGACTTCTCGGAGTCACCTCGGAACGTGTATACACAGCTTGACATTAGCCATCAGGCCGAGATGGATGACTGCTCGGAGTCACCTCGGAAAGTGTATACACACTTTGATCATAGCCATCTTGCCGAGATGGATGACATCTCGAAGTAACCTCGAAATGCGTTTACACACTTTGATCTTAGCCATAACGCCGAGATGGATGACTTCTCGGAGTCACCTCGGAACGTGTATACACAGCTTGACATTAGCCATCAGGCCGAGATGGATGACTTCTCGGAGTCACCTCGGAACGTGTATACACAGCTTGACATTAGCCATCAGGCCGAGATGGATGACTGCTCGGAGTCACCGCGGAAAGTGTATACACACTTTGATCATAGCCATCAGGCCGAGATGGATGACATTTCAAAGTCACCTCGAAATGTGTACACACACGTTGATCTTAGCCATCACGCTAAGATGTATGACTTCTCGGAGTCACCTCGAAATGCGTATACACAGTTTGATCTTACCCCTCAGGCCGAGATCCATGACTTCTTGGAGTCACCTCGGAATGCGTATACAGTGTCTGATCATAGCCATCAGGCCGAGATGGATGACATCTCGTAGTCACCTCGAAATGCGTGTACACACTTTGACCTTAGCCATCAGGCCGAGATCCATGACTTCTTGGAGTCACCTCGCAATGCGTATACAGTGTCTGATCATAGCCACCAGGAAGAGATGGATGACTTCTCGTAGTCACCGCGAAATGCGTGTACACACTTTGATCTTAGCCATTAGGTCGAGATCCATGACTTCTTGGAGTTACCTCGGAATGCGTATACAGTGTCTGATCATAGCCACCAGGCCGAGATGGATGACTTCTCGGAGTCACCTCGGAATGCGTATACACATTCTGATCTTATCCCTCAGGCCGAGATGCATGACATCTCGAAGTCACCTCGAATTGCGTATACACACTTTGATCATAGCCATCAGGCCGAGATGGATGACATCTCCAAATCATCTCGAAATGTGTACACACACTTCGATCTTAGCCATCAGGCGGAGATGGATGACATCTCGAAGTAACCTCGAAATGCGTTTACTCACTTTGATCTTAGCCATCACGCCGAGATGGATGACTTCTCGGAGTCACCTCGGAACGTGTATACACAGTTTGACACTAGCCATCAGGCCGAGATGGATGACTTCTCGGAGTCACCTCGGAACGTGTATACACAGCTTGACATTAGCCATCAGGCCGAGATGGATGACTGCTCGGAGTCCCCTCGGAAAGTGTATACACACTTTGATCATAGCCATCAGGCCGAGATGGATGACATTTCAAAGTCACCTCGAAATGTGTACACACACGTTGATCTTAGCCATCACGCTAAGATGGATGACTTCTCGGAGTCACCTCGAAATGCGTATACACAGTTTGATCTTACCCCTCAGGCCGAGATCCATGACTTCTTGGAGTCACCTCGGAATGCGTATACAGTGTCTGATCATAGCCATCAGGCCGAGATGGATGACATCTCGTAGTCACCTCGAAATGCGTGTACACACTTTGATCTTAGCCATTAGGTCGAGATCCGTGACTTCTTGGAGTTACCTCGGAATGTGTATACACTTTGATCATAGCCATCAGGCCGAGATGGATGATATCTCGAAGTCACCTCGGAATGTGTATACACTTTGATCATAGGCATCAGGCCGAGATGGACCATATCTCGAAGTCACCTCGAAATACGTATACACACTTTGACCTTAGCCATCAGGCCGAGATCCATGACTTCTTGGAGTCACCTCGCAATGCGTATACGGTGTCTGATCATAGCCACCAGGAAGAGATGGATGACTTCTCGTAGTCACCGCGAAATGCGTGTAGTCACTTTGATCTTAGCCATTAGGTCGAGATCCATGACTTCTTGGAGTTACCTCGGAATGCGTATACAGTGTCTGATCATAGCCACCAGGCCGAGATGGATGACTTCTCGGAGTCACCTCGGAATGCGTATACACATTCTGATCTTATCCCTCATGCCGAGATGCATGACATCTCGAAGTCACCTCGAATTGCGTATACACACTTTGATCATAGCCATCAGGCCGAGATGGATGACATCTCCAAATCATCTCGAAATGTGTACACACACTTCGATCTTAGCCATCAGGCCGAGATGGATGACATCTCGAAGTAACCTCGAAATGCGTTTACACACTTTGATCTTAGCCATCACGCCGAGATGGATGACTTCTCGGAGTCACCTCGGAACGTGTATACACAGTTTGACACTAGCCATCAGGCCGAGATGGATGACTTCTCGGAGTCACCTCGGAACGTGTATACACAGCTTGACATTAGCCATCAGGCCGAGATGGATGACGTCTCGGAGTCACCTCGAAATGCGTATACACAGTTTGATCTTACCCCTCAGGCCGAGATCCATGACTTCTTGGAGTCACCTCGGAATGCGTATACAGTGTCTGATCATAGCCACCAGGCCGAGATGGATGACTTCTCGGAGTCACCTCGGAATGCGTATACACATTCTGATCTTATCCCTCAGGCCGAGATGCATGACATCTCCAAGTCACCTCGAATTGCGTATACACACTTTGATCATAGCCATCAGGCCGAGATGGATGACATCTCCAAATCATCTCGAAATGTGTACACACACTTCGATCTTAGCCATCAGGCCGAGATGGATGACATCTCGAAGTAACCTCGAAATGCGTTTACACACTTTGATCTTAGCCATCACGCCGAGATGGATGACTTCTCGGAGTCACCTCGGAACGTGTATACACAGCTTGACATTAGCCATCAGGCCGAGATGGATGACTTCTCGGAGTCACCTCGGAACGTGTATACACAGCTTGACATTAGCCATCAGGCCGAGATGGATGACTGCTCGGAGTCACCTCGGAAAGTGTATACACACTTTGATCATAGCCATCTTGCCGAGATGGATGACATCTCGAAGTAACCTCGAAATGCGTTTACACACTTTGATCTTAGCCATAACGCCGAGATGGATGACTTCTCGGAGTCACCTCGGAACGTGTATACACAGCTTGACATTAGCCATCAGGCCGAGATGGATGACTTCTCGGAGTCACCTCGGAACGTGTATACACAGCTTGACATTAGCCATCAGGCCGAGATGGATGACTGCTCGGAGTCACCGCGGAAAGTGTATACACACTTTGATCATAGCCATCAGGCCGAGATGGATGACATTTCAAAGTCACCTCGAAATGTGTACACACACGTTGATCTTAGCCATCACGCTAAGATGGATGACTTCTCGGAGTCACCTCGAAATGCGTATACACAGTTTGATCTTACCCCTCAGGCCGAGATCCATGACTTCTTGGAGTCACCTCGGAATGCGTATACAGTGTCTGATCATAGCCATCAGGCCGAGATGGATGACATCTCGTAGTCACCTCGAAATGCGTGTACACACTTTGACCTTAGCCATCAGGCCGAGATCCATGACTTCTTGGAGTCACCTCGCAATGCGTATACAGTGTCTGATCATAGCCACCAGGAAGAGATGGATGACTTCTCGTAGTCACCGCGAAATGCGTGTACACACTTTGATCTTAGCCATTAGGTCGAGATCCATGACTTCTTGGAGTTACCTCGGAATGCGTATACAGTGTCTGATCATAGCCACCAGGCCGAGATGGATGACTTCTCGGAGTCACCTCGGAATGCGTATACACATTCTGATCTTATCCCTCAGGCCGAGATGCATGACATCTCGAAGTCACCTCGAATTGCGTATACACACTTTGATCATAGCCATCAGGCCGAGATGGATGACATCTCCAAATCATCTCGAAATGTGTACACACACTTCGATCTTAGCCATCAGGCCGAGATGGATGACATCTCGAAGTAACCTCGAAATGCGTTTACACACTTTGATCATAGCCATCAGGCCGAGATGGATGACATCTCCAAATCATCTCGAAATGTGTACACACACTTCGATCTTAGCCATCAGGCCGAGATGGATGACATCTCGAAGTAACCTCGAAATGCGTTTACACACTTTGATCTTAGCCATCACGCCGAGATGGATGACTTCTCGGAGTCACCTCGGAACGTGTATACACAGCTTGACATTAGCCATCAGGCCGAGATGGATGACTTCTCGGAGTCACCTCGAAATGCGTATACACAGTTTGATCTTACCCCTCAGGCCGAGATCCATGACTTCTTGGAGTCACCTCGGAATGCGTATACAGTGTCTGATCATAGCCACCAGGCCGAGATGGATGACTTCTCGGAGTCACCTCGGAATGCGTATACACATTCTGATCTTATCCCTCAGGCCGAGATGCATGACATCTCCAAGTCACCTCGAATTGCGTATACACACTTTGATCATAGCCATCAGGCCGAGATGGATGACATCTCCAAATCATCTCGAAATGTGCACACACACTTCGATCTTAGCCATCAGGCCGAGATGGATGACATCTCGAAGTAACCTCGAAATGCGTTTACACACTTTGATCTTAGCCATCACGCCGAGATGGATGACTTCTCGGAGTCACCTCGGAACGTGTATACACAGCTTGACATTAGCCATCAGGCCGAGATGGATGACTTCTCGGAGTCACCTCGGAACGTGTATACACAGCTTGACATTAGCCATCAGGCCGAGATGGATGACTGCTCGGAGTCACCTCGGAAAGTGTATACACACTTTGATCATAGCCATCTTGCCGAGATGGATGACATCTCGAAGTAACCTCGAAATGCGTTTACACACTTTGATCTTAGCCATAACGCCGAGATGGATGACTTCTCGGAGTCACCTCGGAACGTGTATACACAGCTTGACATTAGCCATCAGGCCGAGATGGATGACTTCTCGGAGTCACCTCGGAACGTGTATACACAGCTTGACATTAGCCATCAGGCCGAGATGGATGACTGCTCGGAGTCACCTCGGAAAGTGTATACACACTTTGATCATAGCCATCAGGCCGAGATGGATGACATTTCAAAGTCACCTCGAAATGTGTACACACACGTTGATCTTAGCCATCACGCTAAGATGGATGACTTCTCGGAGTCACCTCGAAATGCGTATACACAGTTTGATCTTACCCCTCAGGCCGAGATCCATGACTTCTTGGAGTCACCTCGGAATGCGTATACAGTGTCTGATCATAGCCACCAGGAAGAGATGGATGACTTCTCGTAGTCACCGCGAAATGCGTGTACACACTTTGATCTTAGCCATTAGGTCGAGATCCATGACTTCTTGGAGATACCTCGGAATGCGTATACAGTGTCTGATCATAGCCACCAGGCCGAGATGGATGACTTCTCGGAGTCACCTCGGAATGCGTATACACATTCTGATCTTATCCCTCAGGCCGAGATGCATGACATCTCGAAGTCACCTCGAATTGCGTATACACACTTTGATCATAGCCATCAGGCCGAGATGGATGACATCTCCAAATCATCTCGAAATGTGTACACACACTTCGATCTTAGCCATCAGGCCGAGATGGATGACATCTCGAAGTAACCTCGAAATGCGTTTACACACTTTGATCTTAGCCATCACGCCGAGATGGATGACTTCTCGGAGTCACCTCGGAACGTGTATACACAGTTTGACACTAGCCATCAGGCCGAGATGGATGACTTCTCGGAGTCACCTCGGAACGTGTATACACAGATTGACATTAGCCATCAGGCCGAGATGGATGACTTCTCGGAGTCACCTCGAAATGCGTATACACAGTTTGATCTTACCCCTCAGGCCGAGATCCATGACTTCTTGGAGTCACCTCGGAATGCGTATACAGTGTCTGATCATAGCCACCAGGCCGAGATGGATGACTTCTCGGAGTCACCTCGGAATGCGTATACACATTCTGATCTTATCCCTCAGGCCGAGATGCATGACATCTCGAAGTCACCTCGAATTGCGTATACACACTTTGATCATAGCCATCAGGCCGAGATGGATGACATCTCCAAATCATCTCGAAATGTGTACACACACTTCGATCTTAGCCATCAGGCCGAGATGGATGACATCTCGAAGTAACCTCGAAATGCGTTTACACACTTTGATCATAGCCATCAGGCCGAGATGGATGACATCTCCAAATCATCTCGAAATGTGTACACACACTTCGATCTTAGCCATCAGGCCGAGATGGATGACATCTCGAAGTAACCTCGAAATGCGTTTACACACTTTGATCTTAGCCATCACGCCGAGATGGATGACTTCTCGGAGTCACCTCGGAACGTGTATACACAGCTTGACATTAGCCATCAGGCCGAGATGGATGACTTCTCGGAGTCACCTCGAAATGCGTATACACAGTTTGATCTTACCCCTCAGGCCGAGATCCATGACTTCTTGGAGTCACCTCGGAATGCGTATACAGTGTCTGATCATAGCCACCAGGCCGAGATGGATGACTTCTCGGAGTCACCTCGGAATGCGTATACACATTCTGATCTTATCCCTCAGGCCGAGATGCATGACATCTCCAAGTCACCTCGAATTGCGTATACACACTTTGATCATAGCCATCAGGCCGAGATGGATGACATCTCCAAATCATCTCGAAATGTGCACACACACTTCGATCTTAGCCATCAGGCCGAGATGGATGACATCTCGAAGTAACCTCGAAATGCGTTTACACACTTTGATCTTAGCCATCACGCCGAGATGGATGACTTCTCGGAGTCACCTCGGAAAGTGTATACGCATTCCCATTTTAGCCATCAGGCTGAGATGAATAACTTCTCGGAGTTACCTCGGAATGTGTATACACTTTGATCGTAGCCATCAGGCTGAGATGGATGACTTCTCGGAGTCACCTCGGATGACATTAGCCATCGGGCCGAGATGGATGACATCTCGTAGTCACCTCGAAATGCGTGTACACACTTTGATCTTAGCCATTAGGTCGAGATCCATGACTTCTTGGGGTTACCTCGGAATGCGTATACAGTGTCTGATCATAGCCACCAGGCCGAGATGGATGACTTCTCGGAGTCACCTCGGAATGCGTATACACATTCTGATCTTATCCCTCAGGCCGAGATGCATGACATCTCGAAGTCACCTCGAATTGCGTATACACACTTTGATCATAGCCATCAGGCCGAGATGGATGACATCTCCAAATCATCTCGAAATGTGTACACACACTTCGATCTTAGCCATCAGGCCGAGATGGATGACATCTCGAAGTAACCTCGAAATGCGTTTACACACTTTGATCTTAGCCATCAGGCCGAGATGGATGACTTCTCGGAGTCACCTCGGAACGTGTATACACAGCTTGACATTAGCCATCAGGCCGAGATGGATGACTGCTCGGAGTCACCTCGGAAAGTGTATACACACTTTGATCATAGCCATCTTGCCGAGATGGATGACATCTCGAAGTAACCTCGAAATGCGTTTACACACTTTGATCTTAGCCATAACGCCGAGATGGATGACTTCTCGGAGTCACCTCGGAACGTGTATACACAGCTTGACATTAGCCATCAGGCCGAGATGGATGACTTCTCGGAGTCACCTCGGAACGTGTATACACAGCTTGACATTAGCCATCAGGCCGAGATGGATGACTGCTCGGAGTCACCGCGGAAAGTGTATACACACTTTGATCATAGCCATCAGGCCGAGATGGATGACATTTCAAAGTCACCTCGAAATGTGTACACACACGTTGATCTTAGCCATCACGCTAAGATGTATGACTTCTCGGAGTCACCTCGAAATGCGTATACACAGTTTGATCTTACCCCTCAGGCCGAGATCCATGACTTCTTGGAGTCACCTCGGAATGCGTATACAGTGTCTGATCATAGCCATCAGGCCGAGATGGATGACATCTCGTAGTCACCTCGAAATGCGTGTACACACTTTGACCTTAGCCATCAGGCCGAGATCCATGACTTCTTGGAGTCACCTCGCAATGCGTATACAGTGTCTGATCATAGCCACCAGGAAGAGATGGATGACTTCTCGTAGTCACCGCGAAATGCGTGTACACACTTTGATCTTAGCCATTAGGTCGAGATCCATGACTTCTTGGAGTTACCTCGGAATGCGTATACAGTGTCTGATCATAGCCACCAGGCCGAGATGGATGACTTCTCGGAGTCACCTCGGAATGCGTATACACATTCTGATCTTATCCCTCAGGCCGAGATGCATGACATCTCGAAGTCACCTCGAATTGCGTATACACACTTTGATCATAGCCATCAGGCCGAGATGGATGACATCTCCAAATCATCTCGAAATGTGTACACACACTTCGATCTTAGCCATCAGGCGGAGATGGATGACATCTCGAAGTAACCTCGAAATGCGTTTACTCACTTTGATCTTAGCCATCACGCCGAGATGGATGACTTCTCGGAGTCACCTCGGAACGTGTATACACAGTTTGACACTAGCCATCAGGCCGAGATGGATGACTTCTCGGAGTCACCTCGGAACGTGTATACACAGCTTGACATTAGCCATCAGGCCGAGATGGATGACTGCTCGGAGTCCCCTCGGAAAGTGTATACACACTTTGATCATAGCCATCAGGCCGAGATGGATGACATTTCAAAGTCACCTCGAAATGTGTACACACACGTTGATCTTAGCCATCACGCTAAGATGGATGACTTCTCGGAGTCACCTCGAAATGCGTATACACAGTTTGATCTTACCCCTCAGGCCGAGATCCATGACTTCTTGGAGTCACCTCGGAATGCGTATACAGTGTCTGATCATAGCCATCAGGCCGAGATGGATGACATCTCGTAGTCACCTCGAAATGCGTGTACACACTTTGATCTTAGCCATTAGGTCGAGATCCGTGACTTCTTGGAGTTACCTCGGAATGTGTATACACTTTGATCATAGCCATCAGGCCGAGATGGATGATATCTCGAAGTCACCTCGGAATGTGTATACACTTTGATCATAGGCATCAGGCCGAGATGGACCATATCTCGAAGTCACCTCGAAATACGTATACACACTTTGACCTTAGCCATCAGGCCGAGATCCATGACTTCTTGGAGTCACCTCGCAATGCGTATACGGTGTCTGATCATAGCCACCAGGAAGAGATGGATGACTTCTCGTAGTCACCGCGAAATGCGTGTAGTCACTTTGATCTTAGCCATTAGGTCGAGATCCATGACTTCTTGGAGTTACCTCGGAATGCGTATACAGTGTCTGATCATAGCCACCAGGCCGAGATGGATGACTTCTCGGAGTCACCTCGGAATGCGTATACACATTCTGATCTTATCCCTCATGCCGAGATGCATGACATCTCGAAGTCACCTCGAATTGCGTATACACACTTTGATCATAGCCATCAGGCCGAGATGGATGACATCTCCAAATCATCTCGAAATGTGTACACACACTTCGATCTTAGCCATCAGGCCGAGATGGATGACATCTCGAAGTAACCTCGAAATGCGTTTACACACTTTGATCTTAGCCATCACGCCGAGATGGATGACTTCTCGGAGTCACCTCGGAACGTGTATACACAGTTTGACACTAGCCATCAGGCCGAGATGGATGACTTCTCGGAGTCACCTCGGAACGTGTATACACAGCTTGACATTAGCCATCAGGCCGAGATGGATGACGTCTCGGAGTCACCTCGAAATGCGTATACACAGTTTGATCTTACCCCTCAGGCCGAGATCCATGACTTCTTGGAGTCACCTCGGAATGCGTATACAGTGTCTGATCATAGCCACCAGGCCGAGATGGATGACTTCTCGGAGTCACCTCGGAATGCGTATACACATTCTGATCTTATCCCTCAGGCCGAGATGCATGACATCTCCAAGTCACCTCGAATTGCGTATACACACTTTGATCATAGCCATCAGGCCGAGATGGATGACATCTCCAAATCATCTCGAAATGTGTACACACACTTCGATCTTAGCCATCAGGCCGAGATGGATGACATCTCGAAGTAACCTCGAAATGCGTTTACACACTTTGATCTTAGCCATCACGCCGAGATGGATGACTTCTCGGAGTCACCTCGGAACGTGTATACACAGCTTGACATTAGCCATCAGGCCGAGATGGATGACTTCTCGGAGTCACCTCGGAACGTGTATACACAGCTTGACATTAGCCATCAGGCCGAGATGGATGACTGCTCGGAGTCACCTCGGAAAGTGTATACACACTTTGATCATAGCCATCTTGCCGAGATGGATGACATCTCGAAGTAACCTCGAAATGCGTTTACACACTTTGATCTTAGCCATAACGCCGAGATGGATGACTTCTCGGAGTCACCTCGGAACGTGTATACACAGCTTGACATTAGCCATCAGGCCGAGATGGATGACTTCTCGGAGTCACCTCGGAACGTGTATACACAGCTTGACATTAGCCATCAGGCCGAGATGGATGACTGCTCGGAGTCACCGCGGAAAGTGTATACACACTTTGATCATAGCCATCAGGCCGAGATGGATGACATTTCAAAGTCACCTCGAAATGTGTACACACACGTTGATCTTAGCCATCACGCTAAGATGGATGACTTCTCGGAGTCACCTCGAAATGCGTATACACAGTTTGATCTTACCCCTCAGGCCGAGATCCATGACTTCTTGGAGTCACCTCGGAATGCGTATACAGTGTCTGATCATAGCCATCAGGCCGAGATGGATGACATCTCGTAGTCACCTCGAAATGCGTGTACACACTTTGACCTTAGCCATCAGGCCGAGATCCATGACTTCTTGGAGTCACCTCGCAATGCGTATACAGTGTCTGATCATAGCCACCAGGAAGAGATGGATGACTTCTCGTAGTCACCGCGAAATGCGTGTACACACTTTGATCTTAGCCATTAGGTCGAGATCCATGACTTCTTGGAGTTACCTCGGAATGCGTATACAGTGTCTGATCATAGCCACCAGGCCGAGATGGATGACTTCTCGGAGTCACCTCGGAATGCGTATACACATTCTGATCTTATCCCTCAGGCCGAGATGCATGACATCTCGAAGTCACCTCGAATTGCGTATACACACTTTGATCATAGCCATCAGGCCGAGATGGATGACATCTCCAAATCATCTCGAAATGTGTACACACACTTCGATCTTAGCCATCAGGCCGAGATGGATGACATCTCGAAGTAACCTCGAAATGCGTTTACACACTTTGATCATAGCCATCAGGCCGAGATGGATGACATCTCCAAATCATCTCGAAATGTGTACACACACTTCGATCTTAGCCATCAGGCCGAGATGGATGACATCTCGAAGTAACCTCGAAATGCGTTTACACACTTTGATCTTAGCCATCACGCCGAGATGGATGACTTCTCGGAGTCACCTCGGAACGTGTATACACAGCTTGACATTAGCCATCAGGCCGAGATGGATGACTTCTCGGAGTCACCTCGAAATGCGTATACACAGTTTGATCTTACCCCTCAGGCCGAGATCCATGACTTCTTGGAGTCACCTCGGAATGCGTATACAGTGTCTGATCATAGCCACCAGGCCGAGATGGATGACTTCTCGGAGTCACCTCGGAATGCGTATACACATTCTGATCTTATCCCTCAGGCCGAGATGCATGACATCTCCAAGTCACCTCGAATTGCGTATACACACTTTGATCATAGCCATCAGGCCGAGATGGATGACATCTCCAAATCATCTCGAAATGTGCACACACACTTCGATCTTAGCCATCAGGCCGAGATGGATGACATCTCGAAGTAACCTCGAAATGCGTTTACACACTTTGATCTTAGCCATCACGCCGAGATGGATGACTTCTCGGAGTCACCTCGGAACGTGTATACACAGCTTGACATTAGCCATCAGGCCGAGATGGATGACTTCTCGGAGTCACCTCGGAACGTGTATACACAGCTTGACATTAGCCATCAGGCCGAGATGGATGACTGCTCGGAGTCACCTCGGAAAGTGTATACACACTTTGATCATAGCCATCTTGCCGAGATGGATGACATCTCGAAGTAACCTCGAAATGCGTTTACACACTTTGATCTTAGCCATAACGCCGAGATGGATGACTTCTCGGAGTCACCTCGGAACGTGTATACACAGCTTGACATTAGCCATCAGGCCGAGATGGATGACTTCTCGGAGTCACCTCGGAATGCGTATACAGTGTCTGATCATAGCCACCAGGCCGAGATGGATGACTTCTCGGAGTCACCTCGGAATGCGTATACACATTCTGATCTTATCCCTCAGGCCGAGATGCATGACATCTCCAAGTCACCTCGAATTGCGTATACACACTTTGATCATAGCCATCAGGCCGAGATGGATGACATCTCCAAATCATCTCGAAATGTGTACACACACTTCGATCTTAGCCATCAGGCCGAGATGGATGACATCTCGAAGTAACCTCGAAATGCGTTTACACACTTTGATCTTAGCCATCACGCCGAGATGGATGACTTCTCGGAGTCACCTCGGAACGTGTATACACAGCTTGACATTAGCCATCAGGCCGAGATGGATGACTTCTCGGAGTCACCTCGGAACGTGTATACACAGCTTGACATTAGCCATCAGGCCGAGATGGATGACTGCTCGGAGTCACCTCGGAAAGTGTATACACACTTTGATCATAGCCATCTTGCCGAGATGGATGACATCTCGAAGTAACCTCGAAATGCGTTTACACACTTTGATCTTAGCCATAACGCCGAGATGGATGACTTCTCGGAGTCACCTCGGAACGTGTATACACAGCTTGACATTAGCCATCAGGCCGAGATGGATGACTTCTCGGAGTCACCTCGGAACGTGTATACACAGCTTGACATTAGCCATCAGGCCGAGATGGATGACTGCTCGGAGTCACCGCGGAAAGTGTATACACACTTTGATCATAGCCATCAGGCCGAGATGGATGACATTTCAAAGTCACCTCGAAATGTGTACACACACGTTGATCTTAGCCATCACGCTAAGATGGATGACTTCTCGGAGTCACCTCGAAATGCGTATACACAGTTTGATCTTACCCCTCAGGCCGAGATCCATGACTTCTTGGAGTCACCTCGGAATGCGTATACAGTGTCTGATCATAGCCATCAGGCCGAGATGGATGACATCTCGTAGTCACCTCGAAATGCGTGTACACACTTTGACCTTAGCCATCAGGCCGAGATCCATGACTTCTTGGAGTCACCTCGCAATGCGTATACAGTGTCTGATCATAGCCACCAGGAAGAGATGGATGACTTCTCGTAGTCACCGCGAAATGCGTGTACACACTTTGATCTTAGCCATTAGGTCGAGATCCATGACTTCTTGGAGTTACCTCGGAATGCGTATACAGTGTCTGATCATAGCCACCAGGCCGAGATGGATGACTTCTCGGAGTCACCTCGGAATGCGTATACACATTCTGATCTTATCCCTCAGGCCGAGATGCATGACATCTCGAAGTCACCTCGAATTGCGTATACACACTTTGATCATAGCCATCAGGCCGAGATGGATGACATCTCCAAATCATCTCGAAATGTGTACACACACTTCGATCTTAGCCATCAGGCCGAGATGGATGACATCTCGAAGTAACCTCGAAATGCGTTTACACACTTTGATCATAGCCATCAGGCCGAGATGGATGACATCTCCAAATCATCTCGAAATGTGTACACACACTTCGATCTTAGCCATCAGGCCGAGATGGATGACATCTCGAAGTAACCTCGAAATGCGTTTACACACTTTGATCTTAGCCATCACGCCGAGATGGATGACTTCTCGGAGTCACCTCGGAACGTGTATACACAGCTTGACATTAGCCATCAGGCCGAGATGGATGACTTCTCGGAGTCACCTCGAAATGCGTATACACAGTTTGATCTTACCCCTCAGGCCGAGATCCATGACTTCTTGGAGTCACCTCGGAATGCGTATACAGTGTCTGATCATAGCCACCAGGCCGAGATGGATGACTTCTCGGAGTCACCTCGGAATGCGTATACACATTCTGATCTTATCCCTCAGGCCGAGATGCATGACATCTCCAAGTCACCTCGAATTGCGTATACACACTTTGATCATAGCCATCAGGCCGAGATGGATGACATCTCCAAATCATCTCGAAATGTGCACACACACTTCGATCTTAGCCATCAGGCCGAGATGGATGACATCTCGAAGTAACCTCGAAATGCGTTTACACACTTTGATCTTAGCCATCACGCCGAGATGGATGACTTCTCGGAGTCACCTCGGAACGTGTATACACAGCTTGACATTAGCCATCAGGCCGAGATGGATGACTTCTCGGAGTCACCTCGGAACGTGTATACACAGCTTGACATTAGCCATCAGGCCGAGATGGATGACTGCTCGGAGTCACCTCGGAAAGTGTATACACACTTTGATCATAGCCATCTTGCCGAGATGGATGACATCTCGAAGTAACCTCGAAATGCGTTTACACACTTTGATCTTAGCCATAACGCCGAGATGGATGACTTCTCGGAGTCACCTCGGAACGTGTATACACAGCTTGACATTAGCCATCAGGCCGAGATGGATGACTTCTCGGAGTCACCTCGGAACGTGTATACACAGCTTGACATTAGCCATCAGGCCGAGATGGATGACTGCTCGGAGTCACCTCGGAAAGTGTATACACACTTTGATCATAGCCATCAGGCCGAGATGGATGACATTTCAAAGTCACCTCGAAATGTGTACACACACGTTGATCTTAGCCATCACGCTAAGATGGATGACTTCTCGGAGTCACCTCGAAATGCGTATACACAGTTTGATCTTACCCCTCAGGCCGAGATCCATGACTTCTTGGAGTCACCTCGGAATGCGTATACAGTGTCTGATCATAGCCACCAGGAAGAGATGGATGACTTCTCGTAGTCACCGCGAAATGCGTGTACACACTTTGATCTTAGCCATTAGGTCGAGATCCATGACTTCTTGGAGATACCTCGGAATGCGTATACAGTGTCTGATCATAGCCACCAGGCCGAGATGGATGACTTCTCGGAGTCACCTCGGAATGCGTATACACATTCTGATCTTATCCCTCAGGCCGAGATGCATGACATCTCGAAGTCACCTCGAATTGCGTATACACACTTTGATCATAGCCATCAGGCCGAGATGGATGACATCTCCAAATCATCTCGAAATGTGTACACACACTTCGATCTTAGCCATCAGGCCGAGATGGATGACATCTCGAAGTAACCTCGAAATGCGTTTACACACTTTGATCTTAGCCATCACGCCGAGATGGATGACTTCTCGGAGTCACCTCGGAACGTGTATACACAGTTTGACACTAGCCATCAGGCCGAGATGGATGACTTCTCGGAGTCACCTCGGAACGTGTATACACAGATTGACATTAGCCATCAGGCCGAGATGGATGACTTCTCGGAGTCACCTCGAAATGCGTATACACAGTTTGATCTTACCCCTCAGGCCGAGATCCATGACTTCTTGGAGTCACCTCGGAATGCGTATACAGTGTCTGATCATAGCCACCAGGCCGAGATGGATGACTTCTCGGAGTCACCTCGGAATGCGTATACACATTCTGATCTTATCCCTCAGGCCGAGATGCATGACATCTCCAAGTCACTTCGAATTGCGTATACACACTTTGATCATAGCCATCAGGCCGAGATGGATGACATCTCCAAATCATCTCGAAATGTGTACACACACTTCGATCTTAGCCATCAGGCCGAGATGGATGACATCTCGAAGTAACCTCGAAATGCGTTTACACACTTTGATCTTAGCCATCACGCCGAGATGGATGACTTCTCGGAGTCACCTCGGAACGTGTATACACAGCTTGACATTAGCCATCAGGCCGAGATGGATGACTTCTCGGAGTCACCTCGGAACGCGTATACACAGCTTGACATTAGCCATCAGGCCGAGATGGATGACTGCTCGGAGTCACCTCGGAAAGTGTATACACACTTTGATCATAGCCATCTTGCCGAGATGGATGACATCTCGAAGTAACCTCGAAATGCGTTTACACACTTTGATCTTAGCCATAACGCCGAGATGGATGACTTCTCGGAGTCACCTCGGAACGTGTATACACAGCTTGACATTAGCCATCAGGCCGAGATGGATGACTTCTCGGAGTCACCTCGGAACGTGTATACACAGCTTGACATTAGCCATCAGGCCGAGATGGATGACTGCTCGGAGTCACCGCGGAAAGTGTATACACACTTTGATCATAGCCATCAGGCCGAGATGGATGACATTTCAAAGTCACCTCGAAATGTGTACACACACGTTGATCTTAGCCATCACGCTAAGATGGATGACTTCTCGGAGTCACCTCGAAATGCGTATACACAGTTTGATCTTACCCCTCAGGCCGAGATCCATGACTTCTTGGAGTCACCTCGGAATGCGTATACAGTGTCTGATCATAGCCATCAGGCCGAGATGGATGACATCTCGTAGTCACCTCGCAATGCGTATAGACACTTTGACCTTAGCCATCAGGCCGAGATCCATGACTTCTTGGAGTCACCTCGCAATGCGTATACAGTGTCTGATCATAGCCACCAGGAAGAGATGGATGACTTCTCGTAGTCACCGCGAAATGCGTGTACACACTTTGATCTTAGCCATTAGGTCGAGATCCATGACTTCTTGGAGTTACCTCGGAATGCGTATACAGTGTCTGATCATAGCCGCCAGGCCGAGATGGATGACTTCTCGGAGTCACCTCGGAATGCGTATACACATTCTGATCTTATCCCTCAGGCCGAGATGCATGACATCTCGAAGTCACCTCGAATTGCGTATACACACTTTGATCATAGCCATCAGGCCGAGATGGATGACATCTCCAAATCATCTCGAAATGTGTACACACACTTCGATCTTAGCCATCAGGCCGAGATGGATGACATCTCGAAGTAACCTCGAAATGCGTTTACACACTTTGATCTTAGCCATCACGCCGAGATGGATGACTTCTCGGAGTCACCTCGGAACGTGTATACACAGTTTGACACTAGCCATCAGGCCGAGATGGATGACTTCTCGGAGTCACCTCGGAACGTGTATACACAGCTTGACATTAGCCATCAGGCCGAGATGGATGACTGCTCGGAGTCCCCTCGGAAAGTGTATACACACTTTGATCATAGCCATCAGGCCGAGATGGATGACATTTCAAAGTCACCTCGAAATGTGTACACACACGTTGATCTTAGCCATCACGCTAAGATGGATGACTTCTCGGAGTCACCTCGAAATGCGTATACACAGTTTGATCTTACCCCTCAGGCCGAGATCCATGACTTCTTGGAGTCACCTCGGAATGCGTATACAGTGTCTGATCATAGCCATCAGGCCGAGATGGATGACATCTCGTAGTCACCTCGAAATGCGTGTACACACTTTGATCTTAGCCATTAGGTCGAGATCCGTGACTTCTTGGAGTTACCTCGGAATGTGTATACACTTTGATCATAGCCATCAGGCCGAGATGGATGATATCTCGAAGTCACCTCGGAATGTGTATACACTTTGATCATAGGCATCAGGCCGAGATGGACCATATCTCGAAGTCACCTCGAAATACGTATACACACTTTGACCTTAGCCATCAGGCCGAGATCCATGACTTCTTGGAGTCACCTCGCAATGCGTATACGGTGTCTGATCATAGCCACCAGGAAGAGATGGATGACTTCTCGTAGTCACCGCGAAATGCGTGTAGTCACTTTGATCTTAGCCATTAGGTCGAGATCCATGACTTCTTGGAGTTACCTCGGAATGCGTATACAGTGTCTGATCATAGCCACCAGGCCGAGATGGATGACTTCTCGGAGTCACCTCGGAATGCGTATACACATTCTGATCTTATCCCTCATGCCGAGATGCATGACATCTCGAAGTCACCTCGAATTGCGTATACACACTTTGATCATAGCCATCAGGCCGAGATGGATGACATCTCCAAATCATCTCGAAATGTGTACACACACTTCGATCTTAGCCATCAGGCCGAGATGGATGACATCTCGAAGTAACCTCGAAATGCGTTTACACACTTTGATCTTAGCCATCACGCCGAGATGGATGACTTCTCGGAGTCACCTCGGAACGTGTATACACAGTTTGACACTAGCCATCAGGCCGAGATGGATGACTTCTCGGAGTCACCTCGGAACGTGTATACACAGCTTGACATTAGCCATCAGGCCGAGATGGATGACGTCTCGGAGTCACCTCGAAATGCGTATACACAGTTTGATCTTACCCCTCAGGCCGAGATCCATGACTTCTTGGAGTCACCTCGGAATGCGTATACAGTGTCTGATCATAGCCACCAGGCCGAGATGGATGACTTCTCGGAGTCACCTCGGAATGCGTATACACATTCTGATCTTATCCCTCAGGCCGAGATGCATGACATCTCCAAGTCACCTCGAATTGCGTATACACACTTTGATCATAGCCATCAGGCCGAGATGGATGACATCTCCAAATCATCTCGAAATGTGTACACACACTTCGATCTTAGCCATCAGGCCGAGATGGATGACATCTCGAAGTAACCTCGAAATGCGTTTACACACTTTGATCTTAGCCATCACGCCGAGATGGATGACTTCTCGGAGTCACCTCGGAACGTGTATACACAGCTTGACATTAGCCATCAGGCCGAGATGGATGACTTCTCGGAGTCACCTCGGAACGTGTATACACAGCTTGACATTAGCCATCAGGCCGAGATGGATGACTGCTCGGAGTCACCTCGGAAAGTGTATACACACTTTGATCATAGCCATCTTGCCGAGATGGATGACATCTCGAAGTAACCTCGAAATGCGTTTACACACTTTGATCTTAGCCATAACGCCGAGATGGATGACTTCTCGGAGTCACCTCGGAACGTGTATACACAGCTTGACATTAGCCATCAGGCCGAGATGGATGACTTCTCGGAGTCACCTCGGAACGTGTATACACAGCTTGACATTAGCCATCAGGCCGAGATGGATGACTGCTCGGAGTCACCGCGGAAAGTGTATACACACTTTGATCATAGCCATCAGGCCGAGATGGATGACATTTCAAAGTCACCTCGAAATGTGTACACACACGTTGATCTTAGCCATCACGCTAAGATGGATGACTTCTCGGAGTCACCTCGAAATGCGTATACACAGTTTGATCTTACCCCTCAGGCCGAGATCCATGACTTCTTGGAGTCACCTCGGAATGCGTATACAGTGTCTGATCATAGCCATCAGGCCGAGATGGATGACATCTCGTAGTCACCTCGAAATGCGTGTACACACTTTGACCTTAGCCATCAGGCCGAGATCCATGACTTCTTGGAGTCACCTCGCAATGCGTATACAGTGTCTGATCATAGCCACCAGGAAGAGATGGATGACTTCTCGTAGTCACCGCGAAATGCGTGTACACACTTTGATCTTAGCCATTAGGTCGAGATCCATGACTTCTTGGAGTTACCTCGGAATGCGTATACAGTGTCTGATCATAGCCACCAGGCCGAGATGGATGACTTCTCGGAGTCACCTCGGAATGCGTATACACATTCTGATCTTATCCCTCAGGCCGAGATGCATGACATCTCGAAGTCACCTCGAATTGCGTATACACACTTTGATCATAGCCATCAGGCCGAGATGGATGACATCTCCAAATCATCTCGAAATGTGTACACACACTTCGATCTTAGCCATCAGGCCGAGATGGATGACATCTCGAAGTAACCTCGAAATGCGTTTACACACTTTGATCATAGCCATCAGGCCGAGATGGATGACATCTCCAAATCATCTCGAAATGTGTACACACACTTCGATCTTAGCCATCAGGCCGAGATGGATGACATCTCGAAGTAACCTCGAAATGCGTTTACACACTTTGATCTTAGCCATCACGCCGAGATGGATGACTTCTCGGAGTCACCTCGGAACGTGTATACACAGCTTGACATTAGCCATCAGGCCGAGATGGATGACTTCTCGGAGTCACCTCGAAATGCGTATACACAGTTTGATCTTACCCCTCAGGCCGAGATCCATGACTTCTTGGAGTCACCTCGGAATGCGTATACAGTGTCTGATCATAGCCACCAGGCCGAGATGGATGACTTCTCGGAGTCACCTCGGAATGCGTATACACATTCTGATCTTATCCCTCAGGCCGAGATGCATGACATCTCCAAGTCACCTCGAATTGCGTATACACACTTTGATCATAGCCATCAGGCCGAGATGGATGACATCTCCAAATCATCTCGAAATGTGCACACACACTTCGATCTTAGCCATCAGGCCGAGATGGATGACATCTCGAAGTAACCTCGAAATGCGTTTACACACTTTGATCTTAGCCATCACGCCGAGATGGATGACTTCTCGGAGTCACCTCGGAACGTGTATACACAGCTTGACATTAGCCATCAGGCCGAGATGGATGACTTCTCGGAGTCACCTCGGAACGTGTATACACAGCTTGACATTAGCCATCAGGCCGAGATGGATGACTGCTCGGAGTCACCTCGGAAAGTGTATACACACTTTGATCATAGCCATCTTGCCGAGATGGATGACATCTCGAAGTAACCTCGAAATGCGTTTACACACTTTGATCTTAGCCATAACGCCGAGATGGATGACTTCTCGGAGTCACCTCGGAACGTGTATACACAGCTTGACATTAGCCATCAGGCCGAGATGGATGACTTCTCGGAGTCACCTCGGAACGTGTATACACAGCTTGACATTAGCCATCAGGCCGAGATGGATGACTGCTCGGAGTCACCTCGGAAAGTGTATACACACTTTGATCATAGCCATCAGGCCGAGATGGATGACATTTCAAAGTCACCTCGAAATGTGTACACACACGTTGATCTTAGCCATCACGCTAAGATGGATGACTTCTCGGAGTCACCTCGAAATGCGTATACACAGTTTGATCTTACCCCTCAGGCCGAGATCCATGACTTCTTGGAGTCACCTCGGAATGCGTATACAGTGTCTGATCATAGCCACCAGGAAGAGATGGATGACTTCTCGTAGTCACCGCGAAATGCGTGTACACACTTTGATCTTAGCCATTAGGTCGAGATCCATGACTTCTTGGAGATACCTCGGAATGCGTATACAGTGTCTGATCATAGCCACCAGGCCGAGATGGATGACTTCTCGGAGTCACCTCGGAATGCGTATACACATTCTGATCTTATCCCTCAGGCCGAGATGCATGACATCTCGAAGTCACCTCGAATTGCGTATACACACTTTGATCATAGCCATCAGGCCGAGATGGATGACATCTCCAAATCATCTCGAAATGTGTACACACACTTCGATCTTAGCCATCAGGCCGAGATGGATGACATCTCGAAGTAACCTCGAAATGCGTTTACACACTTTGATCTTAGCCATCACGCCGAGATGGATGACTTCTCGGAGTCACCTCGGAACGTGTATACACAGTTTGACACTAGCCATCAGGCCGAGATGGATGACTTCTCGGAGTCACCTCGGAACGTGTATACACAGATTGACATTAGCCATCAGGCCGAGATGGATGACTTCTCGGAGTCACCTCGAAATGCGTATACACAGTTTGATCTTACCCCTCAGGCCGAGATCCATGACTTCTTGGAGTCACCTCGGAATGCGTATACAGTGTCTGATCATAGCCACCAGGCCGAGATGGATGACTTCTCGGAGTCACCTCGGAATGCGTATACACATTCTGATCTTATCCCTCAGGCCGAGATGCATGACATCTCCAAGTCACTTCGAATTGCGTATACACACTTTGATCATAGCCATCAGGCCGAGATGGATGACATCTCCAAATCATCTCGAAATGTGTACACACACTTCGATCTTAGCCATCAGGCCGAGATGGATGACATCTCGAAGTAACCTCGAAATGCGTTTACACACTTTGATCTTAGCCATCACGCCGAGATGGATGACTTCTCGGAGTCACCTCGGAACGTGTATACACAGCTTGACATTAGCCATCAGGCCGAGATGGATGACTTCTCGGAGTCACCTCGGAACGCGTATACACAGCTTGACATTAGCCATCAGGCCGAGATGGATGACTGCTCGGAGTCACCTCGGAAAGTGTATACACACTTTGATCATAGCCATCTTGCCGAGATGGATGACATCTCGAAGTAACCTCGAAATGCGTTTACACACTTTGATCTTAGCCATAACGCCGAGATGGATGACTTCTCGGAGTCACCTCGGAACGTGTATACACAGCTTGACATTAGCCATCAGGCCGAGATGGATGACTTCTCGGAGTCACCTCGGAACGTGTATACACAGCTTGACATTAGCCATCAGGCCGAGATGGATGACTGCTCGGAGTCACCGCGGAAAGTGTATACACACTTTGATCATAGCCATCAGGCCGAGATGGATGACATTTCAAAGTCACCTCGAAATGTGTACACACACGTTGATCTTAGCCATCACGCTAAGATGGATGACTTCTCGGAGTCACCTCGAAATGCGTATACACAGTTTGATCTTACCCCTCAGGCCGAGATCCATGACTTCTTGGAGTCACCTCGGAATGCGTATACAGTGTCTGATCATAGCCATCAGGCCGAGATGGATGACATCTCGTAGTCACCTCGCAATGCGTATAGACACTTTGACCTTAGCCATCAGGCCGAGATCCATGACTTCTTGGAGTCACCTCGCAATGCGTATACAGTGTCTGATCATAGCCACCAGGAAGAGATGGATGACTTCTCGTAGTCACCGCGAAATGCGTGTACACACTTTGATCTTAGCCATTAGGTCGAGATCCATGACTTCTTGGAGTTACCTCGGAATGCGTATACAGTGTCTGATCATAGCCGCCAGGCCGAGATGGATGACTTCTCGGAGTCACCTCGGAATGCGTATACACATTCTGATCTTATCCCTCAGGCCGAGATGCATGACATCTCGAAGTCACCTCGAATTGCGTATACACACTTTGATCATAGCCATCAGGCCGAGATGGATGACATCTCCAAATCATCTCGAAATGTGTACACACACTTCGATCTTAGCCATCAGGCCGAGATGGATGACATCTCGAAGTAACCTCGAAATGCGTTTACACACTTTGATCTTAGCCATCACGCCGAGATGGATGACTTCTCGGAGTCACCTCGGAACGTGTATACACAGTTTGACACTAGCCATCAGGCCGAGATGGATGACTTCTCGGAGTCACCTCGGAACGTGTATACACAGCTTGACATTAGCCATCAGGCCGAGATGGATGACTGCTCGGAGTCCCCTCGGAAAGTGTATACACACTTTGATCATAGCCATCAGGCCGAGATGGATGACATTTCAAAGTCACCTCGAAATGTGTACACACACGTTGATCTTAGCCATCACGCTAAGATGGATGACTTCTCGGAGTCACCTCGAAATGCGTATACACAGTTTGATCTTACCCCTCAGGCCGAGATCCATGACTTCTTGGAGTCACCTCGGAATGCGTATACAGTGTCTGATCATAGCCATCAGGCCGAGATGGATGACATCTCGTAGTCACCTCGAAATGCGTGTACACACTTTGATCTTAGCCATTAGGTCGAGATCCGTGACTTCTTGGAGTTACCTCGGAATGTGTATACACTTTGATCATAGCCATCAGGCCGAGATGGATGATATCTCGAAGTCACCTCGGAATGTGTATACACTTTGATCATAGGCATCAGGCCGAGATGGACCATATCTCGAAGTCACCTCGAAATACGTATACACACTTTGACCTTAGCCATCAGGCCGAGATCCATGACTTCTTGGAGTCACCTCGCAATGCGTATACAGTGTCTGATCATAGCCACCAGGAAGAGATGGATGACTTCTCGTAGTCACCGCGAAATGCGTGTACACACTTTGATCTTAGCCATTAGGTCGAGATCCATGACTTCTTGGAGTTACCTCGGAATGCGTATACAGTGTCTGATCATAGCCACCAGGCCGAGATGGATGACTTCTCGGAGTCACCTCGGAATGCGTATACACATTCTGATCTTATCCCTCAGGCCGAGATGCATGACATCTCGAAGTCACCTCGAATTGCGTATACACACTTTGATCATAGCCATCAGGCCGAGATGGATGACATCTCCAAATCATCTCGAAATGTGTACACACACTTCGATCTTAGCCATCAGGCCGAGATGGATGACATCTCGAAGTAACCTCGAAATGCGTTTACACACTTTGATCATAGCCATCAGGCCGAGATGGATGACATCTCCAAATCATCTCGAAATGTGTACACACACTTCGATCTTAGCCATCAGGCCGAGATGGATGACATCTCGAAGTAACCTCGAAATGCGTTTACACACGTTGATCTTAGCCATCACGCTAAGATGGATGACTTCTCGGAGTCACCTCGAAATGCGTATACACAGTTTGATCTTACCCCTCAGGCCGAGATCCATGACTTCTTGGAGTCACCTCGCAATGCGTATACAGTGTCTGATCATAGCCACCAGGAAGAGATGGATGACTTCTCGTAGTCACCGCGAAATGCGTGTACACACTTTGATCTTAGCCATTAGGTCGAGATCCATGACTTCTTGGAGATACCTCGGAATGCGTATACAGTGTCTGATCATAGCCACCAGGCCGAGATGGATGACTTCTCGGAGTCACCTCGGAATGCGTATACACATTCTGATCTTATCCCTCAGGCCGAGATGCATGACATCTCGAAGTCACCTCGAATTGCGTATACACACTTTGATCATAGCCATCAGGCCGAGATGGATGACATCTCCAAATCATCTCGAAATGTGTACACACACTTCGATCTTAGCCATCAGGCCGAGATGGATGACATCTCGAAGTAACCTCGAAATGCGTTTACACACTTTGATCTTAGCCATCACGCCGAGATGGATGACTTCTCGGAGTCACCTCGGAACGTGTATACACAGTTTGACACTAGCCATCAGGCCGAGATGGATGACTTCTCGGAGTCACCTCGGAACGTGTATACACAGCTTGACATTAGCCATCAGGCCGAGATGGATGACTGCTCGGAGTCCCCTCGGAAAGTGTATACACACTTTGATCATAGCCATCAGGCCGAGATGGATGACATTTCAAAGTCACCTCGAAATGTGTACACACACGTTGATCTTAGCCATCACGCTAAGATGGATGACTTCTCGGAGTCACCTCGAAATGCGTATACACAGTTTGATCTTACCCCTCAGGCCGAGATCCATGACTTCTTGGAGTCACCTCGGAATGCGTATACAGTGTCTGATCATAGCCATCAGGCCGAGATGGATGACATCTCGTAGTCACCTCGAAATGCGTGTACACACTTTGATCTTAGCCATTAGGTCGAGATCCGTGACTTCTTGGAGTTACCTCGGAATGTGTATACACTTTGATCATAGCCATCAGGCCGAGATGGATGATATCTCGAAGTCACCTCGGAATGTGTATACACTTTGATCATAGGCATCAGGCCGAGATGGACCATATCTCGAAGTCACCTCGAAATACGTATACACACTTTGACCTTAGCCATCAGGCCGAGATCCATGACTTCTTGGAGTCACCTCGCAATGCGTATACAGTGTCTGATCATAGCCACCAGGAAGAGATGGATGACTTCTCGTAGTCACCGCGAAATGCGTGTACACACTTTGATCTTAGCCATTAGGTCGAGATCCATGACTTCTTGGAGTTACCTCGGAATGCGTATACAGTGTCTGATCATAGCCACCAGGCCGAGATGGATGACTTCTCGGAGTCACCTCGGAATGCGTATACACATTCTGATCTTATCCCTCAGGCCGAGATGCATGACATCTCGAAGTCACCTCGAATTGCGTATACACACTTTGATCATAGCCATCAGGCCGAGATGGATGACATCTCCAAATCATCTCGAAATGTGTACACACACTTCGATCTTAGCCATCAGGCCGAGATGGATGACATCTCGAAGTAACCTCGAAATGCGTTTACACACTTTGATCTTAGCCATCACGCCGAGATGGATGACTTCTCGGAGTCACCT
This sequence comes from Trypoxylon attenuatum, assembly GCA_963989405.1. Classification (NCBI taxonomy): domain Eukaryota; kingdom Metazoa; phylum Arthropoda; class Insecta; order Hymenoptera; family Crabronidae; genus Trypoxylon; species Trypoxylon attenuatum. Next base: position 19,621,799 of record OZ022489.1, read on the forward strand.
CGGAAAGTGTATACGCATTCCCATTTTAGCCATCAGGCTGAGATGAATAACTTCTCGGAGTTACCTCGGAATGTGTATACACTTTGATCGTAGCCATCAGGCTGAGATGGATGACTTCTCGGAGTCACCTCGGATGACATTAGCCATCGGGCCGAGATGGATGACATCTCGTAGTCACCTCGAAATGCGTGTACACACTTTGATCTTAGCCATTAGGTCGAGATCCATGACTTCTTGGGGTTACCTCGGAATTCGTATACAGTGTCTGATCATAGCCACCAGGCCGAGATGGATGACTTCTCGGAGTCACCTCGGAATGCGTATACACATTCTGATCTTATCCCTCAGGCCGAGATGCATGACATCTCGAAGTCACCTCGAATTGCGTATACACACTTTGATCATAGCCATCAGGCCGAGATGGATGACATCTCCAAATCATCTCGAAATGTGTACACACACTTCGATCTTAGCCATCAGGCCGAGATGGATGACATCTCGAAGTAACCTCGAAATGCGTTTACACACTTTGATCTTAGCCATCAGGCCGAGATGGATGACTTCTCGGAGTCACCTCGGAACGTGTATACACAGCTTGACATTAGCCATCAGGCCGAGATGGATGACTGCTCGGAGTCACCTCGGAAAGTGTATACACACTTTGATCATAGCCATCTTGCCGAGATGGATGACATCTCGAAGTAACCTCGAAATGCGTTTACACACTTTGATCTTAGCCATAACGCCGAGATGGATGACTTCTCGGAGTCACCTCGGAACGTGTATACACAGCTTGACATTAGCCATCAGGCCGAGATGGATGACTTCTCGGAGTCACCTCGGAACGTGTATACACAGCTTGACATTAGCCATCAGGCCGAGATGGATGACATTTCAAAGTCACCTCGAAATGTGTACACACACGTTGATCTTAGCCATCACGCTAAGATGGATGACTTCTCGGAGTCACCTCGAAATGCGTATACACAGTTTGATCTTACCCCTCAGGCCGAGATCCATGACTTCTTGGAGTCACCTCGGAATGCGTATACAGTGTCTGATCATAGCCATCAGGCCGAGATGGATGACATCTCGTAGTCACCTCGAAATGCGTGTACACACTTTGACCTTAGCCATCAGGCCGAGATCCATGACTTCTTGGAGTCACCTCGCAATGCGTATACAGTGTCTGATCATAGCCACCAGGAAGAGATGGATGACTTCTCGTAGTCACCGCGAAATGCGTGTACACACTTTGATCTTAGCCATTAGGTCGAGATCCATGACTTCTTGGAGTTACCTCGGAATGCGTATACAGTGTCTGATCATAGCCACCAGGCCGAGATGGATGACTTCTCGGAGTCACCTCGGAATGCGTATACACATTCTGATCTTATCCCTCAGGCCGAGATGCATGACATCTCGAAGTCACCTCGAATTGCGTATACACACTTTGATCATAGCCATCAGGCCGAGATGGATGACATCTCCAAATCATCTCGAAATGTGTACACACACTTCGATCTTAGCCATCAGGCGGAGATGGATGACATCTCGAAGTAACCTCGAAATGCGTTTACTCACTTTGATCTTAGCCATCACGCCGAGATGGATGACTTCTCGGAGTCACCTCGGAACGTGTATACACAGTTTGACACTAGCCATCAGGCCGAGATGGATGACTTCTCGGAGTCACCTCGGAACGTGTATACACAGCTTGACATTAGCCATCAGGCCGAGATGGATGACTGCTCGGAGTCCCCTCGGAAAGTGTATACACACTTTGATCATAGCCATCAGGCCGAGATGGATGACATTTCAAAGTCACCTCGAAATGTGTACACACACGTTGATCTTAGCCATCACGCTAAGATGGATGACTTCTCGGAGTCACCTCGAAATGCGTATACACAGTTTGATCTTACCCCTCAGGCCGAGATCCATGACTTCTTGGAGTCACCTCGGAATGCGTATACAGTGTCTGATCATAGCCATCAGGCCGAGATGGATGACATCTCGTAGTCACCTCGAAATGCGTGTACACACTTTGATCTTAGCCATTAGGTCGAGATCCGTGACTTCTTGGAGTTACCTCGGAATGTGTATACACTTTGATCATAGCCATCAGGCCGAGATGGATGATATCTCGAAGTCACCTCGGAATGTGTATACACTTTGATCATAGGCATCAGGCCGAGATGGACCATATCTCGAAGTCACCTCGAAATACGTATACACACTTTGACCTTAGCCATCAGGCCGAGATCCATGACTTCTTGGAGTCACCTCGCAATGCGTATACAGTGTCTGATCATAGCCACCAGGAAGAGATGGATGACTTCTCGTAGTCACCGCGAAATGCGTGTACACACTTTGATCTTAGCCATTAGGTCGAGATCCATGACTTCTTGGAGTTACCTCGGAATGCGTATACAGTGTCTGATCATAGCCACCAGGCCGAGATGGATGACTTCTCGGAGTCACCTCGGAATGCGTATACACATTCTGATCTTATCCCTCAGGCCGAGATGCATGACATCTCGAAGTCACCTCGAATTGCGTATACACACTTTGATCATAGCCATCAGGCCGAGATGGATGACATCTCCAAATCATCTCGAAATGTGTACACACACTTCGATCTTAGCCATCAGGCCGAGATGGATGACATCTCGAAGTAACCTCGAAATGCGTTTACACACTTTGATCTTAGCCATCACGCCGAGATGGATGACTTCTCGGAGTCACCTCGGAAAGTGTATACGCATTCCCATTTTAGCCATCAGGCTGAGATGAATAACTTCTCGGAGTTACCTCGGAATGTGTATACACTTTGATCGTAGCCATCAGGCTGAGATGGATGACTTCTCGGAGTCACCTCGGATGACATTAGCCATCGGGCCGAGATGGATGACATCTCGTAGTCACCTCGAAATGCGTGTACACACTTTGATCTTAGCCATTAGGTCGAGATCCATGACTTCTTGGGGTTACCTCGGAATTCGTATACAGTGTCTGATCATAGCCACCAGGCCGAGATGGATGACTTCTCGGAGTCACCTCGGAATGCGTATACACATTCTGATCTTATCCCTCAGGCCGAGATGCATGACATCTCGAAGTCACCTCGAATTGCGTATACACACTTTGATCATAGCCATCAGGCCGAGATGGATGACATCTCCAAATCATCTCGAAATGTGTACACACACTTCGATCTTAGCCATCAGGCCGAGATGGATGACATCTCGAAGTAACCTCGAAATGCGTTTACACACTTTGATCTTAGCCATCAGGCCGAGATGGATGACTTCTCGGAGTCACCTCGGAACGTGTATACACAGCTTGACATTAGCCATCAGGCCGAGATGGATGACTGCTCGGAGTCACCTCGGAAAGTGTATACACACTTTGATCATAGCCATCTTGCCGAGATGGATGACATCTCGAAGTAACCTCGAAATGCGTTTACACACTTTGATCTTAGCCATAACGCCGAGATGGATGACTTCTCGGAGTCACCTCGGAACGTGTATACACAGCTTGACATTAGCCATCAGGCCGAGATGGATGACTTCTCGGAGTCACCTCGGAACGTGTATACACAGCTTGACATTAGCCATCAGGCCGAGATGGATGACATTTCAAAGTCACCTCGAAATGTGTACACACACGTTGATCTTAGCCATCACGCTAAGATGGATGACTTCTCGGAGTCACCTCGAAATGCGTATACACAGTTTGATCTTACCCCTCAGGCCGAGATCCATGACTTCTTGGAGTCACCTCGGAATGCGTATACAGTGTCTGATCATAGCCATCAGGCCGAGATGGATGACATCTCGTAGTCACCTCGAAATGCGTGTACACACTTTGACCTTAGCCATCAGGCCGAGATCCATGACTTCTTGGAGTCACCTCGCAATGCGTATACAGTGTCTGATCATAGCCACCAGGAAGAGATGGATGACTTCTCGTAGTCACCGCGAAATGCGTGTACACACTTTGATCTTAGCCATTAGGTCGAGATCCATGACTTCTTGGAGTTACCTCGGAATGCGTATACAGTGTCTGATCATAGCCACCAGGCCGAGATGGATGACTTCTCGGAGTCACCTCGGAATGCGTATACACATTCTGATCTTATCCCTCAGGCCGAGATGCATGACATCTCGAAGTCACCTCGAATTGCGTATACACACTTTGATCATAGCCATCAGGCCGAGATGGATGACATCTCCAAATCATCTCGAAATGTGTACACACACTTCGATCTTAGCCATCAGGCGGAGATGGATGACATCTCGAAGTAACCTCGAAATGCGTTTACTCACTTTGATCTTAGCCATCACGCCGAGATGGATGACTTCTCGGAGTCACCTCGGAACGTGTATACACAGTTTGACACTAGCCATCAGGCCGAGATGGATGACTTCTCGGAGTCACCTCGGAACGTGTATACACAGCTTGACATTAGCCATCAGGCCGAGATGGATGACTGCTCGGAGTCCCCTCGGAAAGTGTATACACACTTTGATCATAGCCATCAGGCCGAGATGGATGACATTTCAAAGTCACCTCGAAATGTGTACACACACGTTGATCTTAGCCATCACGCTAAGATGGATGACTTCTCGGAGTCACCTCGAAATGCGTATACACAGTTTGATCTTACCCCTCAGGCCGAGATCCATGACTTCTTGGAGTCACCTCGGAATGCGTATACAGTGTCTGATCATAGCCATCAGGCCGAGATGGATGACATCTCGTAGTCACCTCGAAATGCGTGTACACACTTTGATCTTAGCCATTAGGTCGAGATCCGTGACTTCTTGGAGTTACCTCGGAATGTGTATACACTTTGATCATAGCCATCAGGCCGAGATGGATGATATCTCGAAGTCACCTCGGAATGTGTATACACTTTGATCATAGGCATCAGGCCGAGATGGACCATATCTCGAAGTCACCTCGAAATACGTATACACACTTTGACCTTAGCCATCAGGCCGAGATCCATGACTTCTTGGAGTCACCTCGGAATGCGTATACAGTGTCTGATCATAGCCATCAGGCCGAGATGGATGACATCTCGTAGTCACCTCGAAATGCGTGTACACACTTTGACCTTAGCCATCAGGCCGAGATCCATGACTTCTTGGAGTCACCTCGCAATGCGTATACAGTGTCTGATCATAGCCACCAGGAAGAGATGGATGACTTCTCGTAGTCACCGCGAAATGCGTGTACACACTTTGATCTTAGCCATTAGGTCGAGATCCATGACTTCTTGGAGTTACCTCGGAATGCGTATACAGTGTCTGATCATAGCCACCAGGCCGAGATGGATGACTTCTCGGAGTCACCTCGGAATGCGTATACACATTCTGATCTTATCCCTCATGCCGAGATGCATGACATCTCGAAGTCACCTCGAATTGCGTATACACACTTTGATCATAGCCATCAGGCCGAGATGGATGACATCTCCAAATCATCTCGAAATGTGTACACACACTTCGATCTTAGCCATCAGGCCGAGATGGATGACATCTCGAAGTAACCTCGAAATGCGTTTACACACTTTGATCTTAGCCATCACGCCGAGATGGATGACTTCTCGGAGTCACCTCGGAACGTGTATACACAGTTTGACACTAGCCATCAGGCCGAGATGGATGACTTCTCGGAGTCACCTCGGAACGTGTATACACAGCTTGACATTAGCCATCAGGCCGAGATGGATGACGTCTCGGAGTCACCTCGAAATGCGTATACACAGTTTGATCTTACCCCTCAGGCCGAGATCCATGACTTCTTGGAGTCACCTCGGAATGCGTATACAGTGTCTGATCATAGCCACCAGGCCGAGATGGATGACTTCTCGGAGTCACCTCGGAATGCGTATACACATTCTGATCTTATCCCTCAGGCCGAGATGCATGACATCTCCAAGTCACCTCGAATTGCGTATACACACTTTGATCATAGCCATCAGGCCGAGATGGATGACATCTCCAAATCATCTCGAAATGTGTACACACACTTCGATCTTAGCCATCAGGCCGAGATGGATGACATCTCGAAGTAACCTCGAAATGCGTTTACACACTTTGATCTTAGCCATCACGCCGAGATGGATGACTTCTCGGAGTCACCTCGGAACGTGTATACACAGCTTGACATTAGCCATCAGGCCGAGATGGATGACTTCTCGGAGTCACCTCGGAACGTGTATACACAGCTTGACATTAGCCATCAGGCCGAGATGGATGACTGCTCGGAGTCACCTCGGAAAGTGTATACACACTTTGATCATAGCCATCTTGCCGAGATGGATGACATCTCGAAGTAACCTCGAAATGCGTTTACACACTTTGATCTTAGCCATAACGCCGAGATGGATGACTTCTCGGAGTCACCTCGGAACGTGTATACACAGCTTGACATTAGCCATCAGGCCGAGATGGATGACTTCTCGGAGTCACCTCGGAACGTGTATACACAGCTTGACATTAGCCATCAGGCCGAGATGGATGACTGCTCGGAGTCACCGCGGAAAGTGTATACACACTTTGATCATAGCCATCAGGCCGAGATGGATGACATTTCAAATTCACCTCGAAATGTGTACACACACGTTGATCTTAGCCATCACGCTAAGATGGATGACTTCTCGGAGTCACCTCGAAATGCGTATACACAGTTTGATCTTACCCCTCAGGCCGAGATCCATGACTTCTTGGAGTCACCTCGGAATGCGTATACAGTGTCTGATCATAGCCATCAGGCCGAGATGGATGACATCTCGTAGTCACCTCGAAATGCGTGTACACACTTTGACCTTAGCCATCAGGCCGAGATCCATGACTTCTTGGAGTCACCTCGCAATGCGTATACAGTGTCTGATCATAGCCACCAGGAAGAGATGGATGACTTCTCGTAGTCACCGCGAAATGCGTGTACACACTTTGATCTTAGCCATTAGGTCGAGATCCATGACTTCTTGGAGTTACCTCGGAATGCGTATACAGTGTCTGATCATAGCCACCAGGCCGAGATGGATGACTTCTCGGAGTCACCTCGGAATGCGTATACACATTCTGATCTTATCCCTCAGGCCGAGATGCATGACATCTCGAAGTCACCTCGAATTGCGTATACACACTTTGATCATAGCCATCAGGCCGAGATGGATGACATCTCCAAATCATCTCGAAATGTGTACACACACTTCGATCTTAGCCATCAGGCCGAGATGGATGACATCTCGAAGTAACCTCGAAATGCGTTTACACACTTTGATCATAGCCATCAGGCCGAGATGGATGACATCTCCAAATCATCTCGAAATGTGTACACACACTTCGATCTTAGCCATCAGGCCGAGATGGATGACATCTCGAAGTAACCTCGAAATGCGTTTACACACTTTGATCTTAGCCATCACGCCGAGATGGATGACTTCTCGGAGTCACCTCGGAACGTGTATACACAGCTTGACATTAGCCATCAGGCCGAGATGGATGACTTCTCGGAGTCACCTCGAAATGCGTATACACAGTTTGATCTTACCCCTCAGGCCGAGATCCATGACTTCTTGGAGTCACCTCGGAATGCGTATACAGTGTCTGATCATAGCCACCAGGCCGAGATGGATGACTTCTCGGAGTCACCTCGGAATGCGTATACACATTCTGATCTTATCCCTCAGGCCGAGATGCATGACATCTCCAAGTCACCTCGAATTGCGTATACACACTTTGATCATAGCCATCAGGCCGAGATGGATGACATCTCCAAATCATCTAGAAATGTGTACACACACTTCGATCTTAGCCATCAGGCCGAGATGGATGACATCTCGAAGTAACCTCGAAATGCGTTTACACACTTTGATCTTAGCCATCACGCCGAGATGGATGACTTCTCGGAGTCACCTCGGAACGTGTATACACAGCTTGACATTAGCCATCAGGCCGAGATGGATGACTTCTCGGAGTCACCTCGGAACGTGTATACACAGCTTGACATTAGCCATCAGGCCGAGATGGATGACTGCTCGGAGTCACCTCGGAAAGTGTATACACACTTTGATCATAGCCATCTTGCCGAGATGGACGACATCTCGAAGTAACCTCGAAATGCGTTTACACACTTTGATCTTAGCCATAACGCCGAGATGGATGACTTCTCGGAGTCACCTCGGAACGTGTATACACAGCTTGACATTAGCCATCAGGCCGAGATGGATGACTTCTCGGAGTCACCTCGGAACGTGTATACACAGCTTGACATTAGCCATCAGGCTGAGATGGATGACTGCTCGGAGTCACCTCGGAAAGTGTATACACACTTTGATCATAGCCATCAGGCCGAGATGGATGACATTTCAAAGTCACCTCGAAATGTGTACACACACGTTGATCTTAGCCATCACGCTAAGATGGATGACTTCTCGGAATCACCTCGAAATGCGTATACACAGTTTGATCTTACCCCTCAGGCCGAGATCCATGACTTCTTGGAGTCACCTCGGAATGCGTATACAGTGTCTGATCATAGCCACCAGGAAGAGATGGATGACTTCTCGTAGTCACCGCGAAATGCGTGTACACACTTTGATCTTAGCCATTAGGTCGAGATCCATGACTTCTTGGAGATACCTCGGAATGCGTATACAGTGTCTGATCATAGCCACCAGGCCGAGATGGATGACTTCTCGGAGTCACCTCGGAATGCGTATACACATTCTGATCTTATCCCTCAGGCCGAGATGCATGACATCTCGAAGTCACCTCGAATTGCGTATACACACTTTGATCATAGCCATCAGGCCGAGATGGATGACATCTCCAAATCATCTCGAAATGTGTACACACACTTCGATCTTAGCCATCAGGCCGAGATGGATGACATCTCGAAGTAACCTCGAAATGCGTTTACACACTTTGATCTTAGCCATCACGCCGAGATGGATGACTTCTCGGAGTCACCTCGGAACGTGTATACACAGTTTGACACTAGCCATCAGGCCGAGATGGATGACTTCTCGGAGTCACCTCGGAACGTGTATACACAGATTGACATTAGCCATCAGGCCGAGATGGATGACTTCTCGGAGTCACCTCGAAATGCGTATACACAGTTTGATCTTACCCCTCAGGCCGAGATCCATGACTTCTTGGAGTCACCTCGGAATGCGTATACAGTGTCTGATCATAGCCACCAGGCCGAGATGGATGACTTCTCGGAGTCACCTCGGAATGCGTATACACATTCTGATCTTATCCCTCAGGCCGAGATGCATGACATCTCCAAGTCACCTCGAATTGCGTATACACACTTTGATCATAGCCATCAGGCCAAGATGGATGACATCTCCAAACCATCTCGAAATGTGTACACACACTTCGATCTTAGCCATCAGGCCGAGATGGATGACATCTCGAAGTAACCTCGAAATGCGTTTACACACTTTGATCTTAGCCATCACGCCGAGATGGATGACTTCTCGGAGTCACCTCGGAACGTGTATACACAGCTTGACATTAGCCATCAGGCCGAGATGGATGACTTCTCGGAGTCACCTCGGAACGTGTATACACAGCTTGACATTAGCCATCAGGCCGAGATGGATGACTGCTCGGAGTCACCTCGGAAAGTGTATTCACACTTTGATCATAGCCATCTTGCCGAGATGGATGACATCTCGAAGTAACCTCGAAATGCGTTTACACACTTTGATCTTAGCCATAACGCCGAGATGGATGACTTCTCGGAGTCACCTCGGAACGTGTATACACAGCTTGACATTAGCCATCAGGCCGAGATGGATGACTTCTCGGAGTCACCTCGGAATGCGTATACACATTCTGATCTTATCCCTCAGGCCGAGATGCATGACATCTCGAAGTCACCTCGAATTGCGTATACACACTTTGATCATAGCCATCAGGCCGAGATGGATGACATCTCCAAACCATCTCGAAATGTGTACACACACTTCGATCTTAGCCATCAGGCCGAGATGGATGACATCTCGAAGTAACCTCGAAATGCGTTTACACACTTTGATCTTAGCCATCACGCCGAGATGGATGACTTCTCGGAGTCACCTCGGAACGTGTATACACAGCTTGACATTAGCCATCAGGCCGAGATGGATGACTTCTCGGAGTCACCTCGGAACGTGTATACACAGCTTGACATTAGCCATCAGGCCGAGATGGATGACTGCTCGGAGTCACCTCGGAAAGTCTATACACACTTTGATCATAGCCATCTTGCCGAGATGGATGACATCTCGAAGTAACCTCGAAATGCGTTTACACACTTTGATCTTAGCCATAACGCCGAGATGGATGACTTCTCGGAGTCACCTCGGAACGTGTATACACAGCTTGACATTAGCCATCAGGCCGAGATGGATGACTTCTCGGAGTCACCTCGGAACGTGTATACACAGCTTGACATTAGCCATCAGGCCGAGATGGATGACTGCTCGGAGTCACCGCGGAAAGTGTATACACACTTTGATCATAGCCATCAGGCCGAGATGGATGACATTTCAAAGTCACCTCGAAATGTGTACACACACGTTGATCTTAGCCATCACGCTAAGATGGATGACTTCTCGGAGTCACCTCGAAATGCGTATACACAGTTTGATCTTACCCCTCAGGCCGAGATCCATGACTTCTTGGAGTTACCTCGGAATGCGTATACAGTGTCTGATCATAGCCACCAGGCCGAGATGGATGACTTCTCGGAGTCACCTCGGAATGCGTATACACATTCTGATCTTATCCCTCAGGCCGAGATGCATGACATCTCGAAGTCACCTCGAATTGCGTATACACACTTTGATCATAGCCATCAGGCCGAGATGGATGACATCTCCAAATCATCTCGAAATGTGTACACACACTTCGATCTTAGCCATCAGGCCGAGATGGATGACATCTCGAAGTAACCTCGAAATGCGTTTACACACTTTGATCTTAGCCATCACGCCGAGATGGATGACTTCTCGGAGTCACCTCGGAAAGTGTATACGCATTCCCATTTTAGCCATCAGGCTGAGATGAATAACTTCTCGGAGTTACCTCGGAATGTGTATACACTTTGATCGTAGCCATCAGGCTGAGATGGATGACTTCTCGGAGTCACCTCGGATGACATTAGCCATCGGGCCGAGATGGATGACATCTCGTAGTCACCTCGAAATGCGTGTACACACTTTGATCTTAGCCATTAGGTCGAGATCCATGACTTCTTGGGGTTACCTCGGAATTCGTATACAGTGTCTGATCATAGCCACCAGGCCGAGATGGATGACTTCTCGGAGTCACCTCGGAATGCGTATACACATTCTGATCTTATCCCTCAGGCCGAGATGCATGACATCTCGAAGTCACCTCGAATTGCGTATACACACTTTGATCATAGCCATCAGGCCGAGATGGATGACATCTCCAAATCATCTCGAAATGTGTACACACACTTCGATCTTAGCCATCAGGCCGAGATGGATGACATCTCGAAGTAACCTCGAAATGCGTTTACACACTTTGATCTTAGCCATCAGGCCGAGATGGATGACTTCTCGGAGTCACCTCGGAACGTGTATACACAGCTTGACATTAGCCATCAGGCCGAGATGGATGACTGCTCGGAGTCACCTCGGAAAGTGTATACACACTTTGATCATAGCCATCTTGCCGAGATGGATGACTTCTCGGAGTCACCTCGGAACGTGTATACACAGCTTGACATTAGCCATCAGGCCGAGATGGATGACTTCTCGGAGTCACCTCGGAACGTGTATACACAGCTTGACATTAGCCATCAGGCCGAGATGGATGACTGCTCGGAGTCACCGCGGAAAGTGTATACACACTTTGATCATAGCCATCAGGCCGAGATGGATGACATTTCAGAGTCACCTCGAAATGTGTACACACACGTTGATCTTAGCCATCACCCTAAGATGGATGACTTCTCGGAGTCACCTCGAAATGCGTATACACAGTTTGATCTTACCCCTCAGGCCGAGATCCATGACTTCTTGGAGTCACCTCGGAATGCGTATACAGTGTCTGATCATAGCCATCAGGCCGAGATGGATGACATCTCGTAGTCACCTCGAAATGCGTGTACACACTTTGACCTTAGCCATCAGGCCGAGATCCATGACTTCTTGGAGTCACCTCGCAATGCGTATACAGTGTCTGATCATAGCCACCAGGAAGAGATGGATGACTTCTCGTAGTCACCGCGAAATGCGTGTACACACTTTGATCTTAGCCATTAGGTCGAGATCCATGACTTCTTGGAGTTACCTCGGAATGCGTATACAGTGTCTGATCATAGCCACCAGGCCGAGATGGATGACTTCTCGGAGTCACCTCGGAATGCGTATACACATTCTGATCTTATCCCTCAGGCCGAGATGCATGACATCTCGAAGTCACCTCGAATTGCGTATACACACTTTGATCATAGCCATCAGGCCGAGATGGATGACATCTCCAAATCATCTCGAAATGTGTACACACACTTCGATCTTAGCCATCAGGCGGAGATGGATGACATCTCGAAGTAACCTCGAAATGCGTTTACTCACTTTGATCTTAGCCATCACGCCGAGATGGATGACTTCTCGGAGTCACCTCGGAACGTGTATACACAGTTTGACACTAGCCATCAGGCCGAGATGGATGACTTCTCGGAGTCACCTCGGAACGTGTATACACAGCTTGACATTAGCCATCAGGCCGAGATGGATGACTGCTCGGAGTCCCCTCGGAAAGTGTATACACACTTTGATCATAGCCATCAGGCCGAGATGGATGACATTTCAAAGTCACCTCGAAATGTGTACACACACGTTGATCTTAGCCATCACGCTAAGATGGATGACTTCTCGGAGTCACCTCGAAATGCGTATACACAGTTTGATCTTACCCCTCAGGCCGAGATCCATGACTTCTTGGAGTCACCTCGGAATGCGTATACAGTGTCTGATCATAGCCATCAGGCCGAGGTGGATGACATCTCGTAGTCACCTCGAAATGCGTGTACACACTTTGATCTTAGCCATTAGGTCGAGATCCGTGACTTCTTGGAGTTACCTCGGAATGTGTATACACTTTGATCATAGCCATCAGGCCGAGATGGATGATATCTCGAAGTCACCTCGGAATGTGTATACACTTTGATCATAGGCATCAGGCCGAGATGGACCATATCTCGAAGTCACCTCGAAATACGTATACACACTTTGACCTTAGCCATCAGGCCGAGATCCATGACTTCTTGGAGTCACCTCGCAATGCGTATACAGTGTCTGATCATAGCCACCAGGAAGAGATGGATGACTTCTCGTAGTCACCGCGAAATGCGTGTACACACTTTGATCTTAGCCATTAGGTCGAGATCCATGACTTCTTGGAGTTACCTCGGAATGCGTATACAGTGTCTGATCATAGCCACCAGGCCGAGATGGATGACTTCTCGGAGTCACCTCGGAATGCGTATACACATTCTGATCTTATCCCTCATGCCGAGATGCATGACATCTCGAAGTCACCTCGAATTGCGTATACACACTTTGATCATAGCCATCAGGCCGAGATGGATGACATCTCCAAATCATCTCGAAATGTGTACACACACTTCGATCTTAGCCATCAGGCCGAGATGGATGACATCTCGAAGTAACCTCGAAATGCGTTTACACACTTTGATCTTAGCCATCACGCCGAGATGGATGACTTCTCGGAGTCACCTCGGAACGTGTATACACAGTTTGACACTAGCCATCAGGCCGAGATGGATGACTTCTCGGAGTCACCTCGGAACGTGTATACACAGCTTGACATTAGCCATCAGGCCGAGATGGATGACGTCTCGGAGTCACCTCGAAATGCGTATACACAGTTTGATCTTACCCCTCAGGCCGAGATCCATGACTTCTTGGAGTCACCTCGGAATGCGTATACAGTGTCTGATCATAGCCACCAGGCCGAGATGGATGACTTCTCGGAGTCACCTCGGAATGCGTATACACATTCTGATCTTATCCCTCAGGCCGAGATGCATGACATCTCCAAGTCACCTCGAATTGCGTATACACACTTTGATCTTAGCCATCACGCCGAGATGGATGACTTCTCGGAGTCACCTCGGAACGTGTATACACAGCTTGACATTAGCCATCAGGCCGAGATGGATGACTTCTCGGAGTCACCTCGGAACGTGTATACACAGCTTGACATTAGCCATCAGGCCGAGATGGATGACTTCTCGGAGTCACCTCGGAACGTGTATACACAGCTTGACATTAGCCATCAGGCCGAGATGGATGACTGCTCGGAGTCACCTCGGAAAGTGTATACACACTTTGATCATAGCCATCTTGCCGAGATGGATGACATCTCGAAGTAACCTCGAAATGCGTTTACACACTTTGATCTTAGCCATAACGCCGAGATGGATGACTTCTCGGAGTCACCTCGGAACGTGTATACACAGCTTGACATTAGCCATCAGGCCGAGATGGATGACTTCTCGGAGTCACCTCGGAACGTGTATACACAGCTTGACATTAGCCATCAGGCCGAGATGGATGACTGCTCGGAGTCACCGCGGAAAGTGTATACACACTTTGATCATAGCCATCAGGCCGAGATGGATGACATTTCAAAGTCACCTCGAAATGTGTACACACACGTTGATCTTAGCCATCACGCTAAGATGGATGACTTCTCGGAGTCACCTCGAAATGCGTATACACAGTTTGATCTTACCCCTCAGGCCGAGATCCATGACTTCTTGGAGTCACCTCGGAATGCGTATACAGTGTCTGATCATAGCCATCAGGCCGAGATGGATGACATCTCGTAGTCACCTCGAAATGCGTGTACACACTTTGACCTTAGCCATCAGGCCGAGATCCATGACTTCTTGGAGTCACCTCGCAATGCGTATACAGTGTCTGATCATAGCCACCAGGAAGAGATGGATGACTTCTCGTAGTCACCGCGAAATGCGTGTACACACTTTGATCTTAGCCATTAGGTCGAGATCCATGACTTCTTGGAGTTACCTCGGAATGCGTATACAGTGTCTGATCATAGCCACCAGGCCGAGATGGATGACTTCTCGGAGTCACCTCGGAATGCGTATACACATTCTGATCTTATCCCTCAGGCCGAGATGCATGACATCTCGAAGTCACCTCGAATTGCGTATACACACTTTGATCATAGCCATCAGGCCGAGATGGATGACATCTCCAAATCATCTCGAAATGTGTACACACACTTCGATCTTAGCCATCAGGCCGAGATGGATGACATCTCGAAGTAACCTCGAAATGCGTTTACACACTTTGATCATAGCCATCAGGCCGAGATGGATGACATCTCCAAATCATCTCGAAATGTGTACAGACACTTCGATCTTAGCCATCAGGCCGAGATGGATGACATCTCGAAGTAACCTCGAAATGCGTTTACACACTTTGATCTTAGCCATCACGCCGAGATGGATGACTTCTCGGAGTCACCTCGGAACGTGTATACACAGCTTGACATTAGCCATCAGGCCGAGATGGATGACTTCTCGGAGTCACCTCGAAATGCGTATACACAGTTTGATCTTACCCCTCAGGCCGAGATCCATGACTTCTTGGAGTCACCTCGGAATGCGTATACAGTGTCTGATCATAGCCACCAGGCCGAGATGGATGACTTCTCGGAGTCACCTCGGAATGCGTATACACATTCTGATCTTATCCCTCAGGCCGAGATGCATGACATCTCCAAGTCACCTCGAATTGCGTATACACACTTTGATCATAGCCATCAGGCCGAGATGGATGACATCTCCAAATCATCTCGAAATGTGTACACACACTTCGATCTTAGCCATCAGGCCGAGATGGATGACATCTCGAAGTAACCTCGAAATGCGTTTACACACTTTGATCTTAGCCATCACGCCGAGATGGATGACTTCTCGGAGTCACCTCGGAACGTGTATACACAGCTTGACATTAGCCATCAGGCCGAGATGGATGACTTCTCGGAGTCACCTCGGAACGTGTATACACAGCTTGACATTAGCCATCAGGCCGAGATGGATGACTGCTCGGAGTCACCTCGGAAAGTGTATACACACTTTGATCATAGCCATCTTGCCGAGATGGATGACATCTCGAAGTAACCTCGAAATGCGTTTACACACTTTGATCTTAGCCATAACGCCGAGATGGATGACTTCTCGGAGTCACCTCGGAACGTGTATACACAGCTTGACATTAGCCATCAGGCCGAGATGGATGACTTCTCGGAGTCACCTCGGAACGTGTATACACAGCTTGACATTAGCCATCAGGCCGAGATGGATGACTGCTCGGAGTCACCTCGGAAAGTGTATACACACTTTGATCATAGCCATCAGGCCGAGATGGATGACATCTCCAAATCATCTCGAAATGTGTACACACACTTCGATCTTAGCCATCAGGCCGAGATGGATGACATCTCGAAGTAACCTCGAAATGCGTTTACACACTTTGATCATAGCCATCAGGCCGAGATGGATGACATCTCCAAATCATCTCGAAATGTGTACACACACTTCGATCTTAGCCATCAGGCCGAGATGGATGACATCTCGAAGTAACCTCGAAATGCGTTTACACACTTTGATCTTAGCCATCACGCCGAGATGGATGACTTCTCGGAGTCACCTCGGAACGTGTATACACAGCTTGACATTAGCCATCAGGCCGAGATGGATGACTTCTCGGAGTCACCTCGAAATGCGTATACACAGTTTGATCTTACCCCTCAGGCCGAGATCCATGACTTCTTGGAGTCACCTCGGAATGCGTATACAGTGTCTGATCATAGCCACCAGGCCGAGATGGATGACTTCTCGGAGTCACCTCGGAATGCGTATACACATTCTGATCTTATCCCTCAGGCCGAGATGCATGACATCTCCAAGTCACCTCGAATTGCGTATACACACTTTGATCATAGCCATCAGGCCGAGATGGATGACATCTCCAAATCATCTCGAAATGTGTACACACACTTCGATCTTAGCCATCAGGCCGAGATGGATGACATCTCGAAGTAACCTCGAAATGCGTTTACACACTTTGATCTTAGCCATCACGCCGAGATGGATGACTTCTCGGAGTCACCTCGGAACGTGTATACACAGCTTGACATTAGCCATCAGGCCGAGATGGATGACTTCTCGGAGTCACCTCGGAACGTGTATACACAGCTTGACATTAGCCATCAGGCCGAGATGGATGACTGCTCGGAGTCACCTCGGAAAGTGTATACACACTTTGATCATAGCCATCTTGCCGAGATGGATGACATCTCGAAGTAACCTCGAAATGCGTTTACACACTTTGATCTTAGCCATAACGCCGAGATGGATGACTTCTCGGAGTCACCTCGGAACGTGTATACACAGCTTGACATTAGCCATCAGGCCGAGATGGATGACTTCTCGGAGTCACCTCGGAACGTGTATACACAGCTTGACATTAGCCATCAGGCCGAGATGGATGACTGCTCGGAGTCACCTCGGAAAGTGTATACACACTTTGATCATAGCCATCAGGCCGAGATGGATGACATTTCAAAGTCACCTCGAAATGTGTACACACACGTTGATCTTAGCCATCACGCTAAGATGGATGACTTCTCGGAGTCACCTCGAAATGCGTATACACAGTTTGATCTTACCCCTCAGGCCGAGATCCATGACTTCTTGGAGTCACCTCGGAATGCGTATACAGTGTCTGATCATAGCCACCAGGAAGAGATGGATGACTTCTCGTAGTCACCGCGAAATGCGTGTACACACTTTGATCTTAGCCATTAGGTCGAGATCCATGACTTCTTGGAGATACCTCGGAATGCGTATACAGTGTCTGATCATAGCCACCAGGCCGAGATGGATGACTTCTCGGAGTCACCTCGGAATGCGTATACACATTCTGATCTTATCCCTCAGGCCGAGATGCATGACATCTCGAAGTCACCTCGAATTGCGTATACACACTTTGATCATAGCCATCAGGCCGAGATGGATGACATCTCCAAATCATCTCGAAATGTGTACACACACTTCGATCTTAGCCATCAGGCCGAGATGGATGACATCTCGAAGTAACCTCGAAATGCGTTTACACACTTTGATCTTAGCCATCACGCCGAGATGGATGACTTCTCGGAGTCACCTCGGAACGTGTATACACAGTTTGACACTAGCCATCAGGCCGAGATGGATGACTTCTCGGAGTCACCTCGGAACGTGTATACACAGATTGACATTAGCCATCAGGCCGAGATGGATGACTTCTCGGAGTCACCTCGAAATGCGTATACACAGTTTGATCTTACCCCTCAGGCCGAGATCCATGACTTCTTGGAGTCACCTCGGAATGCGTATACAGTGTCTGATCATAGCCACCAGGCCGAGATGGATGACTTCTCGGAGTCACCTCGGAATGCGTATACACATTCTGATCTTATCCCTCAGGCCGAGATGCATGACATCTCCAAGTCACCTCGAATTGCGTATACACACTTTGATCATAGCCTTCAGGCCGAGATGGATGACATCTCCAAACCATCTCGAAATGTGTACACACACTTCGATCTTAGCCATCAGGCCGAGATGGATGACATCTCGAAGTAACCTCGAAATGCGTTTACACACTTTGATCTTAGCCATCACGCCGAGATGGATGACTTCTCGGAGTCACCTCGGAACGTGTATACACAGCTTGACATTAGCCATCAGGCCGAGATGGATGACTTCTCGGAGTCACCTCGGAACGTGTATACACAGCTTGACATTAGCCATCAGGCCGAGATGGATGACTGCTCGGAGTCACCTCGGAAAGTGTATACACACTTTGATCATAGCCATCTTGCCGAGATGGATGACATCTCGAAGTAACCTCGAAATGCGTTTACACACTTTGATCTTAGCCATAACGCCGAGATGGATGACTTCTCGGAGTCACCTCGGAACGTGTATACACAGCTTGACATTAGCCATCAGGCCGAGATGGATGACTTCTCGGAGTCACCTCGGAACGTGTATACACAGCTTGACATTAGCCATCAGGCCGAGATGGATGACTGCTCGGAGTCACCGCGGAAAGTGTATACACACTTTGATCATAGCCATCAGGCCGAGATGGATGACATTTCAAAGTCACCTCGAAATGTGTACACACACGTTGATCTTAGCCATCACGCTAAGATGGATGACTTCTCGGAGTCACCTCGAAATGCGTATACACAGTTTGATCTTACCCCTCAGGCCGAGATCCATGACTTCTTGGAGTTACCTCGGAATGCGTATACAGTGTCTGATCATAGCCACCAGGCCGAGATGGATGACTTCTCGGAGTCACCTCGGAATGCGTATACACATTCTGATCTTATCCCTCAGGCCGAGATGCATGACATCTCGAAGTCACCTCGAATTGCGTATACACACTTTGATCATAGCCATCAGGCCGAGATGGATGACATCTCCAAACCATCTCGAAATGTGTACACACACTTCGATCTTAGCCATCAGGCCGAGATGGATGACATCTCGAAGTAACCTCGAAATGCGTTTACACACTTTGATCTTAGCCATCACGCCGAGATGGATGACTTCTCGGAGTCACCTCGGGACGTGTATACACAGCTTGACATTAGCCATCAGGCCGAGATGGATGACTTCTCGGAGTCACCTCGGAACGTGTATACACAGCTTGACATTAGCCATCAGGCCGAGATGGATGACTGCTCGGAGTCACCTCGGAAAGTGTATACACACTTTGATCATAGCCATCTTGCCGAGATGGATGACATCTCGAAGTAACCTCGAAATGCGTTTACACACTTTGATCTTAGCCATAACGCCGAGATGGATGACTTCTCGGAGTCACCTCGGAACGTGTATACACAGCTTGACATTAGCCATCAGGCCGAGATGGATGACTTCTCGGAGTCACCTCGGAACGTGTATACACAGCTTGACATTAGCCATCAGGCCGAGATGGATGACTGCTCGGAGTCACCGCGGAAAGTGTATACACACTTTGATCATAGCCATCAGGCCGAGATGGATGACATTTCAAAGTCACCTCGAAATGTGTACACACACGTTGATCTTAGCCATCACGCTAAGATGGATGACTTCTCGGAGTCACCTCGAAATGCGTATACACAGTTTGATCTTACCCCTCAGGCCGAGATCCATGACTTCTTGGAGTTACCTCGGAATGCGTATACAGTGTCTGATCATAGCCACCAGGCCGAGATGGATGACTTCTCGGAGTCACCTCGGAATGCGTATACACATTCTGATCTTATCCCTCAGGCCGAGATGCATGACATCTCGAAGTCACCTCGAATTGCGTATACACACTTTGATCATAGCCATCAGGCCGAGATGGATGACATCTCCAAATCATCTCGAAATGTGTACACACACTTCGATCTTAGCCATCAGGCCGAGATGGATGACATCTCGAAGTAACCTCGAAATGCGTTTACACACTTTGATCTTAGCCATCACGCCGAGATGGATGACTTCTCGGAGTCACCTCGGAAAGTGTATACGCATTCCCATTTTAGCCATCAGGCTGAGATGAATAACTTCTCGGAGTTACCTCGGAATGTGTATACACTTTGATCGTAGCCATCAGGCTGAGATGGATGACTTCTCGGAGTCACCTCGGATGACATTAGCCATCGGGCCGAGATGGATGACATCTCGTAGTCACCTCGAAATGCGTGTACACACTTTGATCTTAGCCATTAGGTCGAGATCCGTGACTTCTTGGAGTTACCTCGGAATGTGTATACACTTTGATCATAGCCATCAGGCCGAGATGGATGATATCTCGAAGTCACCTCGGAATGTGTATACACTTTGATCATAGGCATCAGGCCGAGATGGACCATATCTCGAAGTCACCTCGAAATACGTATACACACTTTAACCTTAGCCATCAGGCCGAGATCCATGACTTCTTGGAGTCACCTCGCAATGCGTATACAGTGTCTGATCATAGCCACCAGGAAGAGATGGATGACTTCTCGTAGTCACCGCGAAATGCGTGTACACACTTTGATCTTAGCCATTAGGTCGAGATCCATGACTTCTTGGAGTTACCTCGGAATGCGTATACAGTGTCTGATCATAGCCACCAGGCCGAGATGGATGACTTCTCGGAGCCACCTCGGAATGCGTATACACATTCTGATCTTATCCCTCAGGCCGAGATGCATGACATCTCGAAGTCACCTCGAATTGCGTATACACACTTTGATCATAGCCATCAGGCCGAGATGGATGACATCTCCAAATCATCTCGAAATGTGTACACACACTTCGATCTTAGCCATCAGGCCGAGATGGATGACATCTCGAAGTAACCTCGAAATGCGTTTACACACTTTGATCATAGCCATCAGGCCGAGATGGATGACATCTCCAAATCATCTCGAAATGTGTACACACACTTCGATCTTAGCCATCAGGCCGAGATGGATGACATCTCGAAGTAACCTCGAAATGCGTTTACACACTTTGATCTTAGCCATCACGCCGAGATGGATGACTTCTCGGAGTCACCTCGGAACGTGTATACACAGCTTGACATTAGCCATCAGGCCGAGATGGATGACTTCTCGGAGTCACCTCGAAATGCGTATACACAGTTTGATCTTACCCCTCAGGCCGAGATCCATGACTTCTTGGAGTCACCTCGGAATGCGTATACAGTGTCTGATCATAGCCACCAGGCCGAGATGGATGACTTCTCGGAGTCACCTCGGAATGCGTATACACATTCTGATCTTATCCCTCAGGCCGAGATGCATGACATCTCCAAGTCACCTCGAATTGCGTATACACACTTTGATCATAGCCATCAGGCCGAGATGGATGACATCTCCAAATCATCTCGAAATGTGTACACACACTTCGATCTTAGCCATCAGGCCGAGATGGATGACATCTCGAAGTAACCTCGAAATGCGTTTACACACTTTGATCTTAGCCATCACGCCGAGATGGATGACTTCTCGGAGTCACCTCGGAACGTGTATACACAGCTTGACATTAGCCATCAGGCCGAGATGGATGACTTCTCGGAGTCACCTCGGAACGTGTATACACAGCTTGACATTAGCCATCAGGCCGAGATGGATGACTGCTCGGAGTCACCTCGGAAAGTGTATACACACTTTGATCATAGCCATCTTGCCGAGATGGATGACATCTCGAAGTAACCTCGAAATGCGTTTACACACTTTGATCTTAGCCATAACGCCGAGATGGATGACTTCTCGGAGTCACCTCGGAACGTGTATACACAGCTTGACATTAGCCATCAGGCCGAGATGGATGACATCTCGAAGTAACCTCGAAATGCGTTTACACACTTTGATCTTAGCCATCACGCCGAGATGGATGACTTCTCGGAGTCACCTCGGAACGTGTATACACAGATTGACACTAGCCATCAGGCCGAGATGGATGACTTCTCGGAGTCACCTCGGAACGTGTATACACAGATTGACATTAGCCATCAGGCCGAGATGGATGACTTCTCGGAGTCACCTCGAAATGCGTATACACAGTTTGATCTTACCCCTCAGGCCGAGATCCATGACTTCTTGGAGTCACCTCGGAATGCGTATACAGTGTCTGATCATAGCCACCAGGCCGAGATGGATGACTTCTCGGAGTCACCTCGGAATGCGTATACACATTCTGATCTTATCCCTCAGGCCGAGATGCATGACATCTCGAAGTCACCTCGAATTGCGTATACACACTTTGATCATAGCCATCAGGCCGAGATGGATGACATCTCCAAATCATCTCGAAATGTGTACACACACTTCGATCTTAGCCATCAGGCCGAGATGGATGACATCTCGAAGTAACCTCGAAATGCGTTTACACACTTTGATCTTAGCCATCACGCCGAGATGGATGACTTCTCGGAGTCACCTCGGAAAGTGTATACGCATTCCCATTTTAGCCATCAGGCTGAGATGAATAACTTCTCGGAGTTACCTCGGAATGTGTATACACTTTGATCGTAGCCATCAGGCTGAGATGGATGACTTCGCGGAGTCACCTCGGATGACATTAGCCATCGGGCCGAGATGGATGACATCTCGTAGTCACCTCGAAATGCGTGTACACACTTTGATCTTAGCCATTAGGTCGAGATCCATGACTTCTTGGGGTTACCTCGGAATGCGTATACAGTGTCTGATCATAGCCACCAGGCCGAGATGGATGACTTCTCGGAGTCACCTCGGAATGCGTATACACATTCTGATCTTATCCCTCAGGCCGAGATGCATGACATCTCGAACTCACCTCGAATTGCGTATACACACTTTGATCATAGCCATCAGGCCGAGATGGATGACATCTCCAAATCATCTCGAAATGTGTACACACACTTCGATCTTAGCCATCAGGCCGAGATGGATGACATCTCGAAGTAACCTCGAAATGCGTTTACACACTTTGATCTTAGCCATCACGCCGAGATGGATGACTTCTCGGAGTCACCTCGGAACGTGTATACACAGCTTGACATTAGCCATCAGGCCGAGATGGATGACTTCTCGGAGTCACCTCGGAACGTGTATACACAGCTTGACATTAGCCATCAGGCCGAGATGGATGACTTCTCGGAGTCACCTCGGAACGTGTATACACAGCTTGACATTAGCCATCAGGCCGAGATGGATGACTGCTCGGAGTCACCTCGGAAAGTGTATACACACTTTGATCATAGCCATCAGGCCGAGATGGATGACATTTCACAGTCACCTCGAAATGTGTACACACACGTTGATCTTAGCCATCACGCTAAGATGGATGACTTCTCGGAGTCACCTCGAAATGCGTATACACCGTTTGATCTTACCCCTCAGGCCGAGATCCATGACTTCTTGGAGTCACCTCGGAATGCGTATACAGTGTCTGATCATAGCCATCAGGCCGAGATGGATGACATCTCGTAGTCACCTCGAAATGCGTGTACACACTTTGATCTTAGCCATTAGGTCGAGATCCGTGACTTCTTGGAGTTACCTCGGAATGTGTATACACTTTGATCATAGCCATCAGGCCGAGATGGATGATATCTCGAAGTCACCTCGGAATGTGTATACACTTTAATCATAGGCATCAGGCCGAGATGGACCATATCTCGAAGTCACCTCGAAATACGTATACACACTTTAACCTTAGCCATCAGGCCGAGATCCATGACTTCTTGGAGTCACCTCGCAATGCGTATACAGTGTCTGATCATAGCCACCAGGAAGAGATGGATGACATCTCCAAATCATCTCGAAATGTGTACACACACTTCGATCTTAGCCATCAGGCCGAGATGGATGACATCTCGAAGTAACCTCGAAATGCGTTTACACACTTTGATCTTAGCCATCACGCCGAGATGGATGACTTCTCGGAGTCACCTCGGAAAGTGTATACGCATTCCCATTTTAGCCATCAGGCTGAGATGAATAACTTCTCGGAGTTACCTCGGAATGTGTATACACTTTGATCGTAGCCATCAGGCTGAGATGGATGACTTCTCGGAGTCACCTCGGATGACATTAGCCATCAGGCCGAGATGGATGACGTCTCGGAGTCACCTCGGAATGTGTATACACACTTCGATCTTAGCCATCGGGCCGAGATGGATGACATCTCGTAGTCACCTCGAAATGCGTGTACACACTTTGATCTTAGCCATTAGGTCGAGATCCATGACTTCTTGGAGTTACCTCGGAATGCGTATACAGTGTCTGATCATAGCCACCAGGCCGAGATGGATGACTTCTCGGAGTCACCTCGGAATGCGTATACACATTCTGATCTTATCCCTCAGGCCGAGATGCATGACATCTCGAAGTCACCTCGAATTGCGTATACACACTTTGATCATAGCCATCAGGCCGAGATGGATGACATCTCCAAATCATCTCGAAATGTGTACACACACTTCGATCTTAGCCATCAGGCCGAGATGGATGACATCTCGAAGTAACCTCGAAATGCGTTTACACACTTTGATCTTAGCCATCACGCCGAGATGGATGACTTCTCGGAGTCACCTCGGAACGTGTATACACAGCTTGACATTAGCCATCAGGCCGAGATGGATGACTTCTCGGAGTCACCTCGGAACGTGTATACACAGCTTGACATTAGCCATCAGGCCGAGATGGATGACTGCTCGGAGTCACCTCGGAAAGTGTATACACACTTTGATCATAGCCATCAGGCCGAGATGGATGACATTTCACAGTCACCTCGAAATGTGTACACACACGTTGATCTTAGCCATCACGCTAAGATGGATGACTTCTCGGAGTCACCTCGAAATGCGTATACACACTTTGATCATAGCCATCACGCCGAGATGGATGACTTCTCGGAGTCACCTCGGAACGTGTATACACAGCTTGACATTAGCCATCAGGCCGAGATGGATGACTTCTCGGAGTCACCTCGGAACGTGTATACACAGCTTGACATTAGCCATCAGGCCGAGATGGATGACTGCTCGGAGTCACCTCGGAAAGTGTATACACACTTTGATCATAGCCATCAGGCCGAGATGGATGACATTTCACAGTCACCTCGAAATGTGTACACACACGTTGATCTTAGCCATCACGCTAAGATGGATGACTTCTCGGAGTCACCTCGAAATGCGTATACACACTTTGATCATAGCCATCAGGCCGAGATGGATGACATCTCCAAATCATCTCGAAATGTGTACACACACTTCGATCTTAGCCATCAGGCCGAGATGGATGACATCTCGAAGTAACCTCGAAATGCGTTTACACACTTTGATCTTAGCCATCACGCCGAGATGGATGACTTCTCGGAGTCACCTCGGAAAGTGTATACGCATTCCCATTTTAGCCATCAGGCTGAGATGAATAACTTCTCGGAGTTACCTCGGAATGTGTATACACTTTGATCGTAGCCATCAGGCTGAGATGGATGACTTCGCGGAGTCACCTCGAATGACATTAGCCATCGGGCCGAGATGGATGACATCTCGTAGTCACCTCGAAATGCGTGTACACACTTTGATCTTAGCCATTAGGTCGAGATCCATGACTTCTTGGGGTTACCTCGGAATGCGTATACAGTGTCTGATCATAGCCACCAGGCCGAGATGGATGACTTCTCGGAGTCACCTCGGAATGCGTATACACATTCTGATCTTATCCCTCAGGCCGAGATGCATGACATCTCGAAGTCACCTCGGAATGCGTATACACACTTTGATCATAGCCATCAGGCCGAGATGGATGACATCTCCATATCATCTCGAAATGTGTACACACACTTCGATCTTAGCCATCAGGCCGAGATGGATGACATCTCGAAGTAACCTCGAAATGCGTTTACACACTTTGATCTTAGCCATCACGCCGAGATGGATGACTTCTCGGAGTCACCTCGGAAAGTGTATACGCATTCCCATTTTAGCCATCAGGCTGAGATGAATAACTTCTCGGAGTTACCTCGGAATGTGTATACACTTTGATCGTAGCCATCAGGCTGAGATGGATGACTTCTCGGAGTCACCTCGGATGACATTAGCCATCAGGCCGAGATGGATGACGTCTCGGAGTCACCTCGGAATGTGTATACACACTTCGATCTTAGCCATCGGGCCGAGATGGATGACATCTCGTAGTCACCTCGAAATGCGTGTACACACTTTGATCTTAGCCATTAGGTCGAGATCCATGACTTCTTGGAGTTACCTCGGAATGCGTATACAGTGTCTGATCATAGCCACCAGGCCGAGATGGATGACTTCTCGGAGTCACCTCGGAATGCGTATACACATTCTGATCTTATCCCTCAGGCCGAGATGCATGACATCTCGAAGTCACCTCGAATTGCGTATACACACTTTGATCATAGCCATCAGGCCGAGATGGATGACATCTCCAAATCATCTCGAAATGTGTACACACACTTCGATCTTAGCCATCAGGCCGAGATGGATGACATCTCGAAGTAACCTCGAAATGCGTTTACACACTTTGATCTTAGCCATCACGCCGAGATGGATGACTTCTCGGAGTCACCTCGGAACGTGTATACACAGCTTGACATTAGCCATCAGGCCGAGATGGATGACTTCTCGGAGTCACCTCGGAACGTGTATACACAGCTTGACATTAGCCATCAGGCCGAGATGGATGACTGCTCGGAGTCACCTCGGAAAGTGTATACACACTTTGATCATAGCCATCAGGCCGAGATGGATGACATTTCACAGTCACCTCGAAATGTGTACACACACGTTGATCTTAGCCATCACGCTAAGATGGATGACTTCTCGGAGTCACCTCGAAATGCGTATACACACTTTGATCATAGCCATCACGCCGAGATGGATGACTTCTCGGAGTCACCTCGGAACGTGTATACACAGCTTGACATTAGCCATCAGGCCGAGATGGATGACTTCTCGGAGTCACCTCGGAACGTGTATACACAGCTTGACATTAGCCATCAGGCCGAGATGGATGACTGCTCGGAGTCACCTCGGAAAGTGTATACACACTTTGATCATAGCCATCAGGCCGAGATGGATGACATTTCACAGTCACCTCGAAATGTGTACACACACGTTGATCTTAGCCATCACGCTAAGATGGATGACTTCTCGGAGTCACCTCGAAATGCGTATACACACTTTGATCATAGCCATCAGGCCGAGATGGATGACATCTCCAAATCATCTCGAAATGTGTACACACACTTCGATCTTAGCCATCAGGCCGAGATGGATGACATCTCGAAGTAACCTCGAAATGCGTTTACACACTTTGATCTTAGCCATCACGCCGAGATGGATGACTTCTCGGAGTCACCTCGGAAAGTGTATACGCATTCCCATTTTAGCCATCAGGCTGAGATGAATAACTTCTCGGAGTTACCTCGGAATGTGTATACACTTTGATCGTAGCCATCAGGCTGAGATGGATGACTTCGCGGAGTCACCTCGAATGACATTAGCCATCGGGCCGAGATGGATGACATCTCGTAGTCACCTCGAAATGCGTGTACACACTTTGATCTTAGCCATTAGGTCGAGATCCATGACTTCTTGGGGTTACCTCGGAATGCGTATACAGTGTCTGATCATAGCCACCAGGCCGAGATGGATGACTTCTCGGAGTCACCTCGGAATGCGTATACACATTCTGATCTTATCCCTCAGGCCGAGATGCATGACATCTCGAAGTCACCTCGGAATGCGTATACACACTTTGATCATAGCCATCAGGCCGAGATGGATGACATCTCCAAATCATCTCGAAATGTGTACACACACTTCGATCTTAGCCATCAGGCCGAGATGGATGACATCTCGAAGTAACCTCGAAATGCGTTTACACACTTTGATCTTAGCCATCACGCCGAGATGGATGACTTCTCGGAGTCACCTCGGAAAGTGTATACGCATTCCCATTTTAGCCATCAGGCTGAGATGAATAACTTCTCGGAGTTACCTCGGAATGTGTATACACTTTGATCGTAGCCATCAGGCTGAGATGGATGACTTCTCGGAGTCACCTCGGATGACATTAGCCATCAGGCCGAGATGGATGACGTCTCGGAGTCACCTCGGAATGTGTATACACACTTCGATCTTAGCCATCGGGCCGAGATGGATGACATCTCGTAGTCACCTCGAAATGCGTGTACACACTTTGATCTTAGCCATTAGGTCGAGATCCATGACTTCTTGGAGTTACCTCGGAATGCGTATACAGTGTCTGATCATAGCCACCAGGCCGAGATGGATGACTTCTCGGAGTCACCTCGGAATGCGTATACACATTCTGATCTTATCCCTCAGGCCGAGATGCATGACATCTCGAAGTCACCTCGAATTGCGTATACACACTTTGATCATAGCCATCAGGCCGAGATGGATGACATCTCCAAATCATCTCGAAATGTGTACACACACTTCGATCTTAGCCATCAGGCCGAGATGGATGACATCTCGAAGTAACCTCGAAATGCGTTTACACACTTTGATCTTAGCCATCACGCCGAGATGGATGACTTCTCGGAGTCACCTCGGAACGTGTATACACAGCTTGACATTAGCCATCAGGCCGAGATGGATGACTTCTCGGAGTCACCTCGGAACGTGTATACACAGCTTGACATTAGCCATCAGGCCGAGATGGATGACTGCTCGGAGTCACCTCGGAAAGTGTATACACACTTTGATCATAGCCATCAGGCCGAGATGGATGACATTTCACAGTCACCTCGAAATGTGTACACACACGTTGATCTTAGCCATCACGCTAAGATGGATGACTTCTCGGAGTCACCTCGAAATGCGTATACACACTTTGATCATAGCCATCACGCCGAGATGGATGACTTCTCGGAGTCACCTCGGAACGTGTATACACAGCTTGACATTAGCCATCAGGCCGAGATGGATGACTTCTCGGAGTCACCTCGGAACGTGTATACACAGCTTGACATTAGCCATCAGGCCGAGATGGATGACTGCTCGGAGTCACCTCGGAAAGTGTATACACACTTTGATCATAGCCATCAGGCCGAGATGGATGACATTTCACAGTCACCTCGAAATGTGTACACACACGTTGATCTTAGCCATCACGCTAAGATGGATGACTTCTCGGAGTCACCTCGAAATGCGTATACACACTTTGATCATAGCCATCAGGCCGAGATGGATGACATCTCCAAATCATCTCGAAATGTGTACACACACTTCGATCTTAGCCATCAGGCCGAGATGGATGACATCTCGAAGTAACCT
This sequence comes from Trypoxylon attenuatum, assembly GCA_963989405.1. Classification (NCBI taxonomy): domain Eukaryota; kingdom Metazoa; phylum Arthropoda; class Insecta; order Hymenoptera; family Crabronidae; genus Trypoxylon; species Trypoxylon attenuatum. Next base: position 19,651,761 of record OZ022489.1, read on the forward strand.
CGAAATGCGTTTACACACTTTGATCTTAGCCATCACGCCGAGATGGATGACTTCTCGGAGTCACCTCGGAAAGTGTATACGCATTCCCATTTTAGCCATCAGGCTGAGATGAATAACTTCTCGGAGTTACCTCGGAATGTGTATACACTTTGATCGTAGCCATCAGGCTGAGATGGATGACTTCGCGGAGTCACCTCGAATGACATTAGCCATCGGGCCGAGATGGATGACATCTCGTAGTCACCTCGAAATGCGTGTACACACTTTGATCTTAGCCATTAGGTCGAGATCCATGACTTCTTGGGGTTACCTCGGAATGCGTATACAGTGTCTGATCATAGCCACCAGGCCGAGATGGATGACTTCTCGGAGTCACCTCGGAATGCGTATACACATTCTGATCTTATCCCTCAGGCCGAGATGCATGACATCTCGAAGTCACCTCGGAATGCGTATACACACTTTGATCATAGCCATCAGGCCGAGATGGATGACATCTCCAAATCATCTCGAAATGTGTACACACACTTCGATCTTAGCCATCAGGCCGAGATGGATGACATCTCGAAGTAACCTCGAAATGCGTTTACACACTTTGATCTTAGCCATCACGCCGAGATGGATGACTTCTCGGAGTCACCTCGGAAAGTGTATACGCATTCCCATTTTAGCCATCGGGCTGAGATGAATAACTTCTCGGAGTTACCTCGGAATGTGTATACACTTTGATCGTAGCCATCAGGCTGAGATGGATGACTTCTCGGAGTCACCTCGGATGACATTAGCCATCAGGCCGAGATGGATGACGTCTCGGAGTCACCTCGGAATGTGTATACACACTTCGATCTTAGCCATCGGGCCGAGATGGATGACATCTCGTAGTCACCTCGAAATGCGTGTACACACTTTGATCTTAGCCATTAGGTCGAGATCCATGACTTCTTGGAGTTACCTCGGAATGCGTATACAGTGTCTGATCATAGCCACCAGGCCGAGATGGATGACTTCTCGGAGTCACCTCGGAATGCGTATACACATTCTGATCTTATCCCTCAGGCCGAGATGCATGACATCTCGAAGTCACCTCGAATTGCGTATACACACTTTGATCATAGCCATCAGGCCGAGATGGATGACATCTCCAAATCATCTCGAAATGTGTACACACACTTCGATCTTAGCCATCAGGCCGAGATGGATGACATCTCGAAGTAACCTCGAAATGCGTTTACACACTTTGATCTTAGCCATCACGCCGAGATGGATGACTTCTCGGAGTCACCTCGGAACGTGTATACACAGCTTGACATTAGCCATCAGGCCGAGATGGATGACTTCTCGGAGTCACCTCGGAACGTGTATACACAGCTTGACATTAGCCATCAGGCCGAGATGGATGACTTCTCGGAGTCACCTCGGAACGTGTATACACAGCTTGACATTAGCCATCAGGCCGAGATGGATGACTGCTCGGAGTCACCTCGGAAAGTGTATACACACTTTGATCATAGCCATCAGGCCGAGATGGATGACATTTCACAGTCACCTCGAAATGTGTACACACACGTTGATCTTAGTCATCACGCTAAGATGGATGACTTCTCGGAGTCACCTCGAAATGCGTATACACCGTTTGATCTTACCCCTCAGGCCGAGATCCATGACTTCTTGGAGTCACCTCGGAACGCGTATACAGTGTCTGATCATAGCCATCAGGCCGAGATGGATGACATCTCGTAGTCACCTCGAAATGCGTGTACACACTTTGATCTTAGCCATTAGGTCGAGATCCGTGACTTCTTGGAGTTACCTCGGAATGTGTATACACTTTGATCATAGCCATCAGGCCGAGATGGATGATATCTCGAAGTCACCTCGGAATGTGTATACACTTTGATCATAGGCATCAGGCCGAGATGGACCATATCTCGAAGTCACCTCGAATTGCGTATACACACTTTGATCATAGCCTTCAGGCCGAGATGGATGACATCTCCAAATCATCTCGAAATGTGTACACACACTTCGATCTTAGCCATCAGGCCGAGATGGATGACATCTCGAAGTAACCTCGAAATGCGTTTACACACTTTGATCTTAGCCATCACGCCGAGATGGATGACTTCTCGGAGTCACCTCGGAACGTGTATACACAGCTTGACATTAGCCATCAGGCCGAGATGGATGACTTCTCGGAGTCACCTCGGAACGTGTATACACAGCTTGACATTAGCCATCAGGCCGAGATGGATGACTTCTCGGAGTCACCTCGGAACGTGTATACACAGCTTGACATTAGCCATCAGGCCGAGATGGATGACTGCTCGGAGTCACCTCGGAAAGTGTATACACACTTTGATCATAGCCATCAGGCCGAGATGGATGACATTTCACAGTCACCTCGAAATGTGTACACACACGTTGATCTTAGCCATCACGCTAAGATGGATGACTTCTCGGAGTCACCTCGAAATGCGTATACACCGTTTGATCTTACCCCTCAGGCCGAGATCCATGACTTCTTGGAGTCACCTCGGAATGCGTATACAGTGTCTGATCATAGCCATCAGGCCGAGATGGATGACATCTCGTAGTCACCTCGAAATGCGTGTACACACTTTGATCTTAGCCATTAGGTCGAGATCCGTGACTTCTTGGAGTTACCTCGGAATGTGTATACACTTTGATCATAGCCATCAGGCCGAGATGGATGATATCTCGAAGTCACCTCGGAATGTGTATACACTTTGATCATAGGCATCAGGCCGAGATGGACCATATCTCGAAGTCACCTCGAAATACGTATACACACTTTAACCTTAGCCATCAGGCCGAGATCCATGACTTCTTGGAGTCACCTCGCAATGCGTATACAGTGTCTGATCATAGCCACCAGGAAGAGATGGATGACTTCTCGTAGTCACCGCGAAATGCGTGTACACACTTTGATCTTAGCCATTAGGTCGAGATCCATGACTTCTTGGAGTTACCTCGGAATGCGTATACAGTGTCTGATCATAGCCACCAGGCCGAGATGGATGACTTCTCGGAGCCACCTCGGAATGCGTATACACATTCTGATCTTATCCCTCAGGCCGAGATGCATGACATCTCGAAGTCACCTCGAATTGCGTATACACACTTTGATCATAGCCATCAGGCCGAGATGGATGACATCTCCAAATCATCTCGAAATGTGTACACACACTTCGATCTTAGCCATCAGGCCGAGATGGATGACATCTCGAAGTAACCTCGTAATGCGTTTACACACTTTGATCTTAGCCATCAGGCCGAGATGGATGACTTCTCGGAGTCACCTCGGAACGTGTATACACAGCTTGACATTAGCCATCAGGCCGAGATGGATGATATCTCGAAGTCACCTCGGAATGTGTATACACTTTGATCATAGGCATCAGGCCGAGATGGACCATATCTCGAAGTCACCTCGAAATACGTATACACACTTTGACCTTAGCCATCAGGCCGAGATCCATGACTTCTTGGAGTCACCTCGCAATGCGTATACAGTGTCTGATCATAGCCACCAGGAAGAGATGGATGACTTCTCGTAGTCACCGCGAAATGCGTGTACACACTTTGATCTTAGCCATTAGGTCGAGATCCATGACTTCTTGGAGTTACCTCGGAATGCGTATACAGTGTCTGATCATAGCCACCAGGCCGAGATGGATGACTTCTCGGAGTCACCTCGGAATGCGTATGCACATTCTGATCTTATCCCTCAGGCCGAGATGCATGACATCTCGAAGTCACCTCGAATTGCGTATACACACTTTGATCATAGCCATCAGGCCGAGATGGATGACATCTCCAAATCATCTCGAAATGTGTACACACACTTCGATCTTAGCCATCAGGCCGAGATGGATGACATCTCGAAGTAACCTCGAAATGCGTTTACACACTTTGATCTTAGCCATCACGCCGAGATGGATGACTTCTCGGAGTCACCTCGGAAAGTGTATACGCATTCCCATTTTAGCCATCAGGCTGAGATGAATAACTTCTCGGAGTTACCTCGGAATGTGTATACAGTTTGATCGTAGCCATCAGGCTGAGATGGATGACTTCTCGGAGTCACCTCGGATGACATTAGCCATCAGGCCGAGATGGATGACGTCTCGGAGTCACCTCGGAATGTGTATACACACTTCGATCTTAGCCATCGGGCCGAGATGGATGACATCTCGTAGTCACCTCGAAATGCGTGTACACACTTTGATCTTAGCCATTAGGTCGAGATCCATGACTTCTTGGAGTTACCTCGGAATGCGTATACAGTGTCTGATCATAGCCACCAGGCCGAGATGGATGACTTCTCGGAGTCACCTCGGAATGCGTATACACATTCTGATCTTATCCCTCAGGCCGAGATGCATGACATCTCGAAGTCACCTCGAATTGCGTATACACACTTTGATCATAGCCATCAGGCCGAGATGGATGACATCTCCAAATCATCTCGAAATGTGTACACACACTTCGATCTTAGCCATCAGGCCGAGATAGATGACATCTCGAAGTAACCTCGAAATGCGTTTACACACTTTGATCTTAGCCATCACGCCGAGATGGATGACTTCTCGGAGTCACCTCGGAACGTGTATACACAGCTTGACATTAGCCATCAGGCCGAGATGGATGACTTCTCGGAGTCACCTCGGAACGTGTATACACAGCTTGACATTAGCCATCAGGCCGAGATGGATGACTGCTCGGAGTCACCTCGAAATGCGTGTACACACTTTGATCTTAGCCATTAGGTCGAGATCCGTGACTTCTTGGAGTTACCTCGGAATGTGTATACACTTTGATCATAGCCATCAGGCCGAGATGGATGATATCTCGAAGTCACCTCGGAATGTGTATACACTTTGATCATAGGCATCAGGCCGAGATGGACCATATCTCGAAGTCACCTCGAAATACGTATACACACTTTGACCTTAGCCATCAGGCCGAGATCCATGACTTCTTGGAGTCACCTCGCAATGCGTATACAGTGTCTGATCATAGCCACCAGGAAGAGATGGATGACTTCTCGTAGTCACCGCGAAATGCGTGTACACACTTTGATCTTAGCCATTAGGTCGAGATCCATGACTTCTTGGAGTTACCTCGGAATGCGTATACAGTGTCTGATCATAGCCACCAGGTCGAGATGGATGACTTCTCGGAGTCACCTCGGAATGCGTATACACATTCTGATCTTATCCCTCAGGCCGAGATGCATGACATCTCGAAGTCACCTCGAATTGCGTATACACACTTTGATCATAGCCATCAGGCCGAGATGGATGACATCTCCAAATCATCTCGAAATGTGTACACACACTTCGATCTTAGCCATCAGGCCGAGGTGGATGACATCTCGAAGTAACCTCGAAATGCGTTTACACACTTTGATCTTAGCCATCACGCCGAGATGGATGACTTCTCGGAGTCACCTCGGAACGTGTATACACAGTTTGACACTAGCCATCAGGCCGAGATGGATGACTTCTCGGAGTCACCTCGGAACGTGTATACACAGCTTGACATTAGCCATCAGGCCGAGATGGATGACTGCTCGGAGTCCCCTCGGAAAGTGTATACACAGCTTGACATTAGCCATCAGGCCGAGATGGATGACTGCTCGGAGTCACCTCGAAATGCGTGTACACACTTTGATCTTAGCCATTAGGTCGAGATCCGTGACTTCTTGGAGTTACCTCGGAATGTGTATACACTTTGATCATAGCCATCAGGCCGAGATGGATGATATCTCGAAGTCACCTCGGAATGTGTATACACTTTGATCATAGGCATCAGGCCGAGATGGACCATATCTCGAAGTCACCTCGAAATACGTATACACACTTTGACCTTAGCCATCAGGCCGAGATCCATGACTTCTTGGAGTCACCTCGCAATGCGTATACAGTGTCTGATCATAGCCACCAGGAAGAGATGGATGACTTCTCGTAGTCACCGCGAAATGCGTGTACACACTTTGATCTTAGCCATTAGGTCGAGATCCATGACTTCTTGGAGTTACCTCGGAATGCGTATACAGTGTCTGATCATAGCCACCAGGTCGAGATGGATGACTTCTCGGAGTCACCTCGGAATGCGTATACACATTCTGATCTTATCCCTCAGGCCGAGATGCATGACATCTCGAAGTCACCTCGAATTGCGTATACACACTTTGATCATAGCCATCAGGCCGAGATGGATGACATCTCCAAATCATCTCGAAATGTGTACACACACTTCGATCTTAGCCATCAGGCCGAGGTGGATGACATCTCGAAGTAACCTCGAAATGCGTTTACACACTTTGATCTTAGCCATCACGCCGAGATGGATGACTTCTCGGAGTCACCTCGGAACGTGTATACACAGTTTGACACTAGCCATCAGGCCGAGATGGATGACTTCTCGGAGTCACCTCGGAACGTGTATACACAGCTTGACATTAGCCATCAGGCCGAGATGGATGACTGCTCGGAGTCCCCTCGGAAAGTGTATACACACTTTGATCATAGCCATCAGGCCGAGATGGATGACATTTCAAAGTCACCTCGAAATGTGTACACACACGTTGATCTTAGCCATCACGCTAAGATGGATGACTTCTCGGAGTCACCTCGGATGACATTAGCCATCAGGCCGAGATGGATGACGTCTCGGAGTCACCTCGGAATGCGTATACAGTGTCTGATCATAGCCATCAGGCCGAGATGGATGACATCTCGTAGTCACCTCGAAATGCGTGTACACACTTTGATCTTAGCCATTAGGTCGAGATCCGTGACTTCTTGGAGTTACCTCGGAATGTGTATACACTTCGATCTTAGCCATCAGGCCGAGATGGATGACATCTCGAAGTAACCTCGAAATGCGTTTACACACTTTGATCTTAGTCATCACGCCGAGATGGATGACTTCTCGGAGTCACCTCGGAAAGTGTATACGCGTCCCATTTTAGCCATCAGGCTGAGATGAATAACTTCTCGGAGTTACCTCGGAATGTGTATACACTTTGATCGTAGCCATCAGGCTGAGATGGATGACTTCTCGGAGTCACCTCGGATGACATTAGCCATCAGGCCGAGATGGATGACGTCTCGGAGTCACCTCGGAATGTGTATACACACTTCGATCTTAGCCATCGGGCCGAGATGGATGACATCTCGTAGTCACCTCGAAATGCGTGTACACACTTTGATCTTAGCCATTAGGTCGAGATCCATGACTTCTTGGAGTTACCTCGGAATGCGTATACAGTGTCTGATCATAGCCATCAGGCCGAGATGGATGACTTCTCGGAGTCACCTCGGAACGTGTATACACAGCTTGACATTAGCCATCAGGCCGAGATGGATGACTGCTCGGAGTCACCTCGAAATGCGTGTACACACTTTGATCTTAGCCATTAGGTCGAGATCCGTGACTTCTTGGAGTTACCTCGGAATGTGTATACACTTTGATCATAGCCATCAGGCCGAGATGGATGATATCTCGAAGTCACCTCGGAATGTGTATACACTTTGATCATAGGCATCAGGCCGAGATGGACCATATCTCGAAGTCACCTCGAAATACGTATACACACTTTGACCTTAGCCATCAGGCCGAGATCCATGACTTCTTGGAGTCACCTCGGAATGCGTATACAGTGTCTGATCATAGCCATCAGGCCGAGATGGATGACATCTCGTAGTCACCTCGAAATGCGTGTACACACTTTGATCTTAGCCATTAGGTCGAGATCCGTGACTTCTTGGAGTTACCTCGGAATGTGTATACACTTTGATCATAGCCATCAGGCCGAGATGGATGATATCTCGAAGTCACCTCGGAATGTGTATACACTTTGATCATAGGCATCAGGCCGAGATGGACCATATCTCGAAGTCACCTCGAAATACGTATACACACTTTAACCTTAGCCATCAGGCCGAGATCCATGACTTCTTGGAGTCACCTCGCAATGCGTATACAGTGTCTGATCATAGCCACCAGGAAGAGATGGATGACTTCTCGTAGTCACCGCGAAATGCGTGTACACACTTTGATCTTAGCCATTAGGTCGAGATCCATGACTTCTTGGAGTTACCTCGGAATGCGTATACAGTGTCTGATCATAGCCACCAGGCCGAGATGGATGACTTCTCGGAGCCACCTCGGAATGCGTATACACATTCTGATCTTATCCCTCAGGCCGAGATGCATGACATCTCGAAGTCACCTCGAATTGCGTATACACACTTTGATCATAGCCATCAGGCCGAGATGGATGACATCTCCAAATCATCTCGAAATGTGTACACACACTTCGATCTTAGCCATCAGGCCGAGATGGATGACATCTCGAAGTAACCTCGAAATGCGTTTACACACTTTGATCTTAGCCATCAGGCCGAGATGGATGACTTCTCGGAGTCACCTCGGAACGTGTATACACAGCTTGACATTAGCCATCAGGCCGAGATGGATGATATCTCGAAGTCACCTCGGAATGTGTATACACTTTGATCATAGGCATCAGGCCGAGATGGACCATATCTCGAAGTCACCTCGAAATACGTATACACACTTTGACCTTAGCCATCAGGCCGAGATCCATGACTTCTTGGAGTCACCTCGCAATGCGTATACAGTGTCTGATCATAGCCACCAGGAAGAGATGGATGACTTCTCGTAGTCACCGCGAAATGCGTGTACACACTTTGATCTTAGCCATTAGGTCGAGATCCATGACTTCTTGGAGTTACCTCGGAATGCGTATACAGTGTCTGATCATAGCCACCAGGCCGAGATGGATGACTTCTCGGAGTCACCTCGGAATGCGTATGCACATTCTGATCTTATCCCTCAGGCCGAGATGCATGACATCTCGAAGTCACCTCGAATTGCGTATACACACTTTGATCATAGCCATCAGGCCGAGATGGATGACATCTCCAAATCATCTCGAAATGTGTACACACACTTCGATCTTAGCCATCAGGCCGAGATGGATGACATCTCGAAGTAACCTCGAAATGCGTTTACACACTTTGATCTTAGCCATCACGCCGAGATGGATGACTTCTCGGAGTCACCTCGGAAAGTGTATACGCATTCCCATTTTAGCCATCAGGCTGAGATGAATAACTTCTCGGAGTTACCTCGGAATGTGTATACACTTTGATCGTAGCCATCAGGCTGAGATGGATGACTTCTCGGAGTCACCTCGGATGACATTAGCCATCAGGCCGAGATGGATGACGTCTCGGAGTCACCTCGGAATGTGTATACACACTTCGATCTTAGCCATCGGGCCGAGATGGATGACATCTCGTAGTCACCTCGAAATGCGTGTACACACTTTGATCTTAGCCATTAGGTCGAGATCCATGACTTCTTGGAGTTACCTCGGAATGCGTATACAGTGTCTGATCATAGCCACCAGGCCGAGATGGATGACTTCTCGGAGTCACCTCGGAATGCGTATACACATTCTGATCTTATCCCTCAGGCCGAGATGCATGACATCTCGGAGTCACCTCGAATTGCGTATACACACTTTGATCATAGCCATCAGGCCGAGATGGATGACATCTCCAAATCATCTCGAAATGTGTACACACACTTCGATCTTAGCCATCAGGCCGAGATAGATGACATCTCGAAGTAACCTCGAAATGCGTTTACACACTTTGATCTTAGCCATCACGCCGAGATGGATGACTTCTCGGAGTCACCTCGGAACGTGTATACACAGCTTGACATTAGCCATCAGGCCGAGATGGATGACTTCTCGGAGTCACCTCGGAACGTGTATACACAGCTTGACATTAGCCATCAGGCCGAGATGGATGACTGCTCGGAGTCACCTCGAAATGCGTGTACACACTTTGATCTTAGCCATTAGGTCGAGATCCGTGACTTCTTGGAGTTACCTCGGAATGTGTATACACTTTGATCATAGCCATCAGGCCGAGATGGATGATATCTCGAAGTCACCTCGGAATGTGTATACACTTTGATCACAGGCATCAGGCCGAGATGGACCATATCTCGAAGTCACCTCGAAATACGTATACACACTTTGACCTTAGCCATCAGGCCGAGATCCATGACTTCTTGGAGTCACCTCGCAATGCGTATACAGTGTCTGATCATAGCCACCAGGAAGAGATGGATGACTTCTCGTAGTCACCGCGAAATGCGTGTACACACTTTGATCTTAGCCATTAGGTCGAGATCCATGACTTCTTGGAGTTACCTCGGAATGCGTATACAGTGTCTGATCATAGCCACCAGGTCGAGATGGATGACTTCTCGGAGTCACCTCGGAATGCGTATACACATTCTGATCTTATCCCTCAGGCCGAGATGCATGACATCTCGAAGTCACCTCGAATTGCGTATACACACTTTGATCATAGCCATCAGGCCGAGATGGATGACATCTCCAAATCATCTCGAAATGTGTACACACACTTCGATCTTAGCCATCAGGCCGAGGTGGATGACATCTCGAAGTAACCTCGAAATGCGTTTACACACTTTGATCTTAGCCATCACGCCGAGATGGATGACTTCTCGGAGTCACCTCGGAACGTGTATACACAGTTTGACACTAGCCATCAGGCCGAGATGGATGACTTCTCGGAGTCACCTCGGAACGTGTATACACAGCTTGACATTAGCCATCAGGCCGAGATGGATGACTGCTCGGAGTCCCCTCGGAATGCGTATACAGTGTCTGATCATAGCCATCAGGCCGAGATGGATGACATCTCGTAGTCACCTCGAAATGCGTGTACACACTTTGATCTTAGCCATTAGGTCGAGATCCGTGACTTCTTGGAGTTACCTCGGAATGTGTATACACTTCGATCTTAGCCATCAGGCCGAGATGGATGACATCTCGAAGTAACCTCGAAATGCGTTTACACACTTTGATCTTAGTCATCACGCCGAGATGGATGACTTCTCGGAGTCACCTCGGAAAGTGTATACGCGTCCCATTTTAGCCATCAGGCTGAGATGAATAACTTCTCGGAGTTACCTCGGAATGTGTATACACTTTGATCGTAGCCATCAGGCTGAGATGGATGACTTCTCGGAGTCACCTCGGATGACATTAGCCATCAGGCCGAGATGGATGACGTCTCGGAGTCACCTCGGAATGTGTATACACACTTCGATCTTAGCCATCGGGCCGAGATGGATGACATCTCGTAGTCACCTCGAAATGCGTGTACACACTTTGATCTTAGCCATTAGGTCGAGATCCATGACTTCTTGGAGTTACCTCGGAATGCGTATACAGTGTCTGATCATAGCCATCAGGCCGAGGTGGATGACATCTCGAAGTAACCTCGAAATGCGTTTACACACTTTGATCTTAGCCATCACGCCGAGATGGATGACTTCTCGGAGTCACCTCGGAACGTGTATACACAGTTTGACACTAGCCATCAGGCCGAGATGGATGACTTCTCGGAGTCACCTCGGAACGTGTATACACAGCTTGACATTAGCCATCAGGCCGAGATGGATGACTGCTCGGAGTCCCCTCGGAATGCGTATACAGTGTCTGATCATAGCCATCAGGCCGAGATGGATGACATCTCGTAGTCACCTCGAAATGCGTGTACACACTTTGATCTTAGCCATTAGGTCGAGATCCGTGACTTCTTGGAGTTACCTCGGAATGTGTATACACTTCGATCTTAGCCATCAGGCCGAGATGGATGACATCTCGAAGTAACCTCGAAATGCGTTTACACACTTTGATCTTAGTCATCACGCCGAGATGGATGACTTCTCGGAGTCACCTCGGAAAGTGTATACGCGTCCCATTTTAGCCATCAGGCTGAGATGAATAACTTCTCGGAGTTACCTCGGAATGTGTATACACTTTGATCGTAGCCATCAGGCTGAGATGGATGACTTCTCGGAGTCACCTCGGATGACATTAGCCATCAGGCCGAGATGGATGACGTCTCGGAGTCACCTCGGAATGTGTATACACACTTCGATCTTAGCCATCGGGCCGAGATGGATGACATCTCGTAGTCACCTCGAAATGCGTGTACACACTTTGATCTTAGCCATTAGGTCGAGATCCATGACTTCTTGGAGTTACCTCGGAATGCGTATACAGTGTCTGATCATAGCCATCAGGCCGAGATGGATGACTTCTCGGAGTCACCTCGGAACGTGTATACACAGCTTGACATTAGCCATCAGGCCGAGATGGATGACTGCTCGGAGTCACCTCGAAATGCGTGTACACACTTTGATCTTAGCCATTAGGTCGAGATCCGTGACTTCTTGGAGTTACCTCGGAATGTGTATACACTTTGATCATAGCCATCAGGCCGAGATGGATGATATCTCGAAGTCACCTCGGAATGTGTATACACTTTGATCATAGGCATCAGGCCGAGATGGACCATATCTCGAAGTCACCTCGAAATACGTATACACACTTTGACCTTAGCCATCAGGCCGAGATCCATGACTTCTTGGAGTCACCTCGCAATGCGTATACAGTGTCTGATCATAGCCACCAGGAAGAGATGGATGACTTCTCGTAGTCACCGCGAAATGCGTGTACACACTTTGATCTTAGCCATTAGGTCGAGATCCATGACTTCTTGGAGTTACCTCGGAATGCGTATACAGTGTCTGATCATAGCCACCAGGCCGAGATGGATGACTTCTCGGAGTCACCTCGGAATGCGTATACACATTCTGATCTTATCCCTCAGGCCGAGATGCATGACATCTCGAAGTCACCTCGAATTGCGTATACACACTTTGATCATAGCCATCAGGCCGAGATGGATGACATCTCCAAATCATCTCGAAATGTGTACACACACTTCGATCTTAGCCATCAGGCCGAGGTGGATGACATCTCGAAGTAACCTCGAAATGCGTTTACACACTTTGATCTTAGCCATCAGGCCGAGATGGATGACTTCTCGGAGTCACCTCGGAACGTGTATACACAGCTTGACATTAGCCATCAGGCCGAGATGGATGACTGCTCGGAGTCCCCTCGGAAAGTGTATACACACTTTGATCGTAGCCATCAGGCCGAGATGGATGACATTTCAAAGTCACCTCGAAATGTGTACACACACGTTGATCTTAGCCATCACGCTAAGATGGATGACTTCTCGGAGTCACCTCGGAAAGTGTATACGCGTCCCATTTTAGCCATCAGGCTGAGATGAATAACTTCTCGGAGTTACCTCGGAATGTGTATACACTTTGATCGTAGCCATCAGGCTGAGATGGATGACTTCTCGGAGTCACCTCGGATGACATTAGCCATCAGGCCGAGATGGATGACGTCTCGGAGTCACCTCGGAATGTGTATACACACTTCGATCTTAGCCATCGGGCCGAGATGGATGACATCTCGTAGTCACCTCGAAATGCGTGTACACACTTTGATCTTAGCCATTAGGTCGAGATCCATGACTTCTTGGAGTTACCTCGGAATGCGTATACAGTGTCTGATCATAGCCATCAGGCCGAGGTGGATGACATCTCGAAGTAACCTCGAAATGCGTTTACACACTTTGATCTTAGCCATCACGCCGAGATGGATGACTTCTCGGAGTCACCTCGGAACGTGTATACACAGTTTGACACTAGCCATCAGGCCGAGATGGATGACTTCTCGGAGTCACCTCGGAACGTGTATACACAGCTTGACATTAGCCATCAGGCCGAGATGGATGACTGCTCGGAGTCCCCTCGGAATGCGTATACAGTGTCTGATCATAGCCATCAGGCCGAGATGGATGACATCTCGTAGTCACCTCGAAATGCGTGTACACACTTTGATCTTAGCCATTAGGTCGAGATCCGTGACTTCTTGGAGTTACCTCGGAATGTGTATACACTTCGATCTTAGCCATCAGGCCGAGATGGATGACATCTCGAAGTAACCTCGAAATGCGTTTACACACTTTGATCTTAGTCATCACGCCGAGATGGATGACTTCTCGGAGTCACCTCGGAAAGTGTATACGCGTCCCATTTTAGCCATCAGGCTGAGATGAATAACTTCTCGGAGTTACCTCGGAATGTGTATACACTTTGATCGTAGCCATCAGGCTGAGATGGATGACTTCTCGGAGTCACCTCGGATGACATTAGCCATCAGGCCGAGATGGATGACGTCTCGGAGTCACCTCGGAATGTGTATACACACTTCGATCTTAGCCATCGGGCCGAGATGGATGACATCTCGTAGTCACCTCGAAATGCGTGTACACACTTTGATCTTAGCCATTAGGTCGAGATCCATGACTTCTTGGAGTTACCTCGGAATGCGTATACAGTGTCTGATCATAGCCATCAGGCCGAGATGGATGACTTCTCGGAGTCACCTCGGAACGTGTATACACAGCTTGACATTAGCCATCAGGCCGAGATGGATGACTGCTCGGAGTCACCTCGAAATGCGTGTACACACTTTGATCTTAGCCATTAGGTCGAGATCCGTGACTTCTTGGAGTTACCTCGGAATGTGTATACACTTTGATCATAGCCATCAGGCCGAGATGGATGATATCTCGAAGTCACCTCGGAATGTGTATACACTTTGATCATAGGCATCAGGCCGAGATGGACCATATCTCGAAGTCACCTCGAAATACGTATACACACTTTGACCTTAGCCATCAGGCCGAGATCCATGACTTCTTGGAGTCACCTCGCAATGCGTATACAGTGTCTGATCATAGCCACCAGGAAGAGATGGATGACTTCTCGTAGTCACCGCGAAATGCGTGTACACACTTTGATCTTAGCCATTAGGTCGAGATCCATGACTTCTTGGAGTTACCTCGGAATGCGTATACAGTGTCTGATCATAGCCACCAGGCCGAGATGGATGACTTCTCGGAGTCACCTCGGAATGCGTATACACATTCTGATCTTATCCCTCAGGCCGAGATGCATGACATCTCGAAGTCACCTCGAATTGCGTATACACACTTTGATCATAGCCATCAGGCCGAGATGGATGACATCTCCAAATCATCTCGAAATGTGTACACACACTTCGATCTTAGCCATCAGGCCGAGGTGGATGACATCTCGAAGTAACCTCGAAATGCGTTTACACACTTTGATCTTAGCCATCAGGCCGAGATGGATGACTTCTCGGAGTCACCTCGGAACGTGTATACACAGCTTGACATTAGCCATCAGGCCGAGATGGATGACTGCTCGGAGTCCCCTCGGAAAGTGTATACACACTTTGATCGTAGCCATCAGGCCGAGATGGATGACATTTCAAAGTCACCTCGAAATGTGTACACACACGTTGATCTTAGCCATCACGCTAAGATGGATGACTTCTCGGAGTCACCTCGGAAAGTGTATACGCGTCCCATTTTAGCCATCAGGCTGAGATGAATAACTTCTCGGAGTTACCTCGGAATGTGTATACACTTTGATCGTAGCCATCAGGCTGAGATGGATGACTTCTCGGAGTCACCTCGGATGACATTAGCCATCAGGCCGAGATGGATGACGTCTCGGAGTCACCTCGGAATGTGTATACACACTTCGATCTTAGCCATCGGGCCGAGATGGATGACATCTCGTAGTCACCTCGAAATGCGTGTACACACTTTGATCTTAGCCATTAGGTCGAGATCCATGACTTCTTGGAGTTACCTCGGAATGCGTATACAGTGTCTGATCATAGCCACCAGGCCGAGATGGATGACTTCTCGGAGTCACCTCGGAATGCGTATACACATTCTGATCTTATCCCTCAGGCCGAGATGCATGACATCTCGAAGTCACCTCGAATTGCGTATACACACTTTGATCATAGCCATCAGGCCGAGATGGATGACATCTCCAAATCATCTCGAAATGTGTACACACACTTCGATCTTAGCCATCAGGCCGAGATAGATGACATCTCGAAGTAACCTCGAAATGCGTTTACACACTTTGATCTTAGCCATCACGCCGAGATGGATGACTTCTCGGAGTCACCTCGGAACGTGTATACACAGCTTGACATTAGCCATCAGGCCGAGATGGATGACTTCTCGGAGTCACCTCGGAACGTGTATACACAGCTTGACATTAGCCATCAGGCCGAGATGGATGACTGCTCGGAGTCACCTCGAAATGCGTGTACACACTTTGATCTTAGCCATTAGGTCGAGATCCGTGACTTCTTGGAGTTACCTCGGAATGTGTATACACTTTGATCATAGCCATCAGGCCGAGATGGATGATATCTCGAAGTCACCTCGGAATGTGTATACACTTTGATCATAGGCATCAGGCCGAGATGGACCATATCTCGAAGTCACCTCGAAATACGTATACACACTTTGACCTTAGCCATCAGGCCGAGATCCATGACTTCTTGGAGTCACCTCGCAATGCGTATACAGTGTCTGATCATAGCCACCAGGAAGAGATGGATGACTTCTCGTAGTCACCGCGAAATGCGTGTACACACCTTGATCTTAGCCATTAGGTCGAGATCCATGACTTCTTGGAGTTACCTCGGAATGCGTATACAGTGTCTGATCATAGCCACCAGGCCGAGATGGATGACTTCTCGGAGTCACCTCGGAATGCGTATACACATTCTGATCTTATCCCTCAGGCCGAGATGCATGACATCTCGAAGTCACCTCGAATTGCGTATACACACTTTGATCATAGCCATCAGGCCGAGATGGATGACATCTCCAAATCATCTCGAAATGTGTACACACACTTCGATCTTAGCCATCAGGCCGAGATGGATGACATCTCGAAGTAACCTCGAAATGCGTTTACACACTTTGATCTTAGCCATCACGCCGAGATGGATGACTTCTCGGAGTCACCTCGGAACGTGTATACACAGTTTGACACTAGCCATCAGGCCCAGATGGATGACTTCTCGGAGTCACCTCGGAACGTGTATACACAGCTTGACATTAGCCATCAGGCCGAGATGGATGACTGCTCGGAGTCCCCTCGGAAAGTGTATACACACTTTGATCATAGCCATCAGGCCGAGATGGATGACATTTCAAAGTCACCTCGAAATGTGTACACACACGTTGATCTTAGCCATCACGCTAAGATGGATGACTTCTCGGAGTCACCTCGAAATGCGTATACACAGTTTGATCTTACCCCTCAGGCCGAGTTCCATGACTTCTTGGAGTCACCTCGGAATGCGTATACAGTGTCTGATCATAGCCATCAGGCCGAGATGGATGACATCTCGTAGTCACCTCGAAATGCGTGTACACACTTTGATCTTAGCCATTAGGTCGAGATCCATGACTTCTTGGAGTTACCTCGGAATGCGTATACAGTGTCTGATCATAGCCACCAGGCCGAGATGGATGACTTCTCGGAGTCACCTCGGAATGCGTATACACATTCTGATCTTATCCCTCAGGCCGAGATGCATGACATCTCGAAGTCACCTCGAATTGCGTATACACACTTTGATCATAGCCATCAGGCCGAGATGGATGACATCTCCAAATCATCTCGAAATGTGTACACACACTTCGATCTTAGACATCAGGCCGAGGTGGATGACATCTCGAAGTAACCTCGAAATGCGTTTACACACTTTGATCTTAGCCATCAGGCCGAGATGGATGACTTCTCGGAGTCACCTCGGAACGGGTATACACAGCTTGACATTAGCCATCAGGCCGAGATGGATGACTGCTCGGAGTCCCCTCGGAAAGTGTATACACACTTTGATCGTAGCCATCAGGCCGAGATGGATGACATTTCAAAGTCACCTCGAAATGTGTACACACACGTTGATCTTAGCCATCACGCTAAGATGGATGACTTCTCGGAGTCACCTCGGATGACATTAGCCATCAGGCCGAGATGGATGACGTCTCGGAGTCACCTCGGAATGCGTATACAGTGTCTGATCATAGCCATCAGGCCGAGATGGATGACATCTCGTAGTCACCTCGAAATGCGTGTACACACTTTGATCTTAGCCATTAGGTCGAGATCCGTGACTTCTTGGAGTTACCTCGGAATGTGTATACACTTCGATCTTAGCCATCAGGCCGAGATGGATGACATCTCGAAGTAACCTCGAAATGCGTTTACACACTTTGATCTTAGCCATCACGCCGAGATGGATGACTTCTCGGAGTCACCTCGGAAAGTGTATACGCGTCCCATTTTAGCCATCAGGCTGAGATGAATAACTTCTCGGAGTTACCTCGGAATGTGTATACACTTTGATCGTAGCCATCAGGCTGAGATGGATGACTTCTCGGAGTCACCTCGGATGACATTAGCCATCAGGCCGAGATGGATGACGTCTCGGAGTCACCTCGGAATGTGTATACACACTTCGATCTTAGCCATCAGGCCGAGATGGATGACTTCTCGGAGTCACCTCGGAACGTGTATACACAGCTTGACATTAGCCATCAGGCCGAGATGGATGATATCTCGAAGTCACCTCGGAATGTGTATACACTTTGATCATAGGCATCAGGCCGAGATGGACCATATCTCGAAGTCACCTCGAAATACGTATACACACTTTGACCTTAGCCATCAGGCCGAGATCCATGACTTCTTGGAGTCACCTCGCAATGCGTATACAGTGTCTGATCATAGCCACCAGGAAGAGATGGATGACTTCTCGTAGTCACCGCGAAATGCGTGTACACACTTTGATCTTAGCCATTAGGTCGAGATCCATGACTTCTTGGAGTTACCTCGGAATGCGTATACAGTGTCTGATCATAGCCACCAGGCCGAGATGGATGACTTCTCGGAGTCACCTCGGAATGCGTATGCACATTCTGATCTTATCCCTCAGGCCGAGATGCATGACATCTCGAAGTCACCTCGAATTGCGTATACACACTTTGATCATAGCCATCAGGCCGAGATGGATGACATCTCCAAATCATCTCGAAATGTGTACACACACTTCGATCTTAGCCATCAGGCCGAGATGGATGACATCTCGAAGTAACCTCGAAATGCGTTTACACACTTTGATCTTAGCCATCACGCCGAGATGGATGACTTCTCGGAGTCACCTCGGAAAGTGTATACGCATTCCCATTTTAGCCATCAGGCTGAGATGAATAACTTCTCGGAGTTACCTCGGAATGTGTATACACTTTGATCGTAGCCATCAGGCTGAGATGGATGACTTCTCGGAGTCACCTTGGATGACATTAGCCATCAGGCCGAGATGGATGACGTCTCGGAGTCACCTCGGAATGTGTATACACACTTCGATCTTAGCCATCGGGCCGAGATGGATGACATCTCGTAGTCACCTCGAAATGCGTGTACACACTTTGATCTTAGCCATTAGGTCGAGATCCATGACTTCTTGGAGTTACCTCGGAATGCGTATACAGTGTCTGATCATAGCCACCAGGCCGAGATGGATGACTTCTCGGAGTCACCTCGGAATGCGTATACACATTCTGATCTTATCCCTCAGGCCGAGATGCATGACATCTCGGAGTCACCTCGAATTGCGTATACACACTTTGATCATAGCCATCAGGCCGAGATGGATGACATCTCCAAATCATCTCGAAATGTGTACACACACTTCGATCTTAGCCATCAGGCCGAGATAGATGACATCTCGAAGTAACCTCGAAATGCGTTTACACACTTTGATCTTAGCCATCACGCCGAGATGGATGACTTCTCGGAGTCACCTCGGAACGTGTATACACAGCTTGACATTAGCCATCAGGCCGAGATGGATGACTTCTCGGAGTCACCTCGGAACGTGTATACACAGCTTGACATTAGCCATCAGGCCGAGATGGATGACTGCTCGGAGTCACCTCGAAATGCGTGTACACACTTTGATCTTAGCCATTAGGTCGAGATCCGTGACTTCTTGGAGTTACCTCGGAATGTGTATACACTTTGATCATAGCCATCAGGCCGAGATGGATGATATCTCGAAGTCACCTCGGAATGTGTATACACTTTGATCACAGGCATCAGGCCGAGATGGACCATATCTCGAAGTCACCTCGAAATACGTATACACACTTTGACCTTAGCCATCAGGCCGAGATCCATGACTTCTTGGAGTCACCTCGCAATGCGTATACAGTGTCTGATCATAGCCACCAGGAAGAGATGGATGACTTCTCGTAGTCACCGCGAAATGCGTGTACACACTTTGATCTTAGCCATTAGGTCGAGATCCATGACTTCTTGGAGTTACCTCGGAATGCGTATACAGTGTCTGATCATAGCCACCAGGTCGAGATGGATGACTTCTCGGAGTCACCTCGGAATGCGTATACACATTCTGATCTTATCCCTCAGGCCGAGATGCATGACATCTCGAAGTCACCTCGAATTGCGTATACACACTTTGATCATAGCCATCAGGCCGAGATGGATGACATCTCCAAATCATCTCGAAATGTGTACACACACTTCGATCTTAGCCATCAGGCCGAGGTGGATGACATCTCGAAGTAACCTCGAAATGCGTTTACACACTTTGATCTTAGCCATCACGCCGAGATGGATGACTTCTCGGAGTCACCTCGGAACGTGTATACACAGTTTGACACTAGCCATCAGGCCGAGATGGATGACTTCTCGGAGTCACCTCGGAACGTGTATACACAGCTTGACATTAGCCATCAGGCCGAGATGGATGACTGCTCGGAGTCCCCTCGGAATGCGTATACAGTGTCTGATCATAGCCATCAGGCCGAGATGGATGACATCTCGTAGTCACCTCGAAATGCGTGTACACACTTTGATCTTAGCCATTAGGTCGAGATCCGTGACTTCTTGGAGTTACCTCGGAATGTGTATACACTTCGATCTTAGCCATCAGGCCGAGATGGATGACATCTCGAAGTAACCTCGAAATGCGTTTACACACTTTGATCTTAGTCATCACGCCGAGATGGATGACTTCTCGGAGTCACCTCGGAAAGTGTATACGCGTCCCATTTTAGCCATCAGGCTGAGATGAATAACTTCTCGGAGTTACCTCGGAATGTGTATACACTTTGATCGTAGCCATCAGGCTGAGATGGATGACTTCTCGGAGTCACCTCGGATGACATTAGCCATCAGGCCGAGATGGATGACGTCTCGGAGTCACCTCGGAATGTGTATACACACTTCGATCTTAGCCATCGGGCCGAGATGGATGACATCTCGTAGTCACCTCGAAATGCGTGTACACACTTTGATCTTAGCCATTAGGTCGAGATCCATGACTTCTTGGAGTTACCTCGGAATGCGTATACAGTGTCTGATCATAGCCATCAGGCCGAGATGGATGACTTCTCGGAGTCACCTCGGAACGTGTATACACAGCTTGACATTAGCCATCAGGCCGAGATGGATGACTGCTCGGAGTCACCTCGAAATGCGTGTACACACTTTGATCTTAGCCATTAGGTCGAGATCCGTGACTTCTTGGAGTTACCTCGGAATGTGTATACACTTTGATCATAGCCATCAGGCCGAGATGGATGATATCTCGAAGTCACCTCGGAATGTGTATACACTTTGATCATAGGCATCAGGCCGAGATGGACCATATCTCGAAGTCACCTCGAAATACGTATACACACTTTGACCTTAGCCATCAGGCCGAGATCCATGACTTCTTGGAGTCACCTCGCAATGCGTATACAGTGTCTGATCATAGCCACCAGGAAGAGATGGATGACTTCTCGTAGTCACCGCGAAATGCGTGTACACACTTTGATCTTAGCCATTAGGTCGAGATCCATGACTTCTTGGAGTTACCTCGGAATGCGTATACAGTGTCTGATCATAGCCACCAGGCCGAGATGGATGACTTCTCGGAGTCACCTCGGAATGCGTATACACATTCTGATCTTATCCCTCAGGCCGAGATGCATGACATCTCGAAGTCACCTCGAATTGCGTATACACACTTTGATCATAGCCATCAGGCCGAGATGGATGACATCTCCAAATCATCTCGAAATGTGTACACACACTTCGATCTTAGCCATCAGGCCGAGGTGGATGACATCTCGAAGTAACCTCGAAATGCGTTTACACACTTTGATCTTAGCCATCAGGCCGAGATGGATGACTTCTCGGAGTCACCTCGGAACGTGTATACACAGCTTGACATTAGCCATCAGGCCGAGATGGATGACTGCTCGGAGTCCCCTCGGAAAGTGTATACACACTTTGATCGTAGCCATCAGGCCGAGATGGATGACATTTCAAAGTCACCTCGAAATGTGTACACACACGTTGATCTTAGCCATCACGCTAAGATGGATGACTTCTCGGAGTCACCTCGGATGACATTAGCCATCAGGCCGAGATGGATGACGTCTCGGAGTCACCTCGGAATGCGTATACAGTGTCTGATCATAGCCATCAGGCCGAGATGGATGACATCTCGTAGTCACCTCGAAATGCGTGTACACACTTTGATCTTAGCCATTAGGTCGAGATCCGTGACTTCTTGGAGTTACCTCGGAATGTGTATACACTTCGATCTTAGCCATCAGGCCGAGATGGATGACATCTCGAAGTAACCTCGAAATGCGTTTACACACTTTGATCTTAGCCATCACGCCGAGATGGATGACTTCTCGGAGTCACCTCGGAAAGTGTATACGCGTCCCATTTTAGCCATCAGGCTGAGACGAATAACTTCTCGGAGTTACCTCGGAATGTGTATACACTTTGATCGTAGCCATCAGGCTGAGATGGATGACTTCTCGGAGTCACCTCGGATGACATTAGCCATCAGGCCGAGATGGATGACGTCTCGGAGTCACCTCGGAATGTGTATACACACTTCGATCTTAGCCATCGGGCCGAGATGGATGACATCTCGTAGTCACCTCGAAATGCGTGTACACACTTTGATCTTAGCCATTAGGTCGAGATCCATGACTTCTTGGAGTTACCTCGGAATGCGTATACAGTGTCTGATCATAGCCACCAGGCCGAGATGGATGACTTCTCGGAGTCACCTCGGAATGCGTATACACATTCTGATCTTATCCCTCAGGCCGAGATGCATGACATCTCGAAGTCACCTCGAATTGCGTATACACACTTTGATCATAGCCATCAGGCCGAGATGGATGACATCTCCAAATCATCTCGAAATGTGTACACACACTTCGATCTTAGCCATCAGGCCGAGATAGATGACATCTCGAAGTAACCTCGAAATGCGTTTACACACTTTGATCTTAGCCATCACGCCGAGATGGATGACTTCTCGGAGTCACCTCGGAACGTGTATACACAGCTTGACATTAGCCATCAGGCCGAGATGGATGACTTCTCGGAGTCACCTCGGAACGTGTATACACAGCTTGACATTAGCCATCAGGCCGAGATGGATGACTGCTCGGAGTCACCTCGAAATGCGTGTACACACTTTGATCTTAGCCATTAGGTCGAGATCCGTGACTTCTTGGAGTTACCTCGGAATGTGTATACACTTTGATCATAGCCATCAGGCCGAGATGGATGATATCTCGAAGTCACCTCGGAATGTGTATACACTTTGATCATAGGCATCAGGCCGAGATGGACCATATCTCGAAGTCACCTCGAAATACGTATACACACTTTGACCTTAGCCATCAGGCCGAGATCCATGACTTCTTGGAGTCACCTCGCAATGCGTATACAGTGTCTGATCATAGCCACCAGGAAGAGATGGATGACTTCTCGTAGTCACCGCGAAATGCGTGTACACACCTTGATCTTAGCCATTAGGTCGAGATCCATGACTTCTTGGAGTTACCTCGGAATGCGTATACAGTGTCTGATCATAGCCACCAGGCCGAGATGGATGACTTCTCGGAGTCACCTCGGAATGCGTATACACATTCTGATCTTATCCCTCAGGCCGAGATGCATGACATCTCGAAGTCACCTCGAATTGCGTATACACACTTTGATCATAGCCATCAGGCCGAGATGGATGACATCTCCAAATCATCTCGAAATGTGTACACACACTTCGATCTTAGCCATCAGGCCGAGATGGATGACATCTCGAAGTAACCTCGAAATGCGTTTACACACTTTGATCTTAGCCATCACGCCGAGATGGATGACTTCTCGGAGTCACCTCGGAACGTGTATACACAGTTTGACACTAGCCATCAGGCCCAGATGGATGACTTCTCGGAGTCACCTCGGAACGTGTATACACAGCTTGACATTAGCCATCAGGCCGAGATGGATGACTGCTCGGAGTCCCCTCGGAAAGTGTATACACACTTTGATCATAGCCATCAGGCCGAGATGGATGACATTTCAAAGTCACCTCGAAATGTGTACACACACGTTGATCTTAGCCATCACGCTAAGATGGATGACTTCTCGGAGTCACCTCGAAATGCGTATACACAGTTTGATCTTACCCCTCAGGCCGAGTTCCATGACTTCTTGGAGTCACCTCGGAATGCGTATACAGTGTCTGATCATAGCCATCAGGCCGAGATGGATGACATCTCGTAGTCACCTCGAAATGCGTGTACACACTTTGATCTTAGCCATTAGGTCGAGATCCGTGACTTCTTGGAGTTACCTCGGAATGTGTATACACTTTGATCATAGCCATCAGGCCGAGATGGATGATATCTCGAAGTCACCTCGGAATGTGTATACACTTTGATCATAGGCATCAGGCCGAGATGGACCATATCTCGAAGTCACCTCGAAATACGTATACACACTTTGACCTTAGCCATCAGGCCGAGATCCATGACTTCTCGGAGTTACCTCGGAATGTGTATACACTTTGATCGTAGCCATCAGGCTGAGATGGATGACTTCTCGGAGTCACCTCGGATGACATTAGCCATCAGGCCGAGATGGATGACGTCTCGGAGTCACCTCGGAATGTGTATACACACTTCGATCTTAGCCATCGGGCCGAGATGGATGACATCTCGTAGTCACCTCGAAATGCGTGTACACACTTTGATCTTAGCCATTAGGTCGAGATCCATGACTTCTTGGAGTTACCTCGGAATGCGTATACAGTGTCTGATCATAGCCATCAGGCCGAGATGGATGACTTCTCGGAGTCACCTCGGAACGTGTATACACAGCTTGACATTAGCCATCAGGCCGAGATGGATGACTGCTCGGAGTCACCTCGAAATGCGTGTACACACTTTGATCTTAGCCATTAGGTCGAGATCCGTGACTTCTTGGAGTTACCTCGGAATGTGTATACACTTTGATCATAGCCATCAGGCCGAGATGGATGATATCTCGAAGTCACCTCGGAATGTGTATACACTTTGATCATAGGCATCAGGCCGAGATGGACCATATCTCGAAGTCACCTCGAAATACGTATACACACTTTGACCTTAGCCATCAGGCCGAGATCCATGACTTCTTGGAGTCACCTCGCAATGCGTATACAGTGTCTGATCATAGCCACCAGGAAGAGATGGATGACTTCTCGTAGTCACCGCGAAATGCGTGTACACACTTTGATCTTAGCCATTAGGTCGAGATCCATGACTTCTTGGAGTTACCTCGGAATGCGTATACAGTGTCTGATCATAGCCACCAGGCCGAGATGGATGACTTCTCGGAGTCACCTCGGAATGCGTATACACATTCTGATCTTATCCCTCAGGCCGAGATGCATGACATCTCGAAGTCACCTCGAATTGCGTATACACACTTTGATCATAGCCATCAGGCCGAGATGGATGACATCTCCAAATCATCTCGAAATGTGTACACACACTTCGATCTTAGCCATCAGGCCGAGGTGGATGACATCTCGAAGTAACCTCGAAATGCGTTTACACACTTTGATCTTAGCCATCAGGCCGAGATGGATGACTTCTCGGAGTCACCTCGGAACGTGTATACACAGCTTGACATTAGCCATCAGGCCGAGATGGATGACTGCTCGGAGTCCCCTCGGAAAGTGTATACACACTTTGATCGTAGCCATCAGGCCGAGATGGATGACATTTCAAAGTCACCTCGAAATGTGTACACACACGTTGATCTTAGCCATCACGCTAAGATGGATGACTTCTCGGAGTCACCTCGGATGACATTAGCCATCAGGCCGAGATGGATGACGTCTCGGAGTCACCTCGGAATGCGTATACAGTGTCTGATCATAGCCATCAGGC
This sequence comes from Trypoxylon attenuatum, assembly GCA_963989405.1. Taxonomy (NCBI): domain Eukaryota; kingdom Metazoa; phylum Arthropoda; class Insecta; order Hymenoptera; family Crabronidae; genus Trypoxylon; species Trypoxylon attenuatum. Next base: position 19,677,974 of record OZ022489.1, read on the forward strand.
CGAGATGGATGACATCTCGTAGTCACCTCGAAATGCGTGTACACACTTTGATCTTAGCCATTAGGTCGAGATCCGTGACTTCTTGGAGTTACCTCGGAATGTGTATACACTTCGATCTTAGCCATCAGGCCGAGATGGATGACATCTCGAAGTAACCTCGAAATGCGTTTACACACTTTGATCTTAGCCATCACGCCGAGATGGATGACTTCTCGGAGTCACCTCGGAAAGTGTATACGCGTCCCATTTTAGCCATCAGGCTGAGATGAATAACTTCTCGGAGTTACCTCGGAATGTGTATACACTTTGATCGTAGCCATCAGGCTGAGATGGATGACTTCTCGGAGTCACCTCGGATGACATTAGCCATCAGGCCGAGATGGATGACGTCTCGGAGTCACCTCGGAATGTGTATACACACTTCGATCTTAGCCATCGGGCCGAGATGGATGACATCTCGTAGTCACCTCGAAATGCGTGTACACACTTTGATCTTAGCCATTAGGTCGAGATCCATGACTTCTTGGAGTTACCTCGGAATGCGTATACAGTGTCTGATCATAGCCACCAGGCCGAGATGGATGACTTCTCGGAGTCACCTCGGAATGCGTATACACATTCTGATCTTATCCCTCAGGCCGAGATGCATGACATCTCGAAGTCACCTCGAATTGCGTATACACACTTTGATCATAGCCATCAGGCCGAGATGGATGACATCTCCAAATCATCTCGAAATGTGTACACACACTTCGATCTTAGCCATCAGGCCGAGATAGATGACATCTCGAAGTAACCTCGAAATGCGTTTACACACTTTGATCTTAGCCATCACGCCGAGATGGATGACTTCTCGGAGTCACCTCGGAACGTGTATACACAGCTTGACATTAGCCATCAGGCCGAGATGGATGACTTCTCGGAGTCACCTCGGAACGTGTATACACAGCTTGACATTAGCCATCAGGCCGAGATGGATGACTGCTCGGAGTCACCTCGAAATGCGTGTACACACTTTGATCTTAGCCATTAGGTCGAGATCCGTGACTTCTTGGAGTTACCTCGGAATGTGTATACACTTTGATCATAGCCATCAGGCCGAGATGGATGATATCTCGAAGTCACCTCGGAATGTGTATACACTTTGATCATAGGCATCAGGCCGAGATGGACCATATCTCGAAGTCACCTCGAAATACGTATACACACTTTGACCTTAGCCATCAGGCCGAGATCCATGACTTCTTGGAGTCACCTCGCAATGCGTATACAGTGTCTGATCATAGCCACCAGGAAGAGATGGATGACTTCTCGTAGTCACCGCGAAATGCGTGTACACACCTTGATCTTAGCCATTAGGTCGAGATCCATGACTTCTTGGAGTTACCTCGGAATGCGTATACAGTGTCTGATCATAGCCACCAGGCCGAGATGGATGACTTCTCGGAGTCACCTCGGAATGCGTATACACATTCTGATCTTATCCCTCAGGCCGAGATGCATGACATCTCGAAGTCACCTCGAATTGCGTATACACACTTTGATCATAGCCATCAGGCCGAGATGGATGACATCTCTAAATCATCTCGAAATGTGTACACACACTTCGATCTTAGCCATCAGGCCGAGATGGATGACATCTCGAAGTAACCTCGAAATGCGTTTACACACTTTGATCTTAGCCATCACGCCGAGATGGATGACTTCTCGGAGTCACCTCGGAACGTGTATACACAGTTTGACACTAGCCATCAGGCCCAGATGGATGACTTCTCGGAGTCACCTCGGAACGTGTATACACAGCTTGACATTAGCCATCAGGCCGAGATGGATGACTGCTCGGAGTCCCCTCGGAAAGTGTATACACACTTTGATCGTAGCCATCAGGCCGAGATGGATGACATTTCAAAGTCACCTCGAAATGTGTACACACACGTTGATCTTAGCCATCACGCTAAGATGGATGACTTCTCGGAGTCACCTCGAAATGCGTATACACAGTTTGATCTTACCCCTCAGGCCGAGATCCATGACTTCTTGGAGTCACCTCGGAATGCGTATACAGTGTCTGATCATAGCCATCAGGCCGAGATGGATGACATCTCGTAGTCACCTCGAAATGCGTGTACACACTTTGATCTTAGCCATTAGGTCGAGATCCGTGACTTCTTGGAGTTACCTCGGAATGTGTATACACTTTGATCATAGCCATCAGGCCGAGATGGATGATATCTCGAAGTCACCTCGGAATGTGTATACACTTTGATCATAGGCATCAGGCCGAGATGGACCATATCTCGAAGTCACCTCGAAATACGTATACACACTTTGACCTTAGCCATCAGGCCGAGATCCATGACTTCTTGGAGTCACCTCGCAATGCGTATACAGTGTCTGATCATAGCCACCAGGAAGAGATGGATGACTTCTCGTAGTCACCGCGAAATGCGTGTACACACCTTGATCTTAGCCATTAGGTCGAGATCCATGACTTCTTGGAGTCACCTCGGAATGCGTATACAGTGTCTGATCATAGCCATCAGGCCGAGATGGATGACATCTCGTAGTCACCTCGAAATGCGTGTACACACTTTGATCTTAGCCATTAGGTCGAGATCCGTGACTTCTTGGAGTTACCTCGGAATGTGTATACACTTTGATCATAGCCATCAGGCCGAGATGGATGATATCTCGAAGTCACCTCGGAATGTGTATACACTTTGATCATAGGCATCAGGCCGAGATGGACCATATCTCGAAGTCACCTCGAAATACGTATACACACTTTAACCTTAGCCATCAGGCCGAGATCCATGACTTCTTGGAGTCACCTCGCAATGCGTATACAGTGTCTGATCATAGCCACCAGGAAGAGATGGATGACATCTCCAAATCATCTCGAAATGTGTACACACACTTCGATCTTAGCCATCAGGCCGAGATGGATGACATCTCGAAGTAACCTCGAAATGCGTTTACACACTTTGATCTTAGCCATCACGCCGAGATGGATGACTTCTCGGAGTCACCTCGGAAAGTGTATACGCATTCCCATTTTAGCCATCAGGCTGAGATGAATAACTTCTCGGAGTTACCTCGGAATGTGTATACACTTTGATCGTAGCCATCAGGCTGAGATGGATGACTTCGCGGAGTCACCTCGAAATGCGTGTACACACTTTGATCTTAGCCATTAGGTCGAGATCCATGACTTCTTGGGGTTACCTCGGAATGCGTATACAGTGTCTGATCATAGCCACCAGGCCGAGATGGATGACTTCTCGGAGTCACCTCGGAATGCGTATACACATTCTGATCTTATCCCTCAGGCCGAGATGCATGACATCTCGAAGTCACCTCGGAATGCGTATACACACTTTGATCATAGCCATCAGGCCGAGATGGATGACATCTCCAAATCATCTCGAAATGTGTACACACACTTCGATCTTAGCCATCAGGCCGAGATGGATGACATCTCGAAGTAACCTCGAAATGCGTTTACACACTTTGATCTTAGCCATCACGCCGAGATGGATGACTTCTCGGAGTCACCTCGGAAAGTGTATACGCATTCCCATTTTAGCCATCAGGCTGAGATGAATAACTTCTCGGAGTTACCTCGGAATGTGTATACACTTTGATCGTAGCCATCAGGCTGAGATGGATGACTTCTCGGAGTCACCTCGGATGACATTAGCCATCAGGCCGAGATGGATGACGTCTCGGAGTCACCTCGGAATGTGTATACACACTTCGATCTTAGCCATCGGGCCGAGATGGATGACATCTCGTAGTCACCTCGAAATGCGTGTACACACTTTGATCTTAGCCATTAGGTCGAGATCCATGACTTCTTGGAGTTACCTCGGAATGCGTATACAGTGTCTGATCATAGCCACCAGGCCGAGATGGATGACTTCTCGGAGTCACCTCGGAATGCGTATACACATTCTGATCTTATCCCTCAGGCCGAGATGCATGACATCTCGAAGTCACCTCGAATTGCGTATACACACTTTGATCATAGCCATCAGGCCGAGATGGATGACATCTCCAAATCATCTCGAAATGTGTACACACACTTCGATCTTAGCCATCAGGCCGAGATGGATGACATCTCGAAGTAACCTCGAAATGCGTTTACACACTTTGATCTTAGCCATCACGCCGAGATGGATGACTTCTCGGAGTCACCTCGGAACGTGTATACACAGCTTGACATTAGCCATCAGGCCGAGATGGATGACTTCTCGGAGTCACCTCGGAACGTGTATACACAGCTTGACATTAGCCATCAGGCCGAGATGGATGACTTCTCGGAGTCACCTCGGAACGTGTATACACAGCTTGACATTAGCCATCAGGCCGAGATGGATGACTGCTCGGAGTCACCTCGGAAAGTGTATACACACTTTGATCATAGCCATCAGGCCGAGATGGATGACATTTCACAGTCACCTCGAAATGTGTACACACACGTTGATCTTAGTCATCACGCTAAGATGGATGACTTCTCGGAGTCACCTCGAAATGCGTATACACCGTTTGATCTTACCCCTCAGGCCGAGATCCATGACTTCTTGGAGTCACCTCGGAATGCGTATACAGTGTCTGATCATAGCCATCAGGCCGAGATGGATGACATCTCGTAGTCACCTCGAAATGCGTGTACACACTTTGATCTTAGCCATTAGGTCGAGATCCGTGACTTCTTGGAGTTACCTCGGAATGTGTATACACTTTGATCATAGCCATCAGGCCGAGATGGATGATATCTCGAAGTCACCTCGGAATGTGTATACACTTTGATCATAGGCATCAGGCCGAGATGGACCATATCTCGAAGTCACCTCGAATTGCGTATACACACTTTGATCATAGCCATCAGGCCGAGATGGATGACATCTCCAAATCATCTCGAAATGTGTACACACACTTCGATCTTAGCCATCAGGCCGAGATGGATGACATCTCGAAGTAACCTCGAAATGCGTTTACACACTTTGATCTTAGCCATCACGCCGAGATGGATGACTTCTCGGAGTCACCTCGGAACGTGTATACACAGCTTGACATTAGCCATCAGGCCGAGATGGATGACTTCTCGGAGTCACCTCGGAACGTGTATACACAGCTTGACATTAGCCATCAGGCCGAGATGGATGACTTCTCGGAGTCACCTCGGAACGTGTATACACAGCTTGACATTAGCCATCAGGCCGAGATGGATGACTGCTCGGAGTCACCTCGGAAAGTGTATACACACTTTGATCATAGCCATCAGGCCGAGATGGATGACATTTCACAGTCACCTCGAAATGTGTACACACACGTTGATCTTAGCCATCACGCTAAGATGGATGACTTCTCGGAGTCACCTCGAAATGCGTATACACCGTTTGATCTTACCCCTCAGGCCGAGATCCATGACTTCTTGGAGTCACCTCGGAATGCGTATACAGTGTCTGATCATAGCCATCAGGCCGAGATGGATGACATCTCGTAGTCACCTCGAAATGCGTGTACACACTTTGATCTTAGCCATTAGGTCGAGATCCGTGACTTCTTGGAGTTACCTCGGAATGTGTATACACTTTGATCATAGCCATCAGGCCGAGATGGATGATATCTCGAAGTCACCTCGGAATGTGTATACACTTTGATCATAGGCATCAGGCCGAGATGGACCATATCTCGAAGTCACCTCGAAATACGTATACACACTTTAACCTTAGCCATCAGGCCGAGATCCATGACTTCTTGGAGTCACCTCGCAATGCGTATACAGTGTCTGATCATAGCCACCAGGAAGAGATGGATGACTTCTCGTAGTCACCGCGAAATGCGTGTACACACTTTGATCTTAGCCATTAGGTCGAGATCCATGACTTCTTGGAGTTACCTCGGAATGCGTATACAGTGTCTGATCATAGCCACCAGGCCGAGATGGATGACTTCTCGGAGCCACCTCGGAATGCGTATACACATTCTGATCTTATCCCTCAGGCCGAGATGCATGACATCTCGAAGTCACCTCGAATTGCGTATACACACTTTGATCATAGCCATCAGGCCGAGATGGATGACATCTCCAAATCATCTCGAAATGTGTACACACACTTCGATCTTAGCCATCAGGCCGAGATGGATGACATCTCGAAGTAACCTCGAAATGCGTTTACACACTTTGATCTTAGCCATCAGGCCGAGATGGATGACTTCTCGGAGTCACCTCGGAACGTGTATACACAGCTTGACATTAGCCATCAGGCCGAGATGGATGATATCTCGAAGTCACCTCGGAATGTGTATACACTTTGATCATAGGCATCAGGCCGAGATGGACCATATCTCGAAGTCACCTCGAAATACGTATACACACTTTGACCTTAGCCATCAGGCCGAGATCCATGACTTCTTGGAGTCACCTCGCAATGCGTATACAGTGTCTGATCATAGCCACCAGGAAGAGATGGATGACTTCTCGTAGTCACCGCGAAATGCGTGTACACACTTTGATCTTAGCCATTAGGTCGAGATCCATGACTTCTTGGAGTTACCTCGGAATGCGTATACAGTGTCTGATCATAGCCACCAGGCCGAGATGGATGACTTCTCGGAGTCACCTCGGAATGCGTATGCACATTCTGATCTTATCCCTCAGGCCGAGATGCATGACATCTCGAAGTCACCTCGAATTGCGTATACACACTTTGATCATAGCCATCAGGCCGAGATGGATGACATCTCCAAATCATCTCGAAATGTGTACACACACTTCGATCTTAGCCATCAGGCCGAGATGGATGACATCTCGAAGTAACCTCGAAATGCGTTTACACACTTTGATCTTAGCCATCACGCCGAGATGGATGACTTCTCGGAGTCACCTCGGAACGTGTATACACAGCTTGACATTAGCCATCAGGCCGAGATGGATGACTTCTCGGAGTCACCTCGGAACGTGTATACACAGCTTGACATTAGCCATCAGGCCGAGATGGATGACTGCTCGGAGTCACCTCGAAATGCGTGTACACACTTTGATCTTAGCCATTAGGTCGAGATCCGTGACTTCTTGGAGTTACCTCGGAATGTGTATACACTTTGATCATAGCCATCAGGCCGAGATGGATGATATCTCGAAGTCACCTCGGAATGTGTATACACTTTGATCATAGGCATCAGGCCGAGATGGACCATATCTCGAAGTCACCTCGAAATACGTATACACACTTTGACCTTAGCCATCAGGCCGAGATCCATGACTTCTTGGAGTCACCTCGCAATGCGTATACAGTGTCTGATCATAGCCACCAGGAAGAGATGGATGACTTCTCGTAGTCACCGCGAAATGCGTGTACACACTTTGATCTTAGCCATTAGGTCGAGATCCATGACTTCTTGGAGTTACCTCGGAATGCGTATACAGTGTCTGATCATAGCCACCAGGTCGAGATGGATGACTTCTCGGAGTCACCTCGGAATGCGTATACACATTCTGATCTTATCCCTCAGGCCGAGATGCATGACATCTCGAAGTCACCTCGAATTGCGTATACACACTTTGATCATAGCCATCAGGCCGAGATGGATGACATCCCCAAATCATCTCGAAATGTGTACACACACTTCGATCTTAGCCATCAGGCCGAGGTGGATGACATCTCGAAGTAACCTCGAAATGCGTTTACACACTTTGATCTTAGCCATCACGCCGAGATGGATGACTTCTCGGAGTCACCTCGGAACGTGTATACACAGTTTGACACTAGCCATCAGGCCGAGATGGATGACTTCTCGGAGTCACCTCGGAACGTGTATACACAGCTTGACATTAGCCATCAGGCCGAGATGGATGACTGCTCGGAGTCCCCTCGGAAAGTGTATACACACTTTGATCATAGCCATCAGGCCGAGATGGATGACATTTCAAAGTCACCTCGAAATGTGTACACACACGTTGATCTTAGCCATCACGCTAAGATGGATGACTTCTCGGAGTCACCTCGGAACGTGTATACACAGTTTGACACTAGCCATCAGGCCGAGATGGATGACTTCTCGGAGTCACCTCGGAACGTGTATACACAGCTTGACATTAGCCATCAGGCCGAGATGGATGACTGCTCGGAGTCCCCTCGGAAAGTGTATACACACTTTGATCATAGCCATCAGGCCGAGATGGATGACATTTCAAAGTCACCTCGAAATGTGTACACACACGTTGATCTTAGCCATCACGCTAAGATGGATGACTTCTCGGAGTCACCTCGGATGACATTAGCCATCAGGCCGAGATGGATGACGTCTCGGAGTCACCTCGGAATGCGTATACAGTGTCTGATCATAGCCATCAGGCCGAGATGGATGACATCTCGTAGTCACCTCGAAATGCGTGTACACACTTTGATCTTAGCCATTAGGTCGAGATCCGTGACTTCTTGGAGTTACCTCGGAATGTGTATACACTTCGATCTTAGCCATCAGGCCGAGATGGATGACATCTCGAAGTAACCTCGAAATGCGTTTACACACTTTGATCTTAGTCATCACGCCGAGATGGATGACTTCTCGGAGTCACCTCGGAAAGTGTATACGCGTCCCATTTTAGCCATCAGGCTGAGATGAATAACTTCTCGGAGTTACCTCGGAATGTGTATACACTTTGATCGTAGCCATCAGGCTGAGATGGATGACTTCTCGGAGTCACCTCGGATGACATTAGCCATCAGGCCGAGATGGATGACGTCTCGGAGTCACCTCGGAATGTGTATACACACTTCGATCTTAGCCATCGGGCCGAGATGGATGACATCTCGTAGTCACCTCGAAATGCGTGTACACACTTTGATCTTAGCCATTAGGTCGAGATCCATGACTTCTTGGAGTTACCTCGGAATGCGTATACAGTGTCTGATCATAGCCATCAGGCCGAGATGGATGACTTCTCGGAGTCACCTCGGAACGTGTATACACAGCTTGACATTAGCCATCAGGCCGAGATGGATGACTGCTCGGAGTCACCTCGAAATGCGTGTACACACTTTGATCTTAGCCATTAGGTCGAGATCCGTGACTTCTTGGAGTTACCTCGGAATGTGTATACACTTTGATCATAGCCATCAGGCCGAGATGGATGATATCTCGAAGTCACCTCGGAATGTGTATACACTTTGATCATAGGCATCAGGCCGAGATGGACCATATCTCGAAGTCACCTCGAAATACGTATACACACTTTGACCTTAGCCATCAGGCCGAGATCCATGACTTCTTGGAGTCACCTCGCAATGCGTATACAGTGTCTGATCATAGCCACCAGGAAGAGATGGATGACTTCTCGTAGTCACCGCGAAATGCGTGTACACACTTTGATCTTAGCCATTAGGTCGAGATCCATGACTTCTTGGAGTTACCTCGGAATGCGTATACAGTGTCTGATCATAGCCACCAGGCCGAGATGGATGACTTCTCGGAGTCACCTCGGAATGCGTATACACATTCTGATCTTATCCCTCAGGCCGAGATGCATGACATCTCGAAGTCACCTCGAATTGCGTATACACACTTTGATCATAGCCATCAGGCCGAGATGGATGACATCTCCAAATCATCTCGAAATGTGTACACACACTTCGATCTTAGCCATCAGGCCGAGGTGGATGACATCTCGAAGTAACCTCGAAATGCGTTTACACACTTTGATCTTAGCCATCAGGCCGAGATGGATGACTTCTCGGAGTCACCTCGGAACGTGTATACACAGCTTGACATTAGCCATCAGGCCGAGATGGATGACTGCTCGGAGTCCCCTCGGAAAGTGTATACACACTTTGATCGTAGCCATCAGGCCGAGATGGATGACATTTCAAAGTCACCTCGAAATGTGTACACACACGTTGATCTTAGCCATCACGCTAAGATGGATGACTTCTCGGAGTCACCTCGGATGACATTAGCCATCAGGCCGAGATGGATGACGTCTCGGAGTCACCTCGGAATGCGTATACAGTGTCTGATCATAGCCATCAGGCCGAGATGGATGACTTCTCGGAGTCACCTCGGAAAGTGTATACGCGTCCCATTTTAGCCATCAGGCTGAGATGAATAACTTCTCGGAGTTACCTCGGAATGTGTATACACTTTGATCGTAGCCATCAGGCTGAGATGGATGACTTCTCGGAGTCACCTCGGATGACATTAGCCATCAGGCCGAGATGGATGACGTCTCGGAGTCACCTCGGAATGTGTATACACACTTCGATCTTAGCCATCGGGCCGAGATGGATGACATCTCGTAGTCACCTCGAAATGCGTGTACACACTTTGATCTTAGCCATTAGGTCGAGATCCATGACTTCTTGGAGTTACCTCGGAATGCGTAAAGAGTGTCTGATCATAGCCACCAGGCCGAGATGGATGACTTCTCGGAGTCACCTCGGAATGCGTATACACATTCTGATCTTATCCCTCAGGCCGAGATGCATGACATCTCGAAGTCACCTCGAATTGCGTATACACACTTTGATCATAGCCATCAGGCCGAGATGGATGACATCTCCAAATCATCTCGAAATGTGTACACACACTTCGATCTTAGCCATCAGGCCGAGATGGATGACATCTCGAAGTAACCTCGAAATGCGTTTACACACTTTGATCTTAGCCATCACGCCGAGATGGATGACTTCTCGGAGTCACCTCGGAACGTGTATACACAGTTTGACACTAGCCATCAGGCCCAGATGGATGACTTCTCGGAGTCACCTCGGAACGTGTATACACAGCTTGACATTAGCCATCAGGCCGAGATGGATGACTGCTCGGAGTCCCCTCGGAAAGTGTATACACACTTTGATCATAGCCATCAGGCCGAGATGGATGACATTTCAAAGTCACCTCGAAATGTGTACACACACGTTGATCTTAGCCATCACGCTAAGATGGATGACTTCTCGGAGTCACCTCGAAATGCGTATACACAGTTTGATCTTACCCCTCAGGCCGAGATCCATGACTTCTTGGAGTCACCTCGGAATGCGTATACAGTGTCTGATCATAGCCATCAGGCCGAGATGGATGACATCTCGTAGTCACCTCGAAATGCGTGTACACACTTTGATCTTAGCCATTAGGTCGAGATCCGTGACTTCTTGGAGTTACCTCGGAATGTGTATACACTTTGATCATAGCCATCAGGCCGAGATGGATGATATCTCGAAGTCACCTCGGAATGTGTATACACTTTGATCATAGGCATCAGGCCGAGATGGACCATATCTCGAAGTCACCTCGAAATACGTATACACACTTTGACCTTAGCCATCAGGCCGAGATCCATGACTTCTTGGAGTTACCTCGCAATGCGTATACAGTGTCTGATCATAGCCACCAGGAAGAGATGGATGACTTCTCGTAGTCACCGCGAAATGCGTGTACACACTTTGATCTTAGCCATTAGGTCGAGATCCATGACTTCTTGGAGTTACCTCGGAATGCGTATACAGTGTCTGATCATAGCCACCAGGCCGAGATGGATGACTTCTCGGAGTCACCTCGGAATGCGTATACACATTCTGATCTTATCCCTCAGGCCGAGATGCATGACATCTCGAAGTCACCTCGAATTGCGTATACACACTTTGATCATAGCCATCAGGCCGAGATGGATGACATCTCCAAATCATCTCGAAATGTGTACACACACTTCGATCTTAGCCATCAGGCCGAGATGGATGACATCTCGAAGTAACCTCGAAATGCGTTTACACACTTTGATCTTAGCCATCACGCCGAGATGGATGACTTCTCGGAGTCACCTCGGAACGTGTATACACAGTTTGACACTAGCCATCAGGCCGAGATGGATGACTTCTCGGAGTCACCTCGGAACGTGTATACACAGCTTGACATTAGCCATCAGGCCGAGATGGATGACTGCTCGGAGTCCCCTCGGAAAGTGTATACACACTTTGATCATAGCCATCAGGCCGAGATGGATGACATTTCAAAGTCACCTCGAAATGTGTACACACACGTTGATCTTAGCCATCACGCTAAGATGGATGACTTCTCGGAGTCACCTCGAAATGCGTATACACAGTTTGATCTTACCCCTCAGGCCGAGATCCATGACTTCTTGGAGTCACCTCGGAATGCGTATACAGTGTCTGATCATAGCCATCAGGCCGAGATGGATGACATCTCGTAGTCACCTCGAAATGCGTGTACACACTTTGATCTTAGCCATTAGGTCGAGATCCGTGACTTCTTGGAGTTACCTCGGAATGTGTATACACACTTTGATCATAGCCATCAGGCCGAGATGGATGATATCTCGAAGTCACCTCGGAATGTGTATACACTTTGATCATAGGCATCAGGCCGAGATGGACCATATCTCGAAGTCACCTCGAAATACGTATACACACTTTGACCTTAGCCATCAGGCCGAGATCCATGACTTCTTGGAGTCACCTCGCAATGCGTATACAGTGTCTGATCATAGCCACCAGGAAGAGATGGATGACTTCTCGTAGTCACCGCGAAATGCGTGTACAACCTTTGATCTTAGCCATTAGGTCGAGATCCATGACTTCTTGGAGTTACCTCGGAATGCGTATACAGTGTCTGATCATAGCCACCAGGCCGAGATGGATGACTTCTCGGAGTCACCTCGGAATGCGTATACACATTCTGATCTTATCCCTCAGGCCGAGATGCATGACATCTCGAAGTCACCTCGAATTGCGTATACACACTTTGATCATAGCCATCAGGCCGAGATGGATGACATCTCCAAATCATCTCGAAATGTGTACACACACTTCGATCTTAGCCATCAGGCCGAGATAGATGACATCTCGAAGTAACCTCGAAATGCGTTTACACACTTTGATCTTAGCCATCACGCCGAGATGGATGACTTCTCGGAGTCACCTCGGAACGTGTATACACAGCTTGACATTAGCCATCAGGCCGAGATGGATGACTGCTCGGAGTCACCTCGAAATGCGTGTACACACTTTGATCTTAGCCATTAGGTCGAGATCCGTGACTTCTTGGAGTTACCTCGGAATGTGTATACACTTTGATCATAGCCATCAGGCCGAGATGGATGATATCTCGAAGTCACCTCGGAATGTGTATACACTTTGATCATAGGCATCAGGCCGAGATGGACCATATCTCGAAGTCACCTCGAAATACGTATACACACTTTGACCTTAGCCATCAGGCCGAGATCCATGACTTCTTCGAGTCACCTCGCAATGCGTATACAGTGTCTGATCATAGCCACCAGGAAGAGATGGATGACTTCTCGTAGTCACCGCGAAATGCGTGTACACACCTTGATCTTAGCCATTAGGTCGAGATGCATGACTTCTTGGAGTTACCTCGGAATGCGTATACAGTGTCTGATCATAGCCACCAGGCCGAGATGGATGACTTCTCGGAGTCACCTCGGAATGCGTATACACATTCTGATCTTATCCCTCAGGCCGAGATGCATGACATCTCGAAGTCACCTCGAATTGCGTATACACACTTTGATCATAGCCATCAGGCCGAGATGGATGACATCTCCAAATCATATCGAAATGTGTACACACACTTCGATCTTAGCCATCAGGCCGAGATGGATGACATCTCGAAGTAACCTCGAAATGCGTTTACACACTTTGATCTTAGCCATCACGCCGAGATGGATGACTTCTCGGAGTCACCTCGGAACGTGTATACACAGTTTGACACTAGCCATCAGGCCGAGATGGATGACTTCTCGGAGTCACCTCGGAACGTGTATACACAGCTTGACATTAGGCATCAGGCCGAGATGGATGACTGCTCGGAGTCCCCTCGGAAAGTGTATACACACTTTGATCATAGCCATCAGGCCGAGATGGATGACATTTCAAAGTCACCTCGAAATGTGTACACACACGTTGATCTTAGCCATCACGCTAAGATGGATGACTTCTCGGAGTCACCTCGAAATGCGTATACACAGTTTGATCTTACCCCTCAGGCCGAGATCCATGACTTCTTGGAGTCACCTCGGAATGCGTATACAGTGTCTGATCATAGCCATCAGGCCGAGATGGATGACATCTCGTAGTCACCTCGAAATGCGTGTACACACTTTGATCTTAGCCATTAGGTCGAGATCCGTGACTTCTTGGAGTTACCTCGGAATGTGTATACACTCTGATCATAGCCATCAGGCCGAGATGGATGATATCTCGAAGTCACCTCGGAATGTGTATACACTTTGATCATAGGCATCAGGCCGAGATGGACCATATCTCGAAGTCACCTCGAAATACGTATACACACTTTAACCTTAGCCATCAGGCCGAGATCCATGACTTCTTGGAGTCACCTCGCAATGCGTATACAGTGTCTGATCATAGCCACCAGGAAGAGATGGATGACTTCTCGTAGTCACCGCGAAATGCGTGTACACACTTTGATCTTAGCCATTAGGTCGAGATCCATGACTTCTTGGAGTTACCTCGGAATGCGTATACAGTGTCTGATCATAGCCACCAGGCCGAGATGGATGACTTCTCGGAGTCACCTCGGAATGCGTATACACATTCTGATCTTATCCCTCAGGCCGAGATGCATGACATCTCGAAGTCACCTCGAATTGCGTATACACACTTTGATCATAGCCATCAGGCCGAGATGGATGACATCTCCAAATCATCTCGAAATGTGTACACACACTTCGATCTTAGCCATCAGGCCGAGATGGATGACATCTCGAGGTAACCTCGAAATGCGTTTACACACTTTGATCTTAGCCATCACGCCGAGATGGATGACTTCTCGGAGTCACCTCGGAACGTGTATACACAGCTTGACATTAGCCATCAGGCCGAGATGGATGACTTCTCGGAGTCACCTCGGAACGTGTATACACAGCTTGACATTAGCCATCACGCCGAGATGGATGACTTCTCGGAGTCACCTCGGAATGTGTATACACACTTCGATCTTAGCCATCGGGCCGAGATGGATGACATCTCGTAGTCACCTCGAAATGAGTGTACACACTTTGATCTTAGCCATTAGGTCGAGATCCATGACTTCTTGGAGTTACCTCGGAATGCGTATACAGTGTCTGATCATAGCCACCAGGCCGAGATGGATGACTTCTCGGAGTCACCTCGGAACGTGTATACACAGCTTGACATTAGCCATCAGGCCGAGATGGATGACTGCTCGGAGTCACCTCGGATGATATTAGCCATCAGGCCGAGATGGATGACGTCTCGGAGTCACCTCGGAATGTGTATACACACTTCGATCTTAGCCATCGGGCCGAGATGGATGACATCTCGTAGTCACCTCGAAATGAGTGTACACACTTTGATCTTAGCCATTAGGTCGAGATCCATGACTTCTTGGAGTTACCTCGGAATGCGTATACAGTGTCTGATCATAGCCACCAGGCCGAGATGGATGACTTCTCGGAGTCACCTCGGAACGTGTATACACAGCTTGACATTAGCCATCAGGCCGCGATGGATGACTGCTCGGAGTCACCTCGGAAAGTGTATACGCATTCTCGTCTTAGCCCACAATCCGAGATAGAAGACTTCTTGGAGTCACCTCGGAAAGTGTATACGCATTCCCATTTTAGCCATCAGACCGAGATGAATGACTTCTCGGAGTTACCTCGAAATGCGTATACACAGTTTGATCTTACCCCTCAGGCCGAGATCCATGACTTCTTGGAGTCACCTCGGAATGCGTATACAGTGTCTGATCATAGCCATCAGGCCGAGATGGATGACATCTCGTAGTCACCTCGAAATGCGTGTACACACTTTGATCTTAGCCATTAGGTCGAGATCCGTGACTTCTTGGAGTTACCTCGGAATGTGTATACACTCTGATCATAGCCATCAGGCCGAGATGGATGATATCTCGAAGTCACCTCGGAATGTGTATACACTTTGATCATAGGCATCAGGCCGAGATGGACCATATCTCGAAGTCACCTCGAAATACGTATACACACTTTAACCTTAGCCATCAGGCCGAGATCCATGACTTCTTGGAGTCACCTCGCAATGCGTATACAGTGTCTGATCATAGCCACCAGGAAGAGATGGATGACTTCTCGTAGTCACCGCGAAATGCGTGTACACACTTTGATCTTAGCCATTAGGTCGAGATCCATGACTTCTT
The DNA here is from genome assembly GCA_963989405.1 of Trypoxylon attenuatum. Classification (NCBI taxonomy): domain Eukaryota; kingdom Metazoa; phylum Arthropoda; class Insecta; order Hymenoptera; family Crabronidae; genus Trypoxylon; species Trypoxylon attenuatum. The sequence continues at coordinate 19,694,183 of OZ022489.1, forward strand.
GGAGTTACCTCGGAATGCGTATACAGTGTCTGATCATAGCCACCAGGCCGAGATGGATGACTTCTCGGAGTCACCTCGGAATGCGTATACACATTCTGATCTTATCCCTCAGGCCGAGATGCATGACATCTCGAAGTCACCTCGAATTGCGTATACACACTTTGATCATAGCCATCAGGCCGAGATGGATGACATCTCCAAATCATCTCGAAATGTGTACACACACTTCGATCTTAGCCATCAGGCCGAGATGGATGACATCTCGAGGTAACCTCGAAATGCGTTTACACACTTTGATCTTAGCCATCACGCTGAGATGGATGACTTCTCGGAGTCACCTCGGAACGTGTATACACAGCTTGACATTAGCCATCAGGCCGAGATGGATGACTTCTCGGAGTCACCTCGGAACGTGTATACACAGCTTGACATTAGCCATCACGCCGAGATGGATGACTTCTCGGAGTCACCTCGGAAAGTGTATACGCATTCCCATTTTAGCCATCAGGCTGAGATGAATAACTTCTCGGAGTTACCTCGGAATGTGTATACACTTTGATCGTAGCCATCAGGCTGAGATGGATGACTTCTCGGAGTCACCTCGGATGATATTAGCCATCAGGCCGAGATGGATGACGTCTCGGACTCACCTCGGAATGTGTATACACACTTCGATCTTAGCCATCGGGCCGAGATGGATGACATCTCGTAGTCACCTCGAAATGAGTGTACACACTTTGATCTTAGCCATTAGGTCGAGATCCATGACTTCTTGGAGTTACCTCGGAATGCGTATACAGTGTCTGATCATAGCCACCAGGCCGAGATGGATGACTTCTCGGAGTCACCTCGGAACGTGTATACACAGCTTGACATTAGCCATCAGGCCGAGATGGATGACTGCTCGGAGTCACCTCGGAAAGTGTATACGCATTCTCGTCTTAGCCCACAATCCGAGATAGAAGACTTCTTGGAGTCACCTCGGAAAGTGTATACGCATTCCCATTTTAGCCATCAGACCGAGATGAATGACTTCTCGGAGTTACCTCGAACTGTGTACACACACTTTGACCTTAGCCATCAGGTTGAGATGCATAACCTCTCGGAGTCACCTCGGAATGCGTATACAGTGTCTGATCATAGCCATCAGGCCGAGATGGATGACGTCTCAGAGTCACCTCGGAATGTGTATACACACCTTGATCTTAGTCATCAGGCCGAGATGGATGAAATCTCTAAGTCACCTCGAAATGCGTATACACAGTTTGATCTTAGCCCTCAGGCCGAGATCCATGACTTCTTGGAGTCACCTCGGAATGCGTATACAGTGTCTGATCATAGCCATGAGGCCGAGATGGATGATACCTCGTAGTCACCTCGGAATGTGTTGTGACGAAGCGTTCCGGAGTTCGCTCCGCCACCGCCAACCTCCGCGTTCCAAGATGTACCTCGCACGTCGGGCCGGGGAGGGAACTCGCGTCCCGAAGGGCCAAGCACACACCACAGCGAAATGTACGCGACTAACCCTCTCGTTTTACTCCTCATGAGCCATAGGAAAGTCCGGCGAGGTCGGCCGGACTGATCACCCGGTCGACATCCCGGCAGACAGCAGCCGACTATCAGCTGAGAGAACAGGGGGAAGCAGAGCAGCTACTGGAGGGAGCAGCACGAGCCCGCGTCGCCGACCGCGTGTTAACCTGCGACACTTGGCTTCCGGCGTGCGAGGTGACGAGAACCAGGTATCGTTTCGGCAGTGTTCTTATACGTTTGCGGTTTTGAGTGGAGTGGATGAAGAGCCGAGGCCCGACAGAGAGCAGGTTAACAGGCGGGCGGTGACGGTAAGTGGCACCTCTTTCCTCTTTGCGCGTCTTCGGTGTGTGTGCGGTCGTCTGTGGGGTATCGGGACGTTTCGGGATAGGGGCTAGATTGGGTTGCGTCGTGGTGGAAACGTGGTAGAGTCCTGGGGGGTAACGTACCGGGGAAACAAAGTCGCAGTTGTAGAGCGACGACTTCGAGGGGGGCCCCGGCCCTCGGAGGCCTCATCGGGTACAGGCCAGAGCTGGGAAATGACCACGACGGGACCTTAGGCTGGACAAGCGAGTAACCTCCCCGGTTTCGAGTCAAGTCATTGTTAGGAGCGTGCGGCCGCGATGGAAGCGCGTCGTGGTGAGCTGGCCGCGCGAGAGGCCGGCGACGGTTAGATATTTGAACGCGGCGGCGAGCGATTGTGTGGCCGCGGGGGTAAAGGACCGATAGCAGTAGCGAAGGCGGCAGGACGATTTGGCCGTGTCTGAGATGTAATTCACTTGCGATAATAATAGTACTTTCTTTGAAATTCTGAATTAACCGATATTTGTTTTGTTGGCTCGGCCGATCCCGCCGTGATCGGACGGTCGAGCTTTCTGGTTTCCCTTGTTCGGGCTTTGCACGAATCCTTGACCCACAACGAGCTAGTCGGAAAGGGCTGCGTACGAGATAATTCTCCGCGCGATTCGAGACATCCTCCGGTCTCCTCTATTATAAATTTTGGTCCTTTCGGGGGCCTGGCGCCCACTTCAGGAGCCGGCGAATCGCGTGTAGGTGCAAACTTAGAAACCCCGTTCTCCCAGAACGGACTTTGCGAGCGAATTCGGCATCGCGGACGAACACGGTCGGCCGCGAGAAAGAATCGTCGTCGCAGTGTATACACACTTTGATCTTAGCCATCAGGCCGGGATGGATGAGATCTCGCAGTCACCTCGAAATGCGTGTACACATTCTGATCTTATCCCTCAGGCCGAGATGCATGACATCTCGAAGTCACCTCGAATTCCGTACACACACTTTGATCATAGCCATCAGGCCGAGATGGATGACATCTCGAAATCATCTCGAAATGTGTACACACACTTCGATCTTAGCCATCAGGCCGAGATGGATGACATCTCGAAGTAACCTCGAAATGCGTTTACACACTATGATCTTAGCCATCAGGCCGAGATGGATGACTTCTCGGTGTCACCTCGGAACGTGTATACACAGCTTGACATTAGCCATCAGGCCGAGATGGATGACTGCTCGGAGTCACCTCGGAAAGTGTATACGCATTCTCGTCTTAGCCCACAATCCGAGATAGAAGACTTCTTGGAGTCACCTCGGAAAGTGTATACGCATTCCCATTTTAGCCATCAGGCTGAGATGAATGACTTCTCGGAGTTACCTCGGAATGTGTATACACTTTGATCGTAGCCATCAGGCTGAGATGGATGACTTCTCGGAGTCACCTCGGATGACATTAGCCATCGGGCCGAGATGGATGACATCTCGTAGTCACCTCGAAATGCGTGTACACACTTTGATCTTAGCCATTAGGTCGAGATCCATGACTTCTTGGGGTTACCTCGGAATGCGTATACAGTGTCTGATCATAGCCACCAGGCCGAGATGGATGACTTCTCGGAGTCACCTCGGAATGCGTATACACATTCTGATCTTATCCCTCAGGCCGAGATGCATGACATCTCGAAGTCACCTCGAATTGCGTATACACACTTTGATCATAGCCATCAGGCCGAGATGGATGACATCTCCAAATCATCTCGAAATGTGTACACACACTTCGATCTTAGCCATCAGGCCGAGATGGATGACATCTCGAAGTAACCTCGAAATGCGTTTACACACTTTGATCTTAGCCATCACGCCGAGATGGATGACTTCTCGGAGTCACCTCGGAACGTGTATACACAGCTTGACATTAGCCATCAGGCCGAGATGGATGACTTCTCCGAGTCACCTCGGAACGTGTATATACAGCTTGACATTAGCCATCAGGCCGAGATGGATGACTGCTCGGAGTCACCTCGGAAAGTGTATACACACTTTGATCATAGCCATCTTGCCGAGATGGATGACATCTCGAAGTAACCTCGAAATGCGTTTACACACTTTGATCTTAGCCATAACGCCGAGATGGATGACTTCTCGGAGTCACCTCGGAACGTGTATACACAGCTTGACATTAGCCATCAGGCCGAGATGGATGACTTCTCGGAGTCACCTCGGAACGTGTATACACAGCTTGACATTAGCCATCAGGCCGAGATGGATGACTGCTCGGAGTCACCTCGGAAAGTGTATACACACTTTGATCATAGCCATCAGGCCGAGATGGATGACATTTCACAGTCACCTCGAAATGTGTACACACACGTTGATCTTAGCCATCACGCTAAGATGGATGACTTCTCGGAGTCACCTCGAAATGCGTATACACAGTTTGATCTTACCCCTCAGGCCGAGATCCATGACTTCTTGGAGTCACCTCGGAATGCGTATACAGTGTCTGATCATAGCCATCAGGCCGAGATGGATGACATCTCGTAGTCACCTCGAAATGCGTGTACACACTTTGATCTTAGCCATTAGGTCGAGATCCGTGACTTCTTGGAGTTACCTCGGAATGTGTATACACTTTGATCATAGCCATCAGGCCGAGATGGATGATATCTCGAAGTCACCTCGGAATGTGTATACACTTTGATCATAGGCATCAGGCCGAGATGGACCATATCTCGAAGTCACCTCGAAATACGTATACACACTTTGACCTTAGCCATCAGGCCGAGATCCATGACTTCTTGGAGTCACCTCGCAATGCGTATACAGTGTCTGATCATAGCCACCAGGAAGAGATGGATGACTTCTCGTAGTCACCGCGAAATGCGTGTACACACTTTGATCTTAGCCATTAGGTCGAGATCCATGACTTCTTGGAGTTACCTCGGAATGCGTATACAGTGTCTGATCATAGCCACCAGGCCGAGATGGATGACTTCTCGGAGCCACCTCGGAATGCGTATACACATTCTGATCTTATCCCTCAGGCCGAGATGCATGACATCTCGAAGTCACCTCGAATTGCGTATACACACTTTGATCATAGCCATCAGGCCGAGATGGATGACATCTCCAAATCATCTCGAAATGTGTACACACACTTCGATCTTAGCCATCAGGCCGAGATGGATGACATCCCGAAGTAACCTCGAAATGCGTTTACACACTTTGATCTTAGCCATCAGGCCGAGATGGATGACTTCTCGGAGTCACCTCGGAACGTGTATACACAGCTTGACATTAGCCATCAGGCCGAGATGGATGATATCTCGAAGTCACCTCGAAATGTGTATACACTTTGATCATAGGCATCAGGCCGAGATGGACCATATCTCGAAGTCACCTCGAAATACGTATACACACTTTGACCTTAGCCATTAGGTCGAGATCCATGACTTCTTGGAGTTACCTCGGAATGCGTATACAGTGTCTGATCATAGCCACGAGGCCGAGATGGATGACTTCTCGGAGTCACCTCGGAATGCGTATGCACATTCTGATGTTATCCCTCAGGCCGAGATGCATGACATCTCGAAGTCACCTCGAATTGCGTATACACACTTTGATCATAGCCATCAGGCCGAGATGGATGACATCTCCAAATCATCTCGAAATGTGTACACACACTTCGATCTTAGCCATCAGGCCGAGATGGATGACATCTCGAAGTAACCTCGAAATGCGTTTACACACTTTGATCTTAGCCATCACGCCGAGATGGATGACTTCTCGGAGTCACCTCGGAAAGTGTATACGCATTCCCATTTTAGCCATCAGGCTGAGATGAATAACTTCTCGGAGTTACCTCGGAATGTGTATACACTTTGATCGTAGCCATCAGGCTGAGATGGATGACTTCTCGGAGTCACCTCGGATGACATTAGCCATCAGGCCGAGATGGATGACGTCTCGGAGTCACCTCGGAATGTGTATACACACTTCGATCTTAGCCATCGGGCCGAGATGGATGACATCTCGTAGTCACCTCGAAATGCGTGTACACACTTTGATCTTAGCCATTAGGTCGAGATCCATGACTTCTTGGAGTTACCTCGGAATGCGTATACAGTGTCTGATCATAGCCACCAGGCCGAGATGGATGACTTCTCGGAGTCACCTCGGAATGCGTATACACATTCTGATCTTATCCCTCAGGCCGAGATGCATGACATCTCGAAGTCACCTCGAATTGCGTATACACACTTTGATCATAGCCATCAGGCCGAGATGGATGACTTCTCGGAGTCACCTCGGAACGTGTATACACAGCTTGACATTAGCCATCAGGCCGAGATGGATGACTGCTCGGAGTCACCTCGAAATGCGTGTACACACTTTGATCTTGGCCATTAGGTCGAGATCCGTGACTTCTTGGAGTAACCTCGAAATGCGTTTACACACTTTGATCTTAGCCATCACGCCGAGATGGATGACTTCTCGGAGTCACCTCGGAACGTGTATACACAGTTTGACACTAGCCATCAGGCCGAGATGGATGACTTCTCGGAGTCACCTCGGAACGTGTATACACAGCTTGACATTAGCCATCAGGCCGAGATGGATGACTGCTCGGAGTCCCCTCGGAAAGTGTATACACACTTTGATCATAGCCATCAGGCCGAGATGGATGACATTTCAAAGTCACCTCGAAATGTGTACACACACGTTGATCTTAGCCATCACGCTAAGATGGATGACTTCTCGGAGTCACCTCGAAATGCGTATACACAGTTTGATCTTACCCCACAGGCCGAGATCCATGACTTCTTGGAGTCACCTCGGAATGCGTATGCACATTCTGATCTTATCCCTCAGGCCGAGATGCATGACATCTCGAAGTCACCTCGAATTGCGTATACACACTTTGATCATAGCCATCAGGCCGAGATGGATGACATCTCCAAAGCATCTCGAAATGTGTACACACACTTCGATCTTAGCCATCAGGCCGAGATGGATGACATCTCGAAGTAACCTCGAAATGCGTTTACACACTTTGATCTTAGCCATCAGGCCGAGATGGACGACGTCTCGGAGTCACCTCGGAATGTGTATACACACTTCGATCTTAGCCATCGGGCCGAGATGGATGACATCTCGTAGTCACCTCGAAATGCGTGTACACACTTTGATCTTAGCCATTAGGTCGAGATCCATGACTTCTTGGAGTTACCTCGGAATGCGTATACAGTGTCTGATCATAGCCACCAGGCCGAGATCCATGACTTCTTGGAGTCACCTCGGAATGCGTATGCACATTCTGATCTTATCCCTCAGGCCGAGATGCATGACATCTCGAAGTCACCTCGAATTGCGTATACACACTTTGATCATAGCCATCAGGCTGAGATGGATGACTTCTCGGAGTCACCTCGGATGATATTAGCCATCAGGCCGAGATGGATGACGTCTCGGACTCACCTCGGAATGTGTATACACACTTCGATCTTAGCCATCAGGCCGAGATGCATGACATCTCGAAGTCACCTCGAATTGCGTATACACACTTTGATCTTAGCCATTAGGTCGAGATCCATGACTTCTTGGAGTTACCTCGGAATGCGTATACAGTGTCTGATCATAGCCACCAGGCCGAGATGGATGACTTCTCGGAGTCACCTCGGAACGTGTATACACAGCTTGACATTAGCCATCAGGCCGAGATGGATGACTTCTCGGAGTCACCTCGGAACGTGTATACACAGCTTGACATTAGCCATCAGGCCGAGATGGATGACTGCTCGGAGTCACCTCGGAAAGTGTATACACACTTTGATCATAGCCATCAGGCCGAGATGGATGACATTTCACAGTCACCTCGAAATGTGTACACACACGTTGACCTTAGCCATCAGGTTGAGATGCATAACCTCTCGGAGTCACCTCGGAATGCGTATACAGTGTCTGATCATAGCCATCAGGCCGAGATGGATGACGTCTCAGAGTCACCTCGGAATGTGTATACACACCTTGATCTTAGTCATCAGGCCGAGATGGATGAAATCTCTAAGTCACCTCGAAATGCGTATACACAGTTTGATCTTAGCCCTCAGGCCGAGATCCATGACTTCTTGGAGTCACCTCGGAATGCGTATACAGTGTCTGATCATAGCCATGAGGCCGAGGTGGATGATACCTCGTAGTCACCTCGGAATGTGTTGTGACGAAGCGTTCCGGAGTTCGCTCCGCCACCGCCAACCTCCGCGTTCCAAGATGTACCTCGCACGTCGGGCCGGGGAGCGAACTCGCGTCCCGAAGGGCCAAGCACACACCACAGCGAAATGTACGCGACTAACCCTCTCGTTTTACTCCTCATGAGCCATAGGAAAGTCCGGCGAGGTCGGCCGGACTGATCACCCGGTCGACATCCCGGCAGACAGCAGCCGACTATCAGCTGAGGGAACAGGGGGAAGCAGAGCAGCTACTGGAGGGAGCAGCACGAGCCCGCGTCGCCGACCGCGTGTTAACCTGCGACACTTGGCTTCCGGCGTGCGAGGTGACGAGAACCAGGTATCGTTTCGGCAGTGTTCTTATACGTTTGCGGTTTTGAGTGGAGTGGATGAAGAGCCGAGGCCCGACAGAGAGCAGGTTAACAGGCGGGCGGTGACGGTAAGTGGCACCTCTTTCCTCTTTGCGCGTCTTCGGTGTGTGTGCGGTCGTCTGTGGGGTATCGGGACGTTTCGGGATAGGGGCTAGATTGGGTTGCGTCGTGGTGGAAACGTGGTAGAGTCCTGGGGGGTAACGTACCGGGGAAACAAAGTCGCAGTTGTAGAGCGACGACTTCGAGGGGGGCCCCGGCCCTCGGAGGCCTCATCGGGTACAGGCCAGAGCTGGGAAATGACCACGACGGGACCTTAGGCTGGACAAGCGAGTAACCTCCCCGGTTTCGAGTCAAGTCATTGTTAGGAGCGTGCGGCCGCGATGGAAGCGCGTCGTGGTGAGCTGGCCGCGCGAGAGGCCGGCGACGGTTAGATATTTGAACGCGGCGGCGAGCGATTGTGTGGCCGCGGGGGTAAAGGACCGATAGCAGTAGCGAAGGCGGCAGGACGATTTGGCCGTGTCTGAGATGTAATTCACTTGCGATAATAATAGTACTTTCTTTGAAATTCTGAATTAACCGATATTTGTTTTGTTGGCTCGGCCGATCCCGCCGTGATCGGACGGTCGAGCTTTCTGGTTTCCCTTGTTCGGGCTTTGCACGAATCCTTGACCCACAACGAGCTAGTCGGAAAGGGCTGCGTACGAGATAATTCTCCGCGCGATTCGAGACATCCTCCGGTCTCCTCTATTATAAATTTTGGTCCTTTCGGGGGCCTGGCGCCCACTTCAGGAGCCGGCGAATCGCGTGTAGGTGCAAACTTAGAAACCCCGTTCTCCCAGAACGGACTTTGCGAGCGAATTCGGCATCGCGGACGAACACGGTCGGCCGCGAGAAAGAATCGTCGTCGCAGTGTATACACACTTTGATCTTAGCCATCAGGCCGGGATGGATGAGATCTCGCAGTCACCTCGAAATGCGTGTACACATTCTGATCTTATCCCTCAGGCCGAGATGCATGACATCTCGAAGTCACCTCGAATTCCGTACACACACTTTGATCATAGCCATCAGGCCGAGATGGATGACATCTCGAAATCATCTCGAAATGTGTACACACACTTCGATCTTAGCCATCAGGCCGAGATGGATGACATCTCGAAGTAACCTCGAAATGCGTTTACACACTATGATCTTAGCCATCAGGCCGAGATGGATGACTTCTCGGTGTCACCTCGGAACGTGTATACACAGCTTGACATTAGCCATCAGGCCGAGATGGATGACTGCTCGGAGTCACCTCGGAAAGTGTATACGCATTCTCGTCTTAGCCCACAATCCGAGATAGAAGACTTCTTGGAGTCACCTCGGAAAGTGTATACGCACTTTGATCTTAGCCATCAGGCCGGGATGGATGAGATCTCGAAGTCACCTCGAAATGCGTATACACAGTTTGATCATAGCCATAAGGCCGAGATGGATGACATTTCGAAGTCACCTCGAAATGTGTACACACACTTTGATCTTAGCCATCACGCCAAGATGGATGACTTCTCGGAGTCACCTCGGAAAGTGTATACGCATTCCCATTTTAGCCATCAGGCTGAGATGAATGACTTCTCGGAGTTACCTCGGAATGTGTATACACTTTGATCGTAGCCATCAGGCTGAGATGGATGACTTCTCGGAGTCACCTCGGATGACATTAGCCATCAGGCCGAGATGGATGACGTCTCGGAGTCACCTCGGAATGTGTATACGCACTTCGATCTTAGCCATCAGGCCGGGATGGATGAGATCTCGAAGTCACCTCGAAATGCGTATACACACTTCGATCATAGCCATCAGGCCGAGATGGATGACATTTCGAAGTCGCTTCGAAATGTGTACACACACTTTGATCTTAGCCATCACGCCAAGATGGATGACTTCTCGGAGTCACCTCGGAAAGTGTATACGCATTCCCATTTTAGCCATCAGGCTGAGATGAATGACTTCTCGGAGTTACCTCGGAATGTGTATACACTTTGATCGTAGCCATCAGGCTGAGATGGATGACTTCTCGGAGTTACCTCGGATGACATTAGCCATCAGGCCGAGATGGATGACGTCTCGGAGTCACCTCGGAATGTGTATACACACTTCGATCTTAGCCATCATGCCGAGATGGGTGACATATCTAAGTCACCTCGAAGTGCGTATATACAGTTTGATCTTAGCCCTCAGGCCGAGATCCATGACTTATTGGAGTCACCTCGGAATGCGTATACAGTGTCTGATCATAGCCATCAGGCCGAGGTGGATGACACCTCGTAGTCACCTCGAAATGCGTTTACACACTTTGATCTTAGCCATTAGGCCGAAATGGATGACGTCTCGGCGTCACCTCGGAATGTGTATACACACTTTGATCTTAGCCATCAGGCCGGGATGGATGAGATCTCGAAGTCACCTCGGAAAGTGTATACGCATTCCCATTTTAGCCATCAGGCTGAGATGAATGACTTCTCGGAGTTACCTCGGAATGTGCATACACTTTGATCGTAGCCATCAGGCTGAGCTGGATGACCTCTCGGAGTCACCTCGGATGACATTAGCCATCAGGCCGAGATGGATGACGTCTCGGAGTCACCTCGAAATGCGTATACACACTTCGATCATAGCCATCAGGCCGAGATGGATGACATCTCGAAATCATCTCGAAATGTGTACACACACTTCGATCTTAGCCATCAGGCCGAGATGGATGACATCTCGAAGTAACCTCGAAATGCGTTTACACACTTTGATCTTAGCCATCAGGCCGAGATGGATGACATTTCAAAGTCACCTCGAAATGTGTACACACACGTTGATCTTAGCCATCACGCTAAGATGGATGACTTCTCGGAGTCACCTCGAAATGCGTATACACAGTTTGATCTTACCCCTCAGGCCGAGATCCATGACTTCTTGGAGTCACCTCGGAATGCGTATACAGTGTCTGATCATAGCCATCAGGCCGAGATGGATGACATCTCGTAGTCACCTCGAAATGCGTGTACACACTTTGACCTTAGCCATCAGGCCGAGATCCATGACTTCTTGGAGTCACCTCGCAATGCGTATACAGTGTCTGATCATAGCCACCAGGAAGAGATGGATGACTTCTCGTAGTCACCGCGAAATGCGTGTACACACTTTGATCTTAGCCATTAGGTCGAGATCCATGACTTCTTGGAGTTACCTCGGAATGCGTATACAGTGTCTGATCATAGCCACCAGGCCGAGATGGATGACTTCTCGGAGTCACCTCGGAATGCGTATACACATTCTGATCTTATCCCTCAGGCCGAGATGCATGACATCTCGAAGTCACCTCGAATTGCGTATACACACTTTGATCATAGCCATCAGGCCGAGATGGATGACATCTCCAAATCATCTCGAAATGTGTACACACACTTCGATCTTAGCCATCAGGCCGAGATGGATGACATCTCGAAGTAACCTCGAAATGCGTTTACACACTTTGATCTTAGCCATCACGCCGAGATGGATGACTTCTCGGAGTCACCTCGGAAAGTGTATACGCATTCCCATTTTAGCCATCAGGCTGAGATGAATAACTTCTCGGAGTTACCTCGGAATGTGTATACACTTTGATCGTAGCCATCAGGCTGAGATGGATGACTTCTCGGAGTCACCTCGGATGACATTAGCCATCGGGCCGAGATGGATGACATCTCGTAGTCACCTCGAAATGCGTGTACACACTTTGATCTTAGCCATTAGGTCGAGATCCATGACTTCTTGGGGTTACCTCGGAATGCGTATACAGTGTCTGATCATAGCCACCAGGCCGAGATGGATGACTTCTCGGAGTCACCTCGGAATGCGTATACACATTCTGATCTTATCCCTCAGGCCGAGATGCATGACATCTCGAAGTCACCTCGAATTGCGTATACACACTTTGATCATAGCCATCAGGCCGAGATGGATGACATCTCCAAATCATCTCGAAATGTGTACACACACTTCGATCTTAGCCATCAGGCCGAGATGGATGACATCTCGAAGTAACCTCGAAATGCGTTTACACACTTTGATCTTAGCCATCACGCCGAGATGGATGACTTCTCGGAGTCACCTCGGAACGTGTATACACAGCTTGACATTAGCCATCAGGCCGAGATGGATGACTTCTCCGAGTCACCTCGGAACGTGTATATACAGCTTGACATTAGCCATCAGGCCGAGATGGATGACTGCTCGGAGTCACCTCGGAAAGTGTATACACACTTTGATCATAGCCATCTTGCCGAGATGGATGACATCTCGAAGTAACCTCGAAATGCGTTTACACACTTTGATCTTAGCCATAACGCCGAGATGGATGACTTCTCGGAGTCACCTCGGAACGTGTATACACAGCTTGACATTAGCCATCAGGCCGAGATGGATGACTTCTCGGAGTCACCTCGGAACGTGTATACACAGCTTGACATTAGCCATCAGGCCGAGATGGATGACTGCTCGGAGTCACCTCGGAAAGTGTATACACACTTTGATCATAGCCATCAGGCCGAGATGGATGACATTTCACAGTCACCTCGAAATGTGTACACACACGTTGATCTTAGCCATCACGCTAAGATGGATGACTTCTCGGAGTCACCTCGAAATGCGTATACACAGTTTGATCTTACCCCTCAGGCCGAGATCCATGACTTCTTGGAGTCACCTCGGAATGCGTATACAGTGTCTGATCATAGCCATCAGGCCGAGATGGATGACATCTCGTAGTCACCTCGAAATGCGTGTACACACTTTGATCTTAGCCATTAGGTCGAGATCCGTGACTTCTTGGAGTTACCTCGGAATGTGTATACACTGTGATCATAGCCATCAGGCCGAGATGGATGATATCTCGAAGTCACCTCGGAATGTGTATACACTTTGATCATAGGCATCAGGCCGAGATGGACCATATCTCGAAGTCACCTCGAAATACGTATACACACTTTGACCTTAGCCATCAGGCCGAGATCCATGACTTCTTGGAGTCACCTCGCAATGCGTATACAGTGTCTGATCATAGCCACCAGGAAGAGATGGATGACTTCTCGTAGTCACCGCGAAATGCGTGTACACACTTTGATCTTAGCCATTAGGTCGAGATCCATGACTTCTTGGAGTTACCTCGGAATGCGTATACAGTGTCTGATCATAGCCACCAGGCCGAGATGGATGACTTCTCGGAGCCACCTCGGAATGCGTATACACATTCTGATCTTATCCCTCAGGCCGAGATGCATGACATCTCGAAGTCACCTCGAATTGCGTATACACACTTTGATCATAGCCATCAGGCCGAGATGGATGACATCTCCAAATCATCTCGAAATGTGTACACACACTTCGATCTTAGCCATCAGGCCGAGATGGATGACATCCCGAAGTAACCTCGAAATGCGTTTACACACTTTGATCTTAGCCATCAGGCCGAGATGGATGACTTCTCGGAGTCACCTCGGAACGTGTATACACAGCTTGACATTAGCCATCAGGCCGAGATGGATGATATCTCGAAGTCACCTCGGAATGTGTATACACTTTGATCATAGGCATCAGGCCGAGATGGACCATATCTCGAAGTCACCTCGAAATACGTATACACACTTTGACCTTAGCCATCAGGCCGAGATCCATGACTTCTTGGAGTCACCTCGCAATGCGTATACAGTGTCTGATCATAGCCATCACGCTAAGATGGATGACTTCTCGTAGTCACCGCGAAATGCGTGTACACACTTTGATCTTAGCTATTAGGTCGAGATCCATGACTTCTTGGAGTTACCTCGGAATGCGTATACAGTGTCTGATCATAGCCACGAGGCCGAGATGGATGACTTCTCGGAGTCACCTCGGAATGCGTATGCACATTCTGATGTTATCCCTCAGGCCGAGATGCATGACATCTCGAAGTCACCTCGAATTGCGTATACACACTTTGATCATAGCCATCAGGCCGAGATGGATGACATCTCCAAATCATCTCGAAATGTGTACACACACTTCGATCTTAGCCATCAGGCCGAGATGGATGACATCTCGAAGTAACCTCGAAATGCGTTTACACACTTTGATCTTAGCCATCACGCCGAGATGGATGACTTCTCGGAGTCACCTCGGAAAGTGTATACGCATTCCCATTTTAGCCATCAGGCTGAGATGAATAACTTCTCGGAGTTACCTCGGAATGTGTATACACTTTGATCGTAGCCATCAGGCTGAGATGGATGACTTCTCGGAGTCACCTCGGATGACATTAGCCATCGGGCCGAGATGGATGACATCTCGTAGTCACCTCGAAATGCGTGTACACACTTTGATCTTAGCCATTAGGTCGAGATCCATGACTTCTTGGGGTTACCTCGGAATGCGTATACAGTGTCTGATCATAGCCACCAGGCCGAGATGGATGACTTCTCGGAGTCACCTCGGAATGCGTATACACATTCTGATCTTATCCCTCAGGCCGAGATGCATGACATCTCGAAGTCACCTCGAATTGCGTATACACACTTTGATCATAGCCATCAGGCCGAGATGGATGACATCTCCAAATCATCTCGAAATGTGTACACACACTTCGATCTTAGCCATCAGGCCGAGATGGATGACATCTCGAAGTAACCTCGAAATGCGTTTACACACTTTGATCTTAGCCATCACGCCGAGATGGATGACTTCTCGGAGTCACCTCGGAACGTGTATACACAGCTTGACATTAGCCATCAGGCCGAGATGGATGACTTCTCCGAGTCACCTCGGAACGTGTATATACAGCTTGACATTAGCCATCAGGCCGAGATGGATGACTGCTCGGAGTCACCTCGGAAAGTGTATACACACTTTGATCATAGCCATCTTGCCGAGATGGATGACATCTCGAAGTAACCTCGAAATGCGTTTACACACTTTGATCTTAGCCATAACGCCGAGATGGATGACTTCTCGGAGTCACCTCGGAACGTGTATACACAGCTTGACATTAGCCATCAGGCCGAGATGGATGACTTCTCGGAGTCACCTCGGAACGTGTATACACAGCTTGACATTAGCCATCAGGCCGAGATGGATGACTGCTCGGAGTCACCTCGGAAAGTGTATACACACTTTGATCATAGCCATCAGGCCGAGATGGATGACATTTCACAGTCACCTCGAAATGTGTACACACACGTTGATCTTAGCCATCACGCTAAGATGGATGACTTCTCGGAGTCACCTCGAAATGCGTATACACAGTTTGATCTTACCCCTCAGGCCGAGATCCATGACTTCTTGGAGTCACCTCGGAATGCGTATACAGTGTCTGATCATAGCCATCAGGCCGAGATGGATGACATCTCGTAGTCACCTCGAAATGCGTGTACACACTTTGATCTTAGCCATTAGGTCGAGATCCGTGACTTCTTGGAGTTACCTCGGAATGTGTATACACTGTGATCATAGCCATCAGGCCGAGATGGATGATATCTCGAAGTCACCTCGGAATGTGTATACACTTTGATCATAGGCATCAGGCCGAGATGGACCATATCTCGAAGTCACCTCGAAATACGTATACACACTTTGACCTTAGCCATCAGGCCGAGATCCATGACTTCTTGGAGTCACCTCGCAATGCGTATACAGTGTCTGATCATAGCCACCAGGAAGAGATGGATGACTTCTCGTAGTCACCGCGAAATGCGTGTACACACTTTGATCTTAGCCATTAGGTCGAGATCCATGACTTCTTGGAGTTACCTCGGAATGCGTATACAGTGTCTGATCATAGCCACCAGGCCGAGATGGATGACTTCTCGGAGCCACCTCGGAATGCGTATACACATTCTGATCTTATCCCTCAGGCCGAGATGCATGACATCTCGAAGTCACCTCGAATTGCGTATACACACTTTGATCATAGCCATCAGGCCGAGATGGATGACATCTCCAAATCATCTCGAAATGTGTACACACACTTCGATCTTAGCCATCAGGCCGAGATGGATGACATCCCGAAGTAACCTCGAAATGCGTTTACACACTTTGATCTTAGCCATCAGGCCGAGATGGATGACTTCTCGGAGTCACCTCGGAACGTGTATACACAGCTTGA
This sequence comes from Trypoxylon attenuatum, assembly GCA_963989405.1. Taxonomy (NCBI): domain Eukaryota; kingdom Metazoa; phylum Arthropoda; class Insecta; order Hymenoptera; family Crabronidae; genus Trypoxylon; species Trypoxylon attenuatum. Next base: position 19,710,754 of record OZ022489.1, read on the forward strand.
CATTAGCCATCAGGCCGAGATGGATGATATCTCGAAGTCACCTCGGAATGTGTATACACTTTGATCATAGGCATCAGGCCGAGATGGACCATATCTCGAAGTCACCTCGAAATACGTATACACACTTTGACCTTAGCCATCAGGCCGAGATCCATGACTTCTTGGAGTCACCTCGCAATGCGTATACAGTGTCTGATCATAGCCATCACGCTAAGATGGATGACTTCTCGTAGTCACCGCGAAATGCGTGTACACACTTTGATCTTAGCTATTAGGTCGAGATCCATGACTTCTTGGAGTTACCTCGGAATGCGTATACAGTGTCTGATCATAGCCACGAGGCCGAGATGGATGACTTCTCGGAGTCACCTCGGAATGCGTATGCACATTCTGATGTTATCCCTCAGGCCGAGATGCATGACATCTCGAAGTCACCTCGAATTGCGTATACACACTTTGATCATAGCCATCAGGCCGAGATGGATGACATCTCCAAATCATCTCGAAATGTGTACACACACTTCGATCTTAGCCATCAGGCCGAGATGGATGACATCTCGAAGTAACCTCGAAATGCGTTTACACACTTTGATCTTAGCCATCACGCCGAGATGGATGACTTCTCGGAGTCACCTCGGAAAGTGTATACGCATTCCCATTTTAGCCATCAGGCTGAGATGAATAACTTCTCGGAGTTACCTCGGAATGTGTATACACTTTGATCGTAGCCATCAGGCTGAGATGGATGACTTCTCGGAGTCACCTCGGATGACATTAGCCATCAGGCCGAGATGGATGACGTCTCGGAGTCACCTCGGAATGTGTATACACACTTCGATCTTAGCCATCGGGCCGAGATGGATGACATCTCGTAGTCACCTCGAAATGCGTGTACACACTTTGATCTTAGCCATTAGGTCGAGATCCATGACTTCTTGGAGTTACCTCGGAATGCGTATACAGTGTCTGATCATAGCCACCAGGCCGAGATGGATGACTTCTCGGAGTCACCTCGGAATGCGTATACACATTCTGATCTTATCCCTCAGGCCGAGATGCATGACATCTCGAAGTCACCTCGAATTGCGTATACACACTTTGATCATAGCCATCAGGCCGAGATGGATGACTTCTCGGAGTCACCTCGGAACGTGTATACACAGCTTGACATTAGCCATCAGGCCGAGATGGATGACTGCTCGGAGTCACCTCGAAATGCGTGTACACACTTTGATCTTGGCCATTAGGTCGAGATCCGTGACTTCTTGGAGTAACCTCGAAATGCGTTTACACACTTTGATCTTAGCCATCACGCCGAGATGGATGACTTCTCGGAGTCACCTCGGAACGTGTATACACAGTTTGACACTAGCCATCAGGCCGAGATGGATGACTTCTCGGAGTCACCTCGGAACGTGTATACACAGCTTGACATTAGCCATCAGGCCGAGATGGATGACTGCTCGGAGTCCCCTCGGAAAGTGTATACACACTTTGATCATAGCCATCAGGCCGAGATGGATGACATTTCAAAGTCACCTCGAAATGTGTACACACACGTTGATCTTAGCCATCACGCTAAGATGGATGACTTCTCGGAGTCACCTCGAAATGCGTATACACAGTTTGATCTTACCCCACAGGCCGAGATCCATGACTTCTTGGAGTCACCTCGGAATGCGTATGCACATTCTGATCTTATCCCTCAGGCCGAGATGCATGACATCTCGAAGTCACCTCGAATTGCGTATACACACTTTGATCATAGCCATCAGGCCGAGATGGATGACATCTCCAAAGCATCTCGAAATGTGTACACACACTTCGATCTTAGCCATCAGGCCGAGATGGATGACATCTCGAAGTAACCTCGAAATGCGTTTACACACTTTGATCTTAGCCATCAGGCCGAGATGGACGACGTCTCGGAGTCACCTCGGAATGTGTATACACACTTCGATCTTAGCCATCGGGCCGAGATGGATGACATCTCGTAGTCACCTCGAAATGCGTGTACACACTTTGATCTTAGCCATTAGGTCGAGATCCATGACTTCTTGGAGTTACCTCGGAATGCGTATACAGTGTCTGATCATAGCCACCAGGCCGAGATCCATGACTTCTTGGAGTCACCTCGGAATGCGTATGCACATTCTGATCTTATCCCTCAGGCCGAGATGCATGACATCTCGAAGTCACCTCGAATTGCGTATACACACTTTGATCATAGCCATCAGGCTGAGATGGATGACTTCTCGGAGTCACCTCGGATGATATTAGCCATCAGGCCGAGATGGATGACGTCTCGGACTCACCTCGGAATGTGTATACACACTTTGATCTTAGCCATTAGGTCGAGATCCATGACTTCTTGGAGTTACCTCGGAATGCGTATACAGTGTCTGATCATAGCCACCAGGCCGAGATGGATGACTTCTCGGAGTCACCTCGGAACGTGTATACACAGCTTGACATTAGCCCTCAGGCCGAGATCCATGACTTCTTGGAGTCACCTCGGAATGCGTATACAGTGTCTGATCATAGCCATGAGGCCGAGGTGGATGATACCTCGTAGTCACCTCGGAATGTGTTGTGACGAAGCGTTCCGGAGTTCGCTCCGCCACCGCCAACCTCCGCGTTCCAAGATGTACCTCGCACGTCGGGCCGGGGAGCGAACTCGCGTCCCGAAGGGCCAAGCACACACCACAGCGAAATGTACGCGACTAACCCTCTCGTTTTACTCCTCATGAGCCATAGGAAAGTCCGGCGAGGTCGGCCGGACTGATCACCCGGTCGACATCCCGGCAGACAGCAGCCGACTATCAGCTGAGGGAACAGGGGGAAGCAGAGCAGCTACTGGAGGGAGCAGCACGAGCCCGCGTCGCCGACCGCGTGTTAACCTGCGACACTTGGCTTCCGGCGTGCGAGGTGACGAGAACCAGGTATCGTTTCGGCAGTGTTCTTATACGTTTGCGGTTTTGAGTGGAGTGGATGAAGAGCCGAGGCCCGACAGAGAGCAGGTTAACAGGCGGGCGGTGACGGTAAGTGGCACCTCTTTCCTCTTTGCGCGTCTTCGGTGTGTGTGCGGTCGTCTGTGGGGTATCGGGACGTTTCGGGATAGGGGCTAGATTGGGTTGCGTCGTGGTGGAAACGTGGTAGAGTCCTGGGGGGTAACGTACCGGGGAAACAAAGTCGCAGTTGTAGAGCGACGACTTCGAGGGGGGCCCCGGCCCTCGGAGGCCTCATCGGGTACAGGCCAGAGCTGGGAAATGACCACGACGGGACCTTAGGCTGGACAAGCGAGTAACCTCCCCGGTTTCGAGTCAAGTCATTGTTAGGAGCGTGCGGCCGCGATGGAAGCGCGTCGTGGTGAGCTGGCCGCGCGAGAGGCCGGCGACGGTTAGATATTTGAACGCGGCGGCGAGCGATTGTGTGGCCGCGGGGGTAAAGGACCGATAGCAGTAGCGAAGGCGGCAGGACGATTTGGCCGTGTCTGAGATGTAATTCACTTGCGATAATAATAGTACTTTCTTTGAAATTCTGAATTAACCGATATTTGTTTTGTTGGCTCGGCCGATCCCGCCGTGATCGGACGGTCGAGCTTTCTGGTTTCCCTTGTTCGGGCTTTGCACGAATCCTTGACCCACAACGAGCTAGTCGGAAAGGGCTGCGTACGAGATAATTCTCCGCGCGATTCGAGACATCCTCCGGTCTCCTCTATTATAAATTTTGGTCCTTTCGGGGGCCTGGCGCCCACTTCAGGAGCCGGCGAATCGCGTGTAGGTGCAAACTTAGAAACCCCGTTCTCCCAGAACGGACTTTGCGAGCGAATTCGGCATCGCGGACGAACACGGTCGGCCGCGAGAAAGAATCGTCGTCGCAGTGTATACACACTTTGATCTTAGCCATCAGGCCGGGATGGATGAGATCTCGCAGTCACCTCGAAATGCGTGTACACATTCTGATCTTATCCCTCAGGCCGAGATGCATGACATCTCGAAGTCACCTCGAATTCCGTACACACACTTTGATCATAGCCATCAGGCCGAGATGGATGACATCTCGAAATCATCTCGAAATGTGTACACACACTTCGATCTTAGCCATCAGGCCGAGATGGATGACATCTCGAAGTAACCTCGAAATGCGTTTACACACTATGATCTTAGCCATCAGGCCGAGATGGATGACTTCTCGGTGTCACCTCGGAACGTGTATACACAGCTTGACATTAGCCATCAGGCCGAGATGGATGACTGCTCGGAGTCACCTCGGAAAGTGTATACGCATTCTCGTCTTAGCCCACAATCCGAGATAGAAGACTTCTTGGAGTCACCTCGGAAAGTGTATACGCACTTTGATCTTAGCCATCAGGCCGGGATGGATGAGATCTCGAAGTCACCTCGAAATGCGTATACACAGTTTGATCATAGCCATAAGGCCGAGATGGATGACATTTCGAAGTCACCTCGAAATGTGTACACACACTTTGATCTTAGCCATCACGCCAAGATGGATGACTTCTCGGAGTCACCTCGGAAAGTGTATACGCATTCCCATTTTAGCCATCAGGCTGAGATGAATGACTTCTCGGAGTTACCTCGGAATGTGTATACACTTTGATCGTAGCCATCAGGCTGAGATGGATGACTTCTCGGAGTCACCTCGGATGACATTAGCCATCAGGCCGAGATGGATGACGTCTCGGACTCACCTCGGAACGTGTATACACAGTTTGACATTAGCCATCAGGGCGAGATGGATGACTGCTCGGAGTCACCTCGGAAAGTGAATACGCATTCACGTCTTAGCCCACAATCCGAGATAGAAGACTTGTTGGAGTCACCTCGGAAAGTGTATACGCATTCCCATTTTAGCCATCAGACCGAGATGAATGACTTCTCGGAGTTACCTCGAACTGTGTACACACACTTTGACCTTAGCCATCAGGTTGAGATGCATAACCTCTCGGAGTCACCACGGAATGCGTATACAGTGTCTGATCATAGCCATCAGGCCGAGATGGATGACGTCTCGGCGTCACCTCGGAATGTGTATACACACTTTGATCTTAGCCATCAGGCCGGGATGGATGAGATCTCGAAGTCACCTCGAAATGCGTATACACAGTTTGATCATAGCCATCAGGCCGAGATGGATGACATTTCGAAGTCACCTCGAAATGTGTACGCACACTTTGATCTTAGCCATCACGCCAAGATGGATGACTTCTCGGAGTCACCTCGGAAAGTGTATACGCATTCCCATTTTAGCCATCAGGCTGAGATGAATGACTTCTCGGAGTTACCTCGGAATGTGTATACACTTTGATCGTAGCCATCAGGCTGAGATGGATGACTTCTCGGAGTCACCTCGGATGACATTAGCCATCAGGCCGAGATGGATGACGTCTCGGAGTCACCTCGGAATGTGTATACGCACTTCGATCTTAGCCATCAGGCCGGGATGGATGAGATCTCGAAGTCACCTCGAAATGCGTATACACACTTCGATCATAGCCATCAGGCCGAGATGGATGACATTTCGAAGTCGCTTCGAAATGTGTACACACACTTTGATCTTAGCCATCACGCCAAGATGGATGACTTCTCGGAGTCACCTCGGAAAGTGTATACGCATTCCCATTTTAGCCATCAGGCTGAGATGAATGACTTCTCGGAGTTACCTCGGAATGTGTATACACTTTGATCGTAGCCATCAGGCTGAGATGGATGACTTCTCGGAGTTACCTCGGATGACATTAGCCATCAGGCCGAGATGGATGACGTCTCGGAGTCACCTCGGAATGTGTATACACACTTCGATCTTAGCCATCATGCCGAGATGGGTGACATATCTAAGTCACCTCGAAGTGCGTATATACAGTTTGATCTTAGCCCTCAGGCCGAGATCCATGACTTATTGGAGTCACCTCGGAATGCGTATACAGTGTCTGATCATAGCCATCAGGCCGAGGTGGATGACACCTCGTAGTCACCTCGAAATGCGTTTACACACTTTGATCTTAGCCATTAGGCCGAAATGGATGACGTCTCGGCGTCACCTCGGAATGTGTATACACACTTTGATCTTAGCCATCAGGCCGGGATGGATGAGATCTCGAAGTCACCTCGGAAAGTGTATACGCATTCCCATTTTAGCCATCAGGCTGAGATGAATGACTTCTCGGAGTTACCTCGGAATGTGCATACACTTTGATCGTAGCCATCAGGCTGAGCTGGATGACCTCTCGGAGTCACCTCGGATGACATTAGCCATCAGGCCGAGATGGATGACGTCTCGGAGTCACCTCGAAATGCGTATACACACTTCGATCATAGCCATCAGGCCGAGATGGATGACATCTCGAAATCATCTCGAAATGTGTACACACACTTCGATCTTAGCCATCAGGCCGAGATGGATGACATCTCGAAGTAACCTCGAAATGCGTTTACACACTTTGATCTTAGGCATCAGGCCGAGATGGATGACTTCTCGGAGTCACCTCGGAACGTGTATACACAGCTTGACATTAGCCATCAGGCCGAGATGGATGACTGCTCGGAATCACCTCGGAAAGTGAATACGCATTCACGTCTTAGCCCACAATCCGAGATAGAGGACTTCTTGGAGTCACCTCGGAAAGTGTATACGCATTCCCATTTTAGCCATCAGACCGAGATGAATGACTTCTCGGAGTTACCTCGAACTGTGTACACACACTTTGATCTTAGCCATCAGGTTGAGATGCATAACCTCTCGGAGTCACCTCGGAATGCGTATACAGTGTCTGATCATAGCCATCAGGCCGAGATGGATGACGTCTCGGAGTCACCTCGGAATGTGTATACACACCTTGATCTTAGTCATCAGGCCGAGATGGATGACATCTCGAAATCATCTCGAAATGTGTACACACACTTCGATCTTAGCCATCAGGCCGAGATGGATGACATCTCGAAGTAACCTCGAAATGCGTTTACACACTTTGATCTTAGCCATCAGGCCGAGATGGATGACATTTCAAAGTCACCTCGAAATGTGTACACACACGTTGATCTTAGCCATCACGCTAAGATGGATGACTTCTCGGAGTCACCTCGAAATGCGTATACACAGTTTGATCTTACCCCTCAGGCCGAGATCCATGACTTCTTGGAGTCACCTCGGAATGCGTATACAGTGTCTGATCATAGCCATCAGGCCGAGATGGATGACATCTCGTAGTCACCTCGAAATGCGTGTACACACTTTGACCTTAGCCATCAGGCCGAGATCCATGACTTCTTGGAGTCACCTCGCAATGCGTATACAGTGTCTGATCATAGCCACCAGGAAGAGATGGATGACTTCTCGTAGTCACCGCGAAATGCGTGTACACACTTTGATCTTAGCCATTAGGTCGAGATCCATGACTTCTTGGAGTTACCTCGGAATGCGTATACACACTTTGATCATAGCCATCAGGCCGAGATGGATGACATCTCCAAATCATCTCGAAATGTGTACACACACTTCGATCTTAGCCATCAGGCCGAGATGGATGACATCTCGAAGTAACCTCGAAATGCGTTTACACACTTTGATCTTAGCCATCACGCCGAGATGGATGACTTCTCGGAGTCACCTCGGAAAGTGTATACGCATTCCCATTTTAGCCATCAGGCTGAGATGAATAACTTCTCGGAGTTACCTCGGAATGTGTATACACTTTGATCGTAGCCATCAGGCTGAGATGGATGACTTCTCGGAGTCACCTCGGATGACATTAGCCATCGGGCCGAGATGGATGACATCTCGTAGTCACCTCGAAATGCGTGTACACACTTTGATCTTAGCCATTAGGTCGAGATCCATGACTTCTTGGGGTTACCTCGGAATGCGTATACAGTGTCTGATCATAGCCACCAGGCCGAGATGGATGACTTCTCGGAGTCACCTCGGAATGCGTATACACATTCTGATCTTATCCCTCAGGCCGAGATGCATGACATCTCGAAGTCACCTCGAATTGCGTATACACACTTTGATCATAGCCATCAGGCCGAGATGGATGACTTCTCGGAGTCACCTCGGAACGTGTATACACAGCTTGACATTAGCCATCAGGCCGAGATGGATGACTTCTCCGAGTCACCTCGGAACGTGTATACACAGCTTGACATTAGCCATCAGGCCGAGATGGATGACTGCTCGGAGTCACCTCGGAAAGTGTATACACACTTTGATCATAGCCATCTTGCCGAGATGGATGACATCTCGAAGTAACCTCGAAATGCGTTTACACACTTTGATCTTAGCCATAACGCCGAGATGGATGACTTCTCGGAGTCACCTCGGAACGTGTATACACAGCTTGACATTAGCCATCAGGCCGAGATGGATGACTTCTCGGAGTCACCTCGGAACGTGTATACACAGCTTGACATTAGCCATCAGGCCGAGATGGATGACTGCTCGGAGTCACCTCGGAAAGTGTATACACACTTTGATCATAGCCATCAGGCCGAGATGGATGACATTTCACAGTCACCTCGAAATGTGTACACACACGTTGATCTTAGCCATCACGCTAAGATGGATGACTTCTCGGAGTCACCTCGAAATGCGTATACACAGTTTGATCTTACCCCTCAGGCCGAGATCCATGACTTCTTGGAGTCACCTCGGAATGCGTATACAGTGTCTGATCATAGCCATCAGGCCGAGATGGATGACATCTCGTAGTCACCTCGAAATGCGTGTACACACTTTGATCTTAGCCATTAGGTCGAGATCCGTGACTTCTTGGAGTTACCTCGGAATGTGTATACACTTTGATCATAGCCATCAGGCCGAGATGGATGATATCTCGAAGTCACCTCGGAATGTGTATACACTTTGATCATAGGCATCAGGCCGAGATGGACCATATCTCGAAGTCACCTCGAAATACGTATACACACTTTGACCTTAGCCATCAGGCCGAGATCCATGACTTCTTGGAGTCACCTCGCAATGCGTATACAGTGTCTGATCATAGCCACCAGGAAGAGATGGATGACTTCTCGTAGTCACCGCGAAATGCGTGTACACACTTTGATCTTAGCCATTAGGTCGAGATCCATGACTTCTTGGAGTTACCTCGGAATGCGTATACAGTGTCTGATCATAGCCACCAGGCCGAGATGGATGACTTCTCGGAGCCACCTCGGAATGCGTATACACATTCTGATCTTATCCCTCAGGGCGAGATGCATGACATCTCGAAGTCACCTCGAATTGCGTATACACACTTTGATCATAGCCATCAGGCCGAGATGGATGACATCTCCAAATCATCTCGAAATGTGTACACACACTTCGATCTTAGCCATCAGGCCGAGATGGATGACATCCCGAAGTAACCTCGAAATGCGTTTACACACTTTGATCTTAGCCATCAGGCCGAGATGGATGACTTCTCGGAGTCACCTCGGAACGTGTATACACAGCTTGACATTAGCCATCAGGCCGAGATGGATGATATCTCGAAGTCACCTCGGAATGTGTATACACTTTGATCATAGGCATCAGGCCGAGATGGACCATATCTCGAAGTCACCTCGAAATAACTATACACACTTTGACCTTAGCCATCAGGCCGAGATCCATGACTTCTTGGAGTCACCTCGCAATGCGTATACAGTGTCTGATCATAGCCATCACGCTAAGATGGATGACTTCTCGTAGTCACCGCGAAATGCGTGTACACACTTTGATCTTAGCTATTAGGTCGAGATCCATGACTTCTTGGAATTACCTCGGAATGCGTATACAGTGTCTGATCATAGCCACGAGGCCGAGATGGATGACTTCTCGGAGTCACCTCGGAATGCGTATGCACATTCTGATGTTATCCCTCAGGCCGAGATGCATGACATCTCGAAGTCACCTCGAATTGCGTATACACACTTTGATCATAGCCATCAGGCCGAGATGGATGACATCTCCAAATCATCTCGAAATGTGTACACACACTTCGATCTTAGCCATCAGGCCGAGATAGATGACATCTCGAAGTAACCTCGAAATGCGTTTACACACTTTGATCTTAGCCATCACGCCGAGATGGATGACTTCTCGGAGTCACCTCGGAACGTGTATACACAGCTTGACATTAGCCATCAGGCCGAGACGGATGACTTCTCGGAGTCACCTCGGAACGTGTATACACAGCTTGACATTAGCCATCAGGCCGAGATGGATGACTGCTCGGAGTCACCTCGAAATGCGTGTACACACTTTGATCTTAGCCATTAGGTCGAGATCCGTGACTTCTTGGAGTTACCTCGGAATGTGTATACACTTTGATCATAGCCATCAGGCCGAGATGGATGATATCTCGAAGTCACCTCGGAATGTGTATACACTTTGATCATAGGCATCAGGCCGAGATGGACCATATCTCGAAGTCACCTCGAAATACGTATACACACTTTGACCTTAGCCATCAGGCCGAGATCCATGACTTCTTGGAGTCACCTCGGAATGCGTATACACATTCTGATCTTATCCCTCAGGCCGAGATGCATGACATCTCGAAGTCACCTCGAATTGCGTATACACACTTTGATCATAGCCATCAGGCCGAGATGGATGACATCTCCAAATCATCTCGAAATGTGTACACACACTTCGATCTTAGCCATCAGGCCGAGATGGATGACATCTCGAAGTAACCTCGAAATGCGTTTACACACTATGATCTTAGCCATCAGGCCGAGATGGATGACGTCTCGGACTCACCTCGGAACGTGTATACACAGTTTGACATTAGCCATCAGGGCGAGATGGATGACTGCTCGGAGTCACCTCGGAAAGTGAATACGCATTCTCGTCTTAGCCCACAATCCGAGATAGAAGACTTGTTGGAGTCACCTCGGAAAGTGTATACGCACTTCGATCTTAGCCATCAGGCCGGGATGGATGAGATCTCGAAGTCACCTCGAAATGCGTATACACACTTCGATCATAGCCATCAGGCCGAGATGGATGACATTTCGAAGTCGCTTCGAAATGTGTACACACACTTTGATCTTAGCCATCACGCCAAGATGGATGACTTCTCGGAGTCACCTCGGAAAGTGTATACGCATTCCCATTTTAGCCATCAGGCTGAGATGAATGACTTCTCGGAGTTACCTCGGAATGTGTATACACTTTGATTGTAGCCATCAGGCTGAGATGGATGACTTCTCGGAGTTACCTCGGATGACATTAGCCATCAGGCCGAGATGGATGTCGTCTCGGAGTCACCTCGGAATGTGTATACACACTTCGATCTTAGCCATCATGCCGAGATGGGTGACATATCTAAGTCACCTCGAAGTGCGTATACACAGTTTGATCTTAGCCCTCAGGCCGAGATCCATGACTTATTGGAGTCACCTCGGAATGCGTATACAGTGTCTGATCATAGCCATCAGGCCGAGGTGGATGACACCTCGTAGTCACCTCGAAATGCGTTTACACACTTTGATCTTAGCCATTAGGTCGAGATCCGTGACTTCTTGGAGTTACCTCGGAATGTGTATACACTTTGATCATAGCCATCAGGCCGAGATGGATGATATCTCGAAGTCACCTCGGAATGTGTATACACTTTGATCATAGGCATCAGGCCGAGATGGACCATATCTCGAAGTCACCTCGAAATACGTATACACACTTTGACCTTAGCCATCAGGCCGAGATCCATGACTTCTTGGAGTCACCTCGCAATGCGTATACAGTGTCTGATCATAGCCACCAGGAAGAGATGGATGACTTCTCGTAGTCACCGCGAAATGCGTGTACACACTTTGATCTTAGCCATTAGGTCGAGATCCATGACTTCTTGGAGTTACCTCGGAATGCGTATACAGTGTCTGATCATAGCCACCAGGCCGAGATGGATGACTTCTCGGAGTCACCTCGGAATGCGTATACAGTGTCTGATCATAGCCACCAGGCCGAGATGGATGACTTCTCGGAGTCACCTCGGAATGCGTATACACATTCTGATCTTATCCCTCAGGCCGAGATGCATGACATCTCGAAGTCACCTCGAATTGCGTATACACACTTTGATCATAGCCATCAGGCCGAGATGGATGACATCTCCAAATCATCTCGAAATGTGTACACACACTTCGATCTTAGCCATCAGGCCGAGATGGATGACATCTCGAAGTAACCTCGAAATGCGTTTACACACTTTGATCTTAGCCATCACGCCGAGATGGATGACTTCTCGGAGTCACCTCGGAAAGTGTATACGCATTCCCATTTTAGCCATCAGGCTGAGATGAATAACTTCTCGGAGTTACCTCGGAATGTGTATACACTTTGATCGTAGCCATCAGGCTGAGATGGATGACTTCTCGGAGTCACCTCGGATGACATTAGCCATCAGGCCGAGATGGATGACGTCTCGGAGTCACCTCGGAATGTGTATACACACTTCGATCTTAGCCATCGGGCCGAGATGGATGACATCTCGTAGTCACCTCGAAATGCGTGTACACACTTTGATCTTAGCCATTAGGTCGAGATCCATGACTTCTTGGAGTTACCTCGGAATGCGTATACAGTGTCTGATCATAGCCACCAGGCCGAGATGGATGACTTCTCGGAGTCACCTCGGAATGCGTATACACATTCTGATCTTATCCCTCAGGCCGAGATGCATGACATCTCGAAGTCACCTCGAATTGCGTATACACACTTTGATCATAGCCATCAGGCCGAGATGGATGACATCTCCAAATCATCTCGAAATGTGTACACACACTTCGATCTTAGCCATCAGGCCGAGATGGATGACATCTCGAAGTAACCTCGAAATGCGTTTACACACTTTGATCTTAGCCATCACGCCGAGATGGATGACTTCTCGGAGTCACCTCGGAACGTGTATACACAGTTTGACACTAGCCATCAGGCCGAGATGGATGACTTCTCGGAGTCACCTCGGAACGTGTATACACAGCTTGACATTAGCCATCAGGCCGAGATGGATGACTGCTCGGAGTCCCCTCGGAAAGTGTATACACACTTTGATCATAGCCATCAGGCCGAGATGGATGACATTTCAAAGTCACCTCGAAATGTGTACACACACGTTGATCTTAGCCATCACGCTAAGATGGATGACTTCTCGGAGTCACCTCGAAATGCGTATACACAGTTTGATCTTACCCCTCAGGCCGAGATCCATGACTTCTTGGAGTCACCTCGGAATGCGTATACAGTGTCTGATAATAGCCATCAGGCCGAGATGGATGACATCTCGTAGTCACCTCGAAATGCGTGTACACACTTTGATCTTAGCCATTAGGTCGAGATCCGTGACTTCTTGGAGTTACCTCGGAATGTGTATACACTTTGATAATAGCCATCAGGCCGAGATGGATGATATCTCGAAGTCACCTCGGAATGTGTATACACTTTGATCATAGGCATCAGGCCGAGATGGACCATATCTCGAAGTCACCTCGAAATACGTATACACACTTTGACCTTAGCCATCAGGCCGAGATCCATGACTTCTTGGAGTCACCTCGCAATGCGTATACAGTGTCTGATCATAGCCACCAGGAAGAGATGGATGACTTCTCGTAGTCACCGCGAAATGCGTGTACACACTTTGATCTTAGCCATTAGGTCGAGATCCATGACTTCTTGGAGTTACCTCGGAATGCGTATACAGTGTCTGATCATAGCCACCAGGCCGAGATGGATGACTTCTCGGAGTCACCTCGGAATGCGTATACAGTGTCTGATCATAGCCACCAGGCCGAGATGGATGACTTCTCGGAGTCACCTCGGAATGCGTATACACATTCTGATCTTATCCCTCAGGCCGAGATGCATGACATCTCGAAGTCACCTCGAATTGCGTATACACACTTTGATCATAGCCATCAGGCCGAGATGGATGACATCTCCAAATCATCTCGAAATGTGTACACACACTTCGATCTTAGCCATCAGGCCGAGATGGACGGCATCTCGAAGTAACCTCGAAATGCGTTTACACACTTTGATCTTAGCCATCACGCCGAGATGGATGACTTCTCGGAGTCACCTCGGAAAGTGTATACGCATTCCCATTTTAGCCATCAGGCTGAGATGAATAACTTCTCGGAGTTACCTCGGAATGTGTATACACTTTGATCGTAGCCATCAGGCTGAGATGGATGACTTCTCGGAGTCACCTCGGATGACATTAGCCATCAGGCCGAGATGGATGACGTCTCGGAGTCACCTCGGAATGTGTATACACACTTCGATCTTAGCCATCGGGCCGAGATGGATGACATCTCGTAGTCACCTCGAAATGCGTGTACACACTTTGATCTTAGCCATTAGGTCGAGATCCATGACTTCTTGGAGTTACCTCGGAATGCGTATACAGTGTCTGATCATAGCCACCAGGCCGAGATGGATGACTTCTCGGAGTCACCTCGGAATGCGTATACACATTCTGATCTTATCCCTCAGGCCGAGATGCATGACATCTCGAAGTCACCTCGAATTGCGTATACACACTTTGATCATAGCCATCAGGCCGAGATGGATGACATCTCCAAATCATCTCGAAATGTGTACACACACTTCGATCTTAGCCATCAGGCCGAGATGGATGACATCTCGAAGTAACCTCGAAATGCGTTTACACACTATGATCTTAGCCATCAGGCCGAGATGGATGACTTCTCGGTGTCACCTCGGAACGTGTATACACAGCTTGACATTAGCCATCAGGCCGAGATGGATGACTGCTCGGAGTCACCTCGGAAAGTGTATACGCATTCTCGTCTTAGCCCACAATCCGAGATAGAAGACTTCTTGGAGTCACCTCGGAAAGTGTATACGCACTTTGATCTTAGCCATCAGGCCGGGATGGATGAGATCTCGAAGTCACCTCGAAATGCGTATACACAGTTTGATCATAGCCATCAGGCCGAGATGGATGACATTTCGAAGTCACCTCGAAATGTGTACACACACTTTGATCTTAGCCATCACGCCAAGATGGATGACTTCTCGGAGTCACCTCGGAAAGTGTATACGCATTCCCATTTTAGCCATCAGGCTGAGATGAATGACTTCTCGGAGTTACCTCGGAATGTGTATACACTTTGATCGTAGCCATCAGGCTGAGATGGATGACTTCTCGGAGTCACCTCGGATGACATTAGCCATCAGGCCGAGATGGATGACGTCTCGGACTCACCTCGGAACGTGTATACACAGTTTGACATTAGCCATCAGGGCGAGATGGATGACTGCTCGGAGTCACCTCGGAAAGTGAATACGCATTCTCGTCTTAGCCCACAATCCGAGATAGAAGACTTGTTGGAGTCACCTCGGAAAGTGTATACGCACTTCGATCTTAGCCATCAGGCCGGGATGGATGAGATCTCGAAGTCACCTCGAAATGCGTATACACACTTCGATCATAGCCATCAGGCCGAGATGGATGACATTTCGAAGTCGCTTCGAAATGTGTACACACACTTTGATCTTAGCCATCACGCCAAGATGGATGACTTCTCGGAGTCACCTCGGAAAGTGTATACGCATTCCCATTTTAGCCATCAGGCTGAGATGAATGACTTCTCGGAGTTACCTCGGAATGTGTATACACTTTGATTGTAGCCATCAGGCTGAGATGGATGACTTCTCGGAGTTACCTCGGATGACATTAGCCATCAGGCCGAGATGGATGTCGTCTCGGAGTCACCTCGGAATGTGTATACACACTTCGATCTTAGCCATCATGCCGAGATGGGTGACATATCTAAGTCACCTCGAAGTGCGTATACACAGTTTGATCTTAGCCCTCAGGCCGAGATCCATGACTTATTGGAGTCACCTCGGAATGCGTATACAGTGTCTGATCATAGCCATCAGGCCGAGGTGGATGACACCTCGTAGTCACCTCGAAATGCGTTTACACACTTTGATCTTAGCCATTAGGTCGAGATCCGTGACTTCTTGGAGTTACCTCGGAATGTGTATACACTTTGATCATAGCCATCAGGCCGAGATGGATGATATCTCGAAGTCACCTCGGAATGTGTATACACTTTGATCATAGGCATCAGGCCGAGATGGACCATATCTCGAAGTCACCTCGAAATACGTATACACACTTTGACCTTAGCCATCAGGCCGAGATCCATGACTTCTTGGAGTCACCTCGCAATGCGTATACAGTGTCTGATCATAGCCACCAGGAAGAGATGGATGACTTCTCGTAGTCACCGCGAAATGCGTGTACACACTTTGATCTTAGCCATTAGGTCGAGATCCATGACTTCTTGGAGTTACCTCGGAATGCGTATACAGTGTCTGATCATAGCCACCAGGCCGAGATGGATGACTTCTCGGAGTCACCTCGGAATGCGTATACAGTGTCTGATCATAGCCACCAGGCCGAGATGGATGACTTCTCGGAGTCACCTCGGAATGCGTATACACATTCTGATCTTATCCCTCAGGCCGAGATGCATGACATCTCGAAGTCACCTCGAATTGCGTATACACACTTTGATCATAGCCATCAGGCCGAGATGGATGACATCTCCAAATCATCTCGAAATGTGTACACACACTTCGATCTTAGCCATCAGGCCGAGATGGATGACATCTCGAAGTAACCTCGAAATGCGTTTACACACTTTGATCTTAGCCATCACGCCGAGATGGATGACTTCTCGGAGTCACCTCGGAAAGTGTATACGCATTCCCATTTTAGCCATCAGGCTGAGATGAATAACTTCTCGGAGTTACCTCGGAATGTGTATACACTTTGATCGTAGCCATCAGGCTGAGATGGATGACTTCTCGGAGTCACCTCGGATGACATTAGCCATCAGGCCGAGATGGATGACGTCTCGGAGTCACCTCGGAATGTGTATACACACTTCGATCTTAGCCATCGGGCCGAGATGGATGACATCTCGTAGTCACCTCGAAATGCGTGTACACACTTTGATCTTAGCCATTAGGTCGAGATCCATGACTTCTTGGAGTTACCTCGGAATGCGTATACAGTGTCTGATCATAGCCACCAGGCCGAGATGGATGACTTCTCGGAGTCACCTCGGAATGCGTATACACATTCTGATCTTATCCCTCAGGCCGAGATGCATGACATCTCGAAGTCACCTCGAATTGCGTATACACACTTTGATCATAGCCATCAGGCCGAGATGGATGACATCTCCAAATCATCTCGAAATGTGTACACACACTTCGATCTTAGCCATCAGGCCGAGATGGATGACATCTCGAAGTAACCTCGAAATGCGTTTACACACTATGATCTTAGCCATCAGGCCGAGATGGATGACTTCTCGGTGTCACCTCGGAACGTGTATACACTTTGATCGTAGCCATCAGGCTGAGATGGATGACTTCTCGGAGTCACCTCGGATGACATTAGCCATCAGGCCGAGATGGATGACGTCTCGGACTCACCTCGGAACGTGTATACACAGTTTGACATTAGCCATCAGGGCGAGATGGATGACTGCTCGGAGTCACCTCGGAAAGTGAATACGCATTCTCGTCTTAGCCCACAATCCGAGATAGAAGACTTGTTGGAGTCACCTCGGAAAGTGTATACGCACTTCGATCTTAGCCATCAGGCCGGGATGGATGAGATCTCGAAGTCACCTCGAAATGCGTATACACACTTCGATCATAGCCATCAGGCCGAGATGGATGACATTTCGAAGTCGCTTCGAAATGTGTACACACACTTTGATCTTAGCCATCACGCCAAGATGGATGACTTCTCGGAGTCACCTCGGAAAGTGTATACGCATTCCCATTTTAGCCATCAGGCTGAGATGAATGACTTCTCGGAGTTACCTCGGAATGTGTATACACTTTGATTGTAGCCATCAGGCTGAGATGGATGACTTCTCGGAGTTACCTCGGATGACATTAGCCATCAGGCCGAGATGGATGTCGTCTCGGAGTCACCTCGAAATGCGTTTACACACTTTGATCTTAGCCATTAGGCCGAAATGGATGACGTCTCGGCGTCACCTCGGAATGTGTATACACACTTTGATCTTAGCCATCAGGCCGGGATGGATGAGATCTCGAAGTCACCTCGGAAAGTGTATACGCATTCCCATTTTAGCCATCAGGCTGAGATGAATGACTTCTCGGAGTTACCTCGGAATGTGCATACACTTTGATCGTAGCCATCAGGCTGAGCTGGATGACCTCTCGGAGTCACCTCGGATGACATTAGCCATCGGGCCGAGATGGATGACATCTCGAAATCATCTCGAAATGTGTACACACACTTCGATCTTAGCCATCAGGCCGAGATGGATGACATCTCGAAGTAACCTCGAAATGCGTTTACACACTTTGATCTTAGGCATCAGGCCGAGATGGATGACTTCTCGGAGTCACCTCGGAACGTGTATACACAGCTTGACATTAGCCATCAGGCCGAGATGGATGACTGCTCGGAATCACCTCGGAAAGTGAATACGCATTCACGTCTTAGCCCACAATCCGAGATAGAGGACTTCTTGGAGTCACCTCGGAAAGTGTATACGCATTCCCATTTTAGCCATCAGACCGAGATGAATGACTTCTCGGAGTTACCTCGAACTGTGTACACACACTTTGATCTTAGCCATCAGGTTGAGATGCATAACCTCTCGGAGTCACCTCGGAATGCGTATACAGTGTCTGATCATAGCCATCAGGCCGAGATGGATGACTTCTCGGAGTTACCTCGGATGACATTAGCCATCAGGCCGAGATGGATGACGTCTCGTAGTCACCTCGAAATGCGTGTACACACTTTGATCTTAGCCGTTAGGTCGAGATCCATGACTTCTTGGAGTTACCTCGGAATGCGTATACAGTGTCTGATCATAGCCTCCAGGCCGAGATGGATGACTTCTCGGAGTCACCTCGGAATGCGTATACACATTCTTATCCTATCCCTCAGGCCGAGATGCATGACATCTCGAAGTCACCTCGAATTGCGTATACACACTTTGATCATAGCCATCAGGCCGAGATGGATGACATCTCGAAATCATCTCGAAATGTGTACACATACTTCGATCGTAGCCATCAGGCCGAGATACATGACATCTCGAAGTAACCTCGAAATGTGTTTACACACTTTGATCTTAGCCATCACGCCGAGATGGATGACTTCTCGGAGTCACCTCGGAACGCGTATACGCATTCCCATTTTAGCCATCAGGCTGAGATGAATGACTTCTCGGAGTTACCTCGGAATGTGTATACACTTTGATCGTAGCCATCAGGCTGAGATGGATGACTTCTCGGAGTCACCTCGGATGACATTAGCCATCAGGCCGAGATGGATGACGTCTCGGAGTCACCTCGGAATGTGTATACGCACTTCGATCTTAGCCATCAGGCCGAGATGCATGACATCTCGAAGTAACCTCGAAATGCGTTTACACACTTTGATCTTAGCCATCAGGCTGAGATGAATGACTTCTCGGAGTTACCTCGGAATGTGTATACACTTTGATCGTAGCCATCAGGCTGGGATGGATGACTTCTCGGAGTCACCTCGGACAACATTAGCCATCAGGCCGAGATTGATGATGTCTCGGAGTCACCTCGGACTGTGTATACACACTTCGATCTTAGTCATCAGGCCGAGATGGATGACATCTCTAAGTCACCTCGAAATGCGTATACACACTTCGATCATAGCCATCAGGACGAGATGGATGACATCTCGAAATGTGTACACGCACTTCGATCTTAGCCATCAGGCCGAGATGGATGACATCTCGAAGTAACTTCGAAATGCGTTTACACACTTTGATCTTGGCCATCACGCCGAGATGGATGACTTCTCGGAGTCACCTCGGAAAGTGTATACACAGCTTGACATTAGCCATCAGGCCGAGATGGATGACTTCTCGGAGTCACCTCGGAACGTGTATACACAGCTTGACATTAGCCATCAGGCCGAGATGGATGACTGCTCGGAGTCACCTCGGAAAGTGTATACACACTTTGATCATAGCCATCTTGCCGAGATGGATGACATCTCGAAGTAACCTCAAAATGCGTTTACACACTTTGATCTTAGCCATAACGCCGAGATGGATGACTTCTCGGAGTCACCTCGGAACGTGTATACACAGCTTGACATTAGCCATCAGGCCGAGATGGATGACTTCTCGGAGTCACCTCGGAACGTGTATACACACTTTGATCATAGCCATCAGGCCGAGATGGATGACATTTCAAAGTCACCTCGAAATGTGTACACACACGTTGATCTTAGCCATCACGCTAAGATGGATGACTTCTCGGAGTCACCTCGAAATGCGTATACACAGTTTGATCTTACCCCTCATGCCGAGATCCATGACTTCTTGGAGTCACCTCGGAATGCGTATACAGTGTCTGATCATAGCCATCAGGCCGAGATGGATGACATCTCGTAGTCACCTCGAAATGCGTGTACACACTTTGATCTTAGCCATCACGCCGAGATGGATGACTTCTCGGAGTCACCTCGGAACGTGTATACACAGTTTGACACTAGCCATCAGGCCGAGATGGATGACTTCTCGGAGTCACCTCGGAATGCGTATACACATTCTGATCTTATCCCTCAGGCCGAGATGCATGACATCTCGAAGTCACCTCGAATTGCGTATACACACTTTGATCATAGCCATCAGGCCGAGATGGATGACATCTCCAAATCATCTCGAAATGTGTACACACACTTCGATCTTAGCCATCAGGCCGAGATGGATGACATCTCGAAGTAACCTCGAAATGCGTTTACACACTTTGATCGTAGCCATCAGGCTGGGATGGATGACTTCTCGGAGTCACCTCGGACAACATTAGCCATCAGGCCGAGATTGATGATGTCTCGGAGTCACCTCGGACTGTGTATACACACTTCGATCTTAGTCATCAGGCCGAGATGGATGACATCTCTAAGTCACCTCGAAATGCGTATACACACTTCGATCATAGCCATCAGGACGAGATGGATGACATCTCGAAATGTGTACACGCACTTCGATCTTAGCCATCAGGCCGAGATGGATGACATCTCGAAGTAACTTCGAAATGCGTTTACACACTTTGATCTTGGCCATCACGCCGAGATGGATGACTTCTCGGAGTCACCTCGGAAAGTGTATACACAGCTTGACATTAGCCATCAGGCCGAGATGGATGACTTCTCGGAGTCACCTCGGAACGTGTATACACAGCTTGACATTAGCCATCAGGCCGAGATGGATGACTGCTCGGAGTCACCTCGGAAAGTGTATACACACTTTGATCATAGCCATCTTGCCGAGATGGATGACATCTCGAAGTAACCTCAAAATGCGTTTACACACTTTGATCTTAGCCATAACGCCGAGATGGATGACTTCTCGGAGTCACCTCGGAACGTGTATACACAGCTTGACATTAGCCATCAGGCCGAGATGGATGACTTCTCGGAGTCACCTCGGAACGTGTATACACACTTTGATCATAGCCATCAGGCCGAGATGGATGACATTTCAAAGTCACCTCGAAATGTGTACACACACGTTGATCTTAGCCATCACGCTAAGATGGATGACTTCTCGGAGTCACCTCGAAATGCGTATACACAGTTTGATCTTACCCCTCATGCCGAGATCCATGACTTCTTGGAGTCACCTCGGAATGCGTATACAGTGTCTGATCATAGCCGTCAGGCCGAGATGGATGACATCTCGTAGTCACCTCGAAATGCGTGTACACACTTTGATCTTAGCCATCACGCCGAGATGGATGACTTCTCGGAGTCACCTCGGAACGTGTATACACAGTTTGACACTAGCCATCAGGCCGAGATGGATGACTTCTCGGAGTCACCTCGGAATGCGTATACACATTCTGATCTTATCCCTCAGGCCGAGATGCATGACATCTCGAAGTCACCTCGAATTGCGTATACACACTTTGATCATAGCCATCAGGCCGAGATGGATGACATCTCCAAATCATCTCGAAATGTGTACACACACTTCGATCTTAGCCATCAGGCCGAGATGGATGACATCTCGAAGTAACCTCGAAATGCGTTTACACACTTTGATCTTAGCCATCACGCCGAGATGGATGACTTCTCGGAGTCACCTCGGAACGTGTATACACAGTTTGACACTAGCCATCAGGCCGAGATGGATGACTTCTCGGAGTCACCTCGGAACGTGTATACACAGCTTGACATTAGCCATCAGGCCGAGATGGATGACTGCTCAGAGTCCCCTCGGAAAGTGTATACACACTTTGATCATAGCCATCAGGCCGAGATGGATGACATTTCAAAGTCACCTCGAAATGTGTACACACACGTTGATCTTAGCCATCACGCTAAGATGGATGACTTCTCGGAGTCACCTCGAAATGCGTATACACAGTTTGATCTTACCCCTCATGCCGAGATCCATGACTTCTTGGAGTCACCTCGGAATGCGTATACAGTGTCTGATCATAGCCATCAGGCCGAGATGGATGACATCTCGTAGTCACCTCGAAATGCGTGTACACACTTTGATCTTAGCCATCACGCCGAGATGGATGACTTCTCGGAGTCACCTCGGAACGTGTATACACAGTTTGACACTAGCCATCAGGCCGAGATGGATGACTTCTCGGAGTCACCTCGGAATGCGTATACACATTCTGATCTTATCCCTCAGGCCGAGATGCATGACATCTCGAAGTCACCTCGAATTGCGTATACACACTTTGATCATAGCCATCAGGCCGAGATGGATGACATCTCCAAATCATCTCGAAATGTGTACACACACTTCGATCTTAGCCATCAGGCCGAGATGGATGACATCTCGAAGTAACCTCGAAATGCGTTTACACACTTTGATCTTAGCCATCACGCCGAGATGGATGACTTCTCGGAGTCACCTCGGAACGTGTATACACAGTTTGACACTAGCCATCAGGCCGAGATGGATGACTTCTCGGAGTCACCTCGGAACGTGTATACACAGCTTGACATTAGCCATCAGGTTGAGATGCATAACCTCTCGGAGTCACCTCGGAATGCGTATACAGTGTCTGATCATAGCCATCAGGCCGAGATGGATGACGTCTCGGAGTCACCTCGGAATGTGTATACACACCTTGATCTTAGTCATCAGGCCGAGATGGATGACATCTCGAAATCATATCGAAATGTGTACACACACTTCGATCTTAGCCATCAGGCCGAGATGGATGACATCTCGAAGTAACCTCGAAATGCGTTTACACACTTTGATCTTAGCCATCAGGCCGGGATGGATGAGATCTCGAAGTCACTTCGAAATGTGTACACACACTTTGATCTTAGCCATCACGCCAAGATGGATGACTTCTCGGAGTTACCTCGGATGACATTAGCCATCAGGCCGAGATGGATGACGTCTCGTAGTCACCTCGAAATGCGTGTACACACTTTGATCTTAGCCATTAGGTCGAGATCCATGACTTCTTGGAGTTACCTCGGAATGCGTATACAGTGTCTGATCATAGCCTCCAGGCCGAGATGGATGACTTCTCGGAGTCACCTCGGAATGCGTATACACATTCTGATCTTATCCCTCAGGCCGAGATGCATGACATCTCGAAGTCACCTCGAATTGCGTATACACACTTTGATCATAGCCATCAGGCCGAGATGGATGACATCTCGAAATCATCTCGAAATGTGTACACATACTTCGATCGTAGCCATCAGGCCGAGATACATGACATCTCGAAGTAACCTCGAAATGCGTTTACACACTTTGATCTTAGCCATCACGCCGAGATGGATGACTTCTCGGAGTCAACTCGGAACGCGTATACGCATTCCCATTTTAGCCATCAGGCTGAGATGAATGACTTCTCGGAGTTACCTCGGAATGTGTATACACTTTGATCGTAGCCATCAGGCTGAGATGGATGACTTCTCGGAGTCACCTCGGATAACATTAGCCATCAGGCCGAGATGGATGACGTCTCGGAGTCACCTCGGAATGTGTATACGCACTTCGATCTTAGCCATCAGGCCGAGATGCATGACATCTCGAAGTAACCTCGAAATGCGTTTACACACTTTGATCTTAGCCATCACGCCGAGATGGATGACTTCTCGGAGTCACCTCGGAAAGTGTATACGCATTCCCATTTTAGCCATCAGACCGAGATGAATGACTTCTCGGAGTTACCTCGAACTGTGTACACACACTTTGATCTTAGCCATCAGGTTGAGATGCATAACCTCTCGGAGTCACCTCGGAATGCGTATACAGTGTCTGATCATAGCCATCAGGCCGAGATGGATGACGTCTCGGAGTCACCTCGGAATGTGTATACACACCTTGATCTTAGTCATCAGGCCGAGATGGATGACATCTCGAAATCATATCGAAATGTGTACACACACTTCGATCTTAGCCATCAGGCCGAGATGGATGACATCTCGAAGTAACCTCGAAATGCGTTTACACACTTTGATCTTAGCCATCAGGCCGGGATGGATGAGATCTCGAAGTCACCTCGAAATGCGTATACACACTTCCATCATAGCCATCAGGCCGAGATGGATGACATTTCGAAGTCACTTCGAAATGTGTACACACACTTTGATCTTAGCCATCACGCCAAGATGGATGACTTCTCGGAGTTACCTCGGATGACATTAGCCATCAGGCCGAGATGGATGACGTCTCGTAGTCACCTCGAAATGCGTGTACACACTTTGATCTTAGCCATTAGGTCGAGATCCATGACTTCTTGGAGTTACCTCGGAATGCGTATACAGTGTCTGATCATAGCCTCCAGGCCGAGATGGATGACTTCTCGGAGTCACCTCGGAATGCGTATACACATTCTGATCTTATCCCTCAGGCCGAGATGCATGACATCTCGAAGTCACCTCGAATTGCGTATACACACTTTGATCATAGCCATCAGGCCGAGATGGATGACATCTCGAAATCATCTCGAAATGTGTACACATACTTCGATCGTAGCCATCAGGCCGAGATACATGACATCTCGAAGTAACCTCGAAATGCGTTTACACACTTTGATCTTAGCCATCACGCCGAGATGGATGACTTCTCGGAGTCACCTCGGAACGCGTATACGCATTCCCATTTTAGCCATCAGGCTGAGATGAATGACTTCTCGGAGTTACCTCGGAATGTGTATACACTTTGATCGTAGCCATCAGGCTGAGATGGATGACTTCTCGGAGTCACCTCGGATAACATTAGCCATCAGGCCGAGATGGATGACGTCTCGGAGTCACCTCGGAATGTGTATACGCACTTCGATCTTAGCCATCAGGCCGAGATGCATGACATCTCGAAGTAACCTCGAAATGCGTTTACACACTTTGATCTTAGCCATAACGCCGAGATGGATGACTTCTCGGAGTCACCTCGGAACGTGTATACACAGCTTGACATTAGCCATCAGGCCGAGATGGATGACTGCTCGGAGTCACCTCGGAAAGTGTATACACACTTTGATCATAGCCATCAGGCCGAGATGGATGACATTTCACAGTCACCTCGAAATGTGTACACACACGTTGATCTTAGCCATCACGCTAAGATGGATGACTTCTCGGAGTCACCTCGAAATGCGTATACACAGTTTGATCTTACCCCTCAGGCCGAGATCCATGACTTCTTGGAGTCACCTCGGAATGCGTATACAGTGTCTGATCATAGCCATCAGGCCGAGATGGATGACATCTCGTAGTCACCTCGAAATGCGTGTACACACTTTGATCTTAGCCATTAGGTCGAGATCCGTGACTTCTTGGAGTTACCTCGGAATGTGTATACACTTTGATCATAGCCATCAGGCCGAGATGGATGATATCTCGAAGTCACCTCGGAATGTGTATACACTTTGATCATAGGCATCAGGCCGAGATGGACCATATCTCGAAGTCACCTCGAAATACGTATACACACTTTGACCTTAGCCATCAGGCCGAGATCCATGACTTCTTGGAGTCACCTCGCAATGCGTATACAGTGTCTGATCATAGCCACCAGGAAGAGATGGATGACTTCTCGTAGTCACCGCGAAATGCGTGTACACACTTTGATCTTAGCCATTAGGTCGAGATCCATGACTTCTTGGAGTTACCTCGGAATGCGTATACAGTGTCTGATCATAGCCACCAGGCCGAGATGGATGACTTCTCGGAGTCACCTCGGAATGCGTATACAGTGTCTGATCATAGCCACCAGGCCGAGATGGATGACTTCTCGGAGTCACCTCGGAATGCGTATACACATTCTGATCTTATCCCTCAGGCCGAGATGCATGACATCTCGAAGTCACCTCGAATTGCGTATACACACTTTGATCATAGCCATCAGGCCGAGATGGATGACATCTCCAAATCATCTCGAAATGTGTACACACACTTCGATCATAGCCATCAGGCCGAGATGGATGACATCTCGAAGTAACCTCGAAATGCGTTTACACACTTTGATCTTAGCCATCACGCCGAGATGGATGACTTCTCGGAGTCACCTCGGAAAGTGTATACGCATTCCCATTTTAGCCATCAGGCTGAGATGAATAACTTCTCGGAGTTACCTCGGAATGTGTATACACTTTGATCGTAGCCATCAGGCTGAGATGGATGACTTCTCGGAGTCACCTCGGATGACATTAGCCATCAGGCCGAGATGGATGACGTCTCGGAGTCACCTCGGAATGTGTATACACACTTCGATCTTAGCCATCGGGCCGAGATGGATGACATCTCGTAGTCACCTCGAAATGCGTGTACACACTTTGATCTTAGCCATTAGGTCGAGATCCATGACTTCTTGGAGTTACCTCGGAATGCGTATACAGTGTCTGATCATAGCCACCAGGCCGAGATGGATGACTTCTCGGAGTCACCTCGGAATGCGTATACACATTCTGATCTTATCCCTCAGGCCGAGATGCATGACATCTCGAAGTCACCTCGAATTGCGTATACACACTTTGATCATAGCCATCAGGCCGAGATGGATGACATCTCCAAATCATCTCGAAATGTGTACACACACTTCGATCTTAGCCATCAGGCCGAGATGGATGACATCTCGAAGTAACCTCGAAATGCGTTTACACACTATGATCTTAGCCATCAGGCCGAGATGGATGACTTCTCGGTGTCACCTCGGAACGTGTATACACTTTGATCGTAGCCATCAGGCTGAGATGGATGACTTCTCGGAGTCACCTCGGATGACATTAGCCATCAGGCCGAGATGGATGACGTCTCGGACTCACCTCGGAACGTGTATACACAGTTTGACATTAGCCATCAGGGCGAGATGGATGACTGCTCGGAGTCACCTCGGAAAGTGAATACGCATTCTCGTCTTAGCCCACAATCCGAGATAGAAGACTTGTTGGAGTCACCTCGGAAAGTGTATACGCACTTCGACCTTAGCCATCAGGCCGGGATGGATGAGATCTCGAAGTCACCTCGAAATGCGTATACACACTTCGATCATAGCCATCAGGCCGAGATGGATGACATTTCGAAGTCGCTTCGAAATGTGTACACACACTTTGATCTTAGCCATCACGCCAAGATGGATGACTTCTCGGAGTCACCTCGGAAAGTGTATACGCATTCCCATTTTAGCCATCAGGCTGAGATGAATGACTTCTCGGAGTTACCTCGGAATGTGTATACACTTTGATTGTAGCCATCAGGCTGAGATGGATGACTTCTCGGAGTTACCTCGGATGACATTAGCCATCAGGCCGAGATGGATGTCGTCTCGGAGTCACCTCGGAATGTGTATACACACTTCGATCTTAGCCATCATGCCGAGATGGGTGACATATCTAAGTCACCTCGAAGTGCGTATACACAGTTTGATCTTAGCCCTCAGGCCGAGATCCATGACTTATTGGAGTCACCTCGGAATGCGTATACAGTGTCTGATCATAGCCATCAGGCCGAGGTGGATGACACCTCGTAGTCACCTCGAAATGCGTTTACACACTTTGATCTTAGCCATTAGGCCGAAATGGATGACGTCTCGGCGTCACCTCGGAATGTGTATACACACTTTGATCTTAGCCATCAGGCCGGGATGGATGAGATCTCGAAGTCACCTCGGAAAGTGTATACGCATTCCCATTTTAGCCATCAGGCTGAGATGAATGACTTCTCGGAGTTACCTCGGAATGTGCATACACTTTGATCGTAGCCATCAGGCTGAGCTGGATGACCTCTCGGAGTCACCTCGGATGACATTAGCCATCGGGCCGAGATGGATGACATCTCGAAATCATCTCGAAATGTGTACACACACTTCGATCTTAGCCATCAGGCCGAGATGGATGACATCTCGAAGTAACCTCGAAATGCGTTTACACACTTTGATCTTAGGCATCAGGCCGAGATGGATGACTTCTCGGAGTCACCTCGGAACGTGTATACACAGCTTGACATTAGCCATCAGGCCGAGATGGATGACTGCTCGGAATCACCTCGGAAAGTGAATACGCATTCACGTCTTAGCCCACAATCCGAGATAGAGGACTTCTTGGAGTCACCTCGGAAAGTGTATACGCATTCCCATTTTAGCCATCAGACCGAGATGAATGACTTCTCGGAGTTACCTCGAACTGTGTACACACACTTTGATCTTAGCCATCAGGTTGAGATGCATAACCTCTCGGAGTCACCTCGGAATGCGTATACAGTGTCTGATCATAGCCATCAGGCCGAGATGGATGACTTCTCGGAGTTACCTCGGATGACATTAGCCATCAGGCCGAGATGGATGACGTCTCGTAGTCACCTCGAAATGCGTGTACACACTTTGATCTTAGCCGTTAGGTCGAGATCCATGACTTCTTGGAGTTACCTCGGAATGCGTATACAGTGTCTGATCATAGCCTCCAGGCCGAGATGGATGACTTCTCGGAGTCACCTCGGAATGCGTATACACATTCTTATCCTATCCCTCAGGCCGAGATGCATGACATCTCGAAGTCACCTCGAATTGCGTATACACACTTTGATCATAGCCATCAGGCCGAGATGGATGACATCTCGAAATCATCTCGAAATGTGTACACATACTTCGATCGTAGCCATCAGGCCGAGATACATGACATCTCGAAGTAACCTCGAAATGCGTTTACACACTTTGATCTTAGCCATCACGCCGAGATGGATGACTTCTCGGAGTCACCTCGGAACGCGTATACGCATTCCCATTTTAGCCATCAGGCTGAGATGAATGACTTCTCGGAGTTACCTCGGAATGTGTATACACTTTGATCGTAGCCATCAGGCTGAGATGGATGACTTCTCGGAGTCACCTCGGATGACATTAGCCATCAGGCCGAGATGGATGACGTCTCGGAGTCACCTCGGAATGTGTATACGCACTTCGATCTTAGCCATCAGGCCGAGATGCATGACATCTCGAAGTAACCTCGAAATGCGTTTACACACTTTGATCTTAGCCATCAGGCTGAGATGAATGACTTCTCGGAGTTACCTCGGAATGTGTATACACTTTGATCGTAGCCATCAGGCTGGGATGGATGACTTCTCGGAGTCACCTCGGACAACATTAGCCATCAGGCCGAGATTGATGATGTCTCGGAGTCACCTCGGACTGTGTATACACACTTCGATCTTAGTCATCAGGCCGAGATGGATGACATCTCTAAGTCACCTCGAAATGCGTATACACACTTCGATCATAGCCATCAGGACGAGATGGATGACATCTCGAAATGTGTACACGCACTTCGATCTTAGCCATCAGGCCGAGATGGATGACATCTCGAAGTAACTTCGAAATGCGTTTACACACTTTGATCTTGGCCATCACGCCGAGATGGATGACTTCTCGGAGTCACCTCGGAACGTGTATACACAGCTTGACATTAGCCATCAGGCCGAGATGGATGACTTCTCGGAGTCACCTCGGAACGTGTATACACACTTTGATCATAGCCATCAGGCCGAGATGGATGACATTTCAAAGTCACCTCGAAATGTGTACACACACGTTGATCTTAGCCATCACGCTAAGATGGATGACTTCTCGGAGTCACCTCGAAATGCGTATACACAGTTTGATCTTACCCCTCATGCCGAGATCCATGACTTCTTGGAGTCACCTCGGAATGCGTATACAGTGTCTGATCATAGCCATCAGGCCGAGATGGATGACATCTCGTAGTCACCTCGAAATGCGTGTACACACTTTGATCTTAGCCATCACGCCGAGATGGATGACTTCTCGGAGTCACCTCGGAACGTGTATACACAGTTTGACACTAGCCATCAGGCCGAGATGGATGACTTCTCGGAGTCACCTCGGAATGCGTATACACATTCTGATCTTATCCCTCAGGCCGAGATGCATGACATCTCGAAGTCACCTCGAATTGCGTATACACACTTTGATCATAGCCATCAGGCCGAGATGGATGACATCTCCAAATCATCTCGAAATGTGTACACACACTTCGATCTTAGCCATCAGGCCGAGATGGATGACATCTCGAAGTAACCTCGAAATGCGTTTACACACTTTGATCTTAGCCATCACGCCGAGATACATGACATCTCGAAGTAACCTCGAAATGCGTTTACACACTTTGATCTTAGCCATCACGCCGAGATGGATGACTTCTCGGAGTCACCTCGGAACGCGTATACGCATTCCCATTTTAGCCATCAGGCTGAGATGAATGACTTCTCGGAGTTACCTCGGAATGTGTATACACTTTGATCGTAGCCATCAGGCTGAGATGGATGACTTCTCGGAGTCACCTCGGATGACATTAGCCATCAGGCCGAGATGGATGACGTCTCGGAGTCACCTCGGAATGTGTATACGCACTTCGATCTTAGCCATCAGGCCGAGATGCATGACATCTCGAAGTAACCTCGAAATGCGTTTACACACTTTGATCTTAGCCATCAGGCTGAGATGAATGACTTCTCGGAGTTACCTCGGAATGTGTATACACTTTGATCGTAGCCATCAGGCTGGGATGGATGACTTCTCGGAGTCACCTCGGACAACATTAGCCATCAGGCCGAGATTGATGATGTCTCGGAGTCACCTCGGACTGTGTATACACACTTCGATCTTAGTCATCAGGCCGAGATGGATGACATCTCTAAGTCACCTCGAAATGCGTATACACACTTCGATCATAGCCATCAGGACGAGATGGATGACATCTCGAAATGTGTACACGCACTTCGATCTTAGCCATCAGGCCGAGATGGATGACATCTCGAAGTAACTTCGAAATGCGTTTACACACTTTGATCTTGGCCATCACGCCGAGATGGATGACTTCTCGGAGTCACCTCGGAACGTGTATACACAGCTTGACATTAGCCATCAGGCCGAGATGGATGACTTCTCGGAGTCACCTCGGAACGTGTATACACACTTTGATCATAGCCATCAGGCCGAGATGGATGACATTTCAAAGTCACCTCGAAATGTGTACACACACGTTGATCTTAGCCATCACGCTAAGATGGATGACTTCTCGGAGTCACCTCGAAATGCGTATACACAGTTTGATCTTAGCCCTCATGCCGAGATCCATGACTTCTTGGAGTCACCTCGGAATGCGTATACAGTGTCTGATCATAGCCATCAGGCCGAGATGGATGACATCTCGTAGTCACCTCGAAATGCGTGTACACACTTTGATCTTAGCCATCACGCCGAGATGGATGACTTCTCGGAGTCACCTCGGAACGTGTATACACAGTTTGACACTAGCCATCAGGCCGAGATGGATGACTTCTCGGAGTCACCTCGGAATGCGTATACACATTCTGATCTTATCCCTCAGGCCGAGATGCATGACATCTCGAAGTCACCTCGAATTGCGTATACACACTTTGATCATAGCCATCAGGCCGAGATGGATGACATCTCCAAATCATCTCGAAATGTGTACACACACTTCGATCTTAGCCATCAGGCCGAGATGGATGACATCTCGAAGTAACCTCGAAATGCGTTTACACACTTTGATCTTAGCCATCACGCCGAGATGGATGACTTCTCGGAGTCACCTCGGAACGTGTATACACAGTTTGACACTAGCCATCAGGCCGAGATGGATGACTTCTCGGAGTCACCTCGGAACGTGTATACACAGCTTGACATTAGCCATCAGACCGAGATGGATGACTGCTCAGAGTCCCCTCGGAAAGTGTATACACACTTTGATCATAGCCATCAGGCCGAGATGGATGACATTTCAAAGTCACCTCGAAATGTGTACACACACGTTGATCTTAGCCATCACGCTAAGATGGATGACTTCTCGGAGTCACCTCGAAATGCGTATACACAGTTTGATCTTACCCCTCATGCCGAGATCCATGACTTCTTGGAGTCACCTCGGAATGCGTATACAGTGTCTGATCATAGCCATCAGGCCGAGATGGATGACATCTCGTAGTCACCTCGAAATGCGTGTACACACTTTGATCTTAGCCATCACGCCGAGATGGATGACTTCTCGGAGTCACCTCGGAACGTGTATACACAGTTTGACACTAGCCATCAGGCCGAGATGGATGACTTCTCGGAGTCACCTCGGAATGCGTATACACATTCTGATCTTATCCCTCAGGCCGAGATGCATGACATCTCGAAGTCACCTCGAATTGCGTATACACACTTTGATCATAGCCATCAGGCCGAGATGGATGACATCTCCAAATCATCTCGAAATGTGTACACACACTTCGATCTTAGCCATCAGGCCGAGATGGATGACATCTCGAAGTAACCTCGAAATGCGTTTACACACTTTGATCTTAGCCATCACGCCGAGATGGATGACTTCTCGGAGTCACCTCGGAACGTGTATACACAGTTTGACACTAGCCATCAGGCCGAGATGGATGACTTCTCGGAGTCACCTCGGAACGTGTATACACAGCTTGACATTAGCCATCAGGCCGAGATGGATGACTGCTCGGAGTCCCCTCGGAAAGTGTATACACACTTTGATCATAGCCATCAGGCCGAGATGGATGACATTTCAAAGTCACCTCGAAATGTGTACACACACGTTGATCTTAGCCATCACGCTAAGATGGATGACTTCTCGGAGTCACCTCGAAATGCGTATACACAGTTTGATCTTACCCCTCAGGCCGAGATCCATGACTTCTTGGAGTCACCTCGGAATGCGTATACAGTGTCTGATAATAGCCATCAGGCCGAGATGGATGACATCTCGTAGTCACCTCGAAATGCGTGTACACACTTTGATCTTAGCCATTAGGTCGAGATCCGTGACTTCTTGGAGTTACCTCGGAATGTGTATACACTTTGATCATAGCCATCAGGCCGAGATGGATGATATCTCGAAGTCACCTCGGAATGTGTATACACTTTGATCATAGGCATCAGGCCGAGATGGACCATATCTCGAAGTCACCTCGAAATACGTATACACACTTTGACCTTAGCCATCAGGCCGAGATCCATGACTTCTTGGAGTCACCTCGCAATGCGTATACAGTGTCTGATCATAGCCACCAGGAAGAGATGGATGACTTCTCGTAGTCACCGCGAAATGCGTGTACACACTTTGATCTTAGCCATTAGGTCGAGATCCATGACTTCTTGGAGTTACCTCGGAATGCGTATACAGTGTCTGATCATAGCCACCAGGCCGAGATGGATGACTTCTCGGAGTCACCTCGGAATGCGTATACACATTCTGATCTTATCCCTCAGGCCGAGATGCATGACATCTCGAAGTCACCTCGAATTGCGTATACACACTTTGATCATAGCCATCAGGCCGAGATGGATGACATCTCCAAATCATCTCGAAATGTGTACACACACTTCGATCTTAGCCATCAGGCCGAGATGGATGACATCTCGAAGTAACCTCGAAATGCGTTTACACACTTTGATCTTAGCCATCACGCCGAGATGGATGACTTCTCGGAGTCACCTCGGAACGTGTATACACAGTTTGACACTAGCCATCAGGCCGAGATGGATGACTTCTCGGAGTCACCTCGGAACGTGTATACACAGCTTGACATTAGCCATCAGGCCGAGATGGATGACTGCTCGGAGTCCCCTCGGAAAGTGTATACACACTTTGATCATAGCCATCAGGCCGAGATGGATGACATTTCAAAGTCACCTCGAAATGTGTACACACACGTTGATCTTAGCCATCACGCTAAGATGGATGACTTCTCGGGGTCACCTCGAAATGCGTATACACAGTTTGATCTTACCCCTCAGGCCGAGATCCATGACTTCTTGGAGTCACCTCGGAATGCGTATACAGTGTCTGATCATAGCCATCAGGCCGAGATGGATGACATCTCGTAGTCACCTCGAAATGCGTGTACACACTTTGATCTTAGCCATTAGGTCGAGATCCGTGACTTCTTGGAGTTACCTCGGAATGTGTATACACTTTGATCATAGCCATCAGGCCGAGATGGATGATATCTCGAAGTCACCTCGGAATGTGTATACACTTTGATCATAGGCATCAGGCCGAGATGGACCATATCTCGAAGTCACCTCGAAATACGTATACACACTTTGACCTTAGCCATCAGGCCGAGATCCATGACTTCTTGGAGTCACATCGCAATGCGTATACAGTGTCTGATCATAGCCACCAGGAAGAGATGGATGACTTCTCGTAGTCACCGCGAAATGCGTGTACACACTTTGATCTGAGCCATTAGGTCGAGATCCATGACTTCTTGGAGTTACCTCGGAATGCGTATACAGTGTCTGATCATAGCCACCAGGAAGAGATGGATGACTTCTCGCAGTCACCTCGGAATGCGTATACACATTCTGATCTTATCCCTCAGGCCGAGATGCATGACATCTCGAAGTCACCTCGAATTGCGTATACACACTTTGATCATAGCCATCAGGCCGAGATGGATGACATCTCCAAATCATCTCGAAATGTGTACACACACTTCGATCTTAGCCATCAGGCCGAGATCCATGACTTCTTGGAGTCACCTCGCAATGCGTATACAGTGTCTGATCATAGCCACCAGGAAGAGATGGATGACTTCTCGTAGTCACCGCGAAATGCGTGTACACACTTTGATCTTAGCCATTAGGTCGAGATCCATGACTTCTTGGAGTTACCTCGGAATGCGTATACAGTGTCTGATCATAGCCACCAGGCCGAGATGGATGACTTCTCGGAGTCACCTCGGAATGCGTATACACATTCTGATCTTATCCCTCAGGCCGAGATGCATGACATCTCGAAGTCACCTCGAATTGCGTATACACACTTTGATCATAGCCATCAGGCCGAGATGGATGACATCTCCAAATCATCTCGAAATGTGTACACACACTTCGATCTTAGCCATCAGGCCGAGATCCATGACTTCTTGGAGTCACCTCGCAATGCGTATACAGTGTCTGATCATAGCCACCAGGAAGAGATGGATGACTTCTCGTAGTCACCGCGAAATGCGTGTACACACTTTGATCTTAGCCATTAGGTCGAGATCCATGACTTCTTGGAGTTACCTCGGAATGCGTATACAGTGTCTGATCATAGCCACCAGGCCGAGATGGATGACTTCTCGGAGTCACCTCGGAATGCGTATACACATTCTGATCTTATCCCTCAGGCCGAGATGCATGACATCTCGAAGTCACCTCGAATTGCGTATACACACTTTGATCATAGCCATCAGGCCGAGATGGATGACATCTCCAAATCATCTCGAAATGTGTACACACACTTCGATCTTAGCCATCAGGCCGAGATGGATGACATCTCGAAGTAACCTCGAAATGCGTTTACACACTATGATCTTAGCCATCAGGCCGAGATGGATGACGTCTCGGACTCACCTCGGAACGTGTATACACAGTTTGACATTAGCCATCAGGGCGAGATGGATGACTGCTCGGAGTCACCTCGGAAAGTGAATACGCATTCTCGTCTTAGCCCACAATCCGAGATAGAAGACTTGTTGGAGTCACCTCGGAAAGTGTATACGCACTTCGATCTTAGCCATCAGGCCGGGATGGATGAGATCTCGAAGTCAGCTCGAAATGCGTATACACACTTCGATCATAGCCATCAGGCCGAGATGGATGACATTTCGAAGTCGCTTCGAAATGTGTACACACACTTTGATCTTAGCCATCACGCCAAGATGGATGACTTCTCGGAGTCACCTCGGAAAGTGTATACGCATTCCCATTTTAGCCATCAGGCTGAGATGAATGACTTCTCGGAGTTACCTCGGAATGTGTATACACTTTGATCGTAGCCATCAGGCTGAGATGGATGACTTCTCGGAGTCACCTCGGATGACATTAGCCATCAGGCCGAGATGGATGACGTCTCGGAGTCACCTCGGAATGTGTATACGCACTTCGATCTTAGCCATCAGGCCGGGATGGATGAGATCTCGAAGTCACCTCGAAATGCGTATACACACTTCGATCATAGCCATCAGGCCGAGATGGATGACATTTCGAAGTCGCTTCGAAATGTGTACACACACTTTGATCTTAGCCATCACGCCAAGATGGATGACTTCTCGGAGTCACCTCGGAAAGTGTATACGCATTCCCATTTTAGCCATCAGGCTGAGATGAATGACTTCTCGGAGTTACCTCGGAATGTGTATACACTTTGATTGTAGCCATCAGGCTGAGATGGATGACTTCTCGGAGTTACCTCGGATGACATTAGCCATCAGGCCGAGATGGATGTCGTCTCGGAGTCACCTCGGAATGTGTATACACACTTCGATCTTAGCCATCATGCCGAGATGGGTGACATATCTAAGTCACCTCGAAGTGCGTATACACAGTTTGATCTTAGCCCTCAGGCCGAGATGCATGACATCTCGAAGTCACCTCGAATTGCGTATACACACTTTGATCATAGCCATCAGGCCGAGATGGATGACATCTCCAAATCATCTCGAAATGTGTACACACACTTCGATCTTAGCCATCAGGCCGAGATGGATGACATCTCGAAGTAACCTCGAAATGCGTTTACACACTATGATCTTAGCCATCAGGCCGAGATGGATGACGTCTCGGACTCACCTCGGAACGTGTATACACAGTTTGACATTAGCCATCAGGGCGAGATGGATGACTGCTCGGAGTCACCTCGGAAAGTGAATACGCATTCTCGTCTTAGCCCACAATCCGAGATAGAAGACTTGTTGGAGTCACCTCGGAAAGTGTATACGCACTTCGATCTTAGCCATCAGGCCGGGATGGATGAGATCTCGAAGTCAGCTCGAAATGCGTATACACACTTCGATCATAGCCATCAGGCCGAGATGGATGACATTTCGAAGTCGCTTCGAAATGTGTACACACACTTTGATCTTAGCCATCACGCCAAGATGGATGACTTCTCGGAGTCACCTCGGAAAGTGTATACGCATTCCCATTTTAGCCATCAGGCTGAGATGAATGACTTCTCGGAGTTACCTCGGAATGTGTATACACTTTGATCGTAGCCATCAGGCTGAGATGGATGACTTCTCGGAGTCACCTCGGATGACATTAGCCATCAGGCCGAGATGGATGACGTCTCGGAGTCACCTCGGAATGTGTATACGCACTTCGATCTTAGCCATCAGGCCGGGATGGATGAGATCTCGAAGTCACCTCGAAATGCGTATACACACTTCGATCATAGCCATCAGGCCGAGATGGATGACATTTCGAAGTCGCTTCGAAATGTGTACACACACTTTGATCTTAGCCATCACGCCAAGATGGATGACTTCTCGGAGTCACCTCGGAAAGTGTATACGCATTCCCATTTTAGCCATCAGGCTGAGATGAATGACTTCTCGGAGTTACCTCGGAATGTGTATACACTTTGATTGTAGCCATCAGGCTGAGATGGATGACTTCTCGGAGTTACCTCGGATGACATTAGCCATCAGGCCGAGATGGATGTCGTCTCGGAGTCACCTCGGAATGTGTATACACACTTCGATCTTAGCCATCATGCCGAGATGGGTGACATATCTAAGTCACCTCGAAGTGCGTATACACAGTTTGATCTTAGCCCTCAGGCCGAGATCCATGACTTATTGGAGTCACCTCGGAATGCGTATACAGTGTCTGATCATAGCCATCAGGCCGAGGTGGATGACACCTCGTAGTCACCTCGAAATGCGTTTACACACTTTGATCTTAGCCATTAGGCCGAAATGGATGACATCTCGGCGTCACCTCGGAATGTGTATACACACTTTGATCTTAGCCATCAGGCCG
This sequence comes from Trypoxylon attenuatum, assembly GCA_963989405.1. Lineage (NCBI taxonomy): Eukaryota > Metazoa > Arthropoda > Insecta > Hymenoptera > Crabronidae > Trypoxylon > Trypoxylon attenuatum. The sequence goes on from OZ022489.1 coordinate 19,749,150, forward strand.
GGATGGATGAGATCTCGAAGTCACCTCGGAAAGTGTATACGCATTCCCATTTTAGCCATCAGGCTGAGATGAATGACTTCTCGGAGTTACCTCGGAATGTGCATACACTTTGATCGTAGCCATCAGGCTGAGCTGGATGACCTCTCGGAGTCACCTCGGATGACATTAGCCATCGGGCCGAGATGGATGACATCTCGAAATCATCTCGAAATGTGTACACACACTTCGATCTTAGCCATCAGGCCGAGATGGATGACATCTCGAAGTAACCTCGAAATGCGTTTACACACTTTGATCTTAGGCATCAGGCCGAGATGGATGACTTCTCGGAGTCACCTCGGAACGTGTATACACAGCTTGACATTAGCCATCAGGCCGAGATGGATGACTGCTCGGAATCACCTCGGAAAGTGAATACGCATTCACGTCTTAGCCCACAATCCGAGATAGAGGACTTCTTGGAGTCACCTCGGAAAGTGTATACGCATTCCCATTTTAGCCATCAGACCGAGATGAATGACTTCTCGGAGTTACCTCGAACTGTGTACACACACTTTGATCTTAGCCATCAGGTTGAGATGCATAACCTCTCGGAGTCACCTCGGAATGCGTATACAGTGTCTGATCATAGCCATCAGGCCGAGATGGATGACGTCTCGGAGTCACCTCGGAATGTGTATACACACCTTGATCTTAGTCATCAGGCCGAGATGGATGACATCTCGAAATCATATCGAAATGTGTACACACACTTCGATCTTAGCCATCAGGCCGAGATGGATGACATCTCGAAGTAACCTCGAAATGCGTTTACACACTTTGATCTTAGCCATCAGGCCGGGATGGATGAGATCTCGAAGTCACCTCGAAATGCGTATACACACTTCCATCATAGCCATCAGGCCGAGATGGATGACATTTCGAAGTCACTTCGAAATGTGTACACACACTTTGATCTTAGCCATCACGCCAAGATGGATGACTTCTCGGAGTTACCTCGGATGACATTAGCCATCAGGCCGAGATGGATGACGTCTCGTAGTCACCTCGAAATGCGTGTACACACTTTGATCTTAGCCATTAGGTCGAGATCCATGACTTCTTGGAGTTACCTCGGAATGCGTATACAGTGTCTGATCATAGCCTCCAGGCCGAGATGGATGACTTCTCGGAGTCACCTCGGAATGCGTATACACATTCTGATCTTATCCCTCAGGCCGAGATGCATGACATCTCGAAGTCACCTCGAATTGCGTATACACACTTTGATCATAGCCATCAGGCCGAGATGGATGACATCTCGAAATCATCTCGAAATGTGTACACATACTTCGATCGTAGCCATCAGGCCGAGATACATGACATCTCGAAGTAACCTCGAAATGCGTTTACACACTTTGATCTTAGCCATCACGCCGAGATGGATGACTTCTCGGAGTCACCTCGGAACGCGTATACGCATTCCCATTTTAGCCATCAGGCTGAGATGAATGACTTCTCGGAGTTACCTCGGAATGTGTATACACTTTGATCGTAGCCATCAGGCTGAGATGGATGACTTCTCGGAGTCACCTCGGATAACATTAGCCATCAGGCCGAGATGGATGACGTCTCGGAGTCACCTCGGAATGTGTATACGCACTTCGATCTTAGCCATCAGGCCGAGATGCATGACATCTCGAAGTAACCTCGAAATGCGTTTACACACTTTGATCTTAGCCATAACGCCGAGATGGATGACTTCTCGGAGTCACCTCGGAACGTGTATACACAGCTTGACATTAGCCATCAGGCCGAGATGGATGACTGCTCGGAGTCACCTCGGAAAGTGTATACACACTTTGATCATAGCCATCAGGCCGAGATGGATGACATTTCACAGTCACCTCGAAATGTGTACACACACGTTGATCTTAGCCATCACGCTAAGATGGATGACTTCTCGGAGTCACCTCGAAATGCGTATACACAGTTTGATCTTACCCCTCAGGCCGAGATCCATGACTTCTTGGAGTCACCTCGGAATGCGTATACAGTGTCTGATCATAGCCATCAGGCCGAGATGGATGACATCTCGTAGTCACCTCGAAATGCGTGTACACACTTTGATCTTAGCCATTAGGTCGAGATCCGTGACTTCTTGGAGTTACCTCGGAATGTGTATACACTTTGATCATAGCCATCAGGCCGAGATGGATGATATCTCGAAGTCACCTCGGAATGTGTATACACTTTGATCATAGGCATCAGGCCGAGATGGACCATATCTCGAAGTCACCTCGAAATACGTATACACACTTTGACCTTAGCCATCAGGCCGAGATCCATGACTTCTTGGAGTCACCTCGCAATGCGTATACAGTGTCTGATCATAGCCACCAGGAAGAGATGGATGACTTCTCGTAGTCACCGCGAAATGCGTGTACACACTTTGATCTTAGCCATTAGGTCGAGATCCATGACTTCTTGGAGTTACCTCGGAATGCGTATACAGTGTCTGATCATAGCCACCAGGCCGAGATGGATGACTTCTCGGAGCCACCTCGGAATGCGTATACACATTCTGATCTTATCCCTCAGGCCGAGATGCATGACATCTCGAAGTCACCTCGAATTGCGTTTACACACTTTGATCTTAGCCATCACGCCGAGATGGATGACTTCTCGGAGTCACCTCGGAACGTGTATACACAGCTTGACATTAGCCATCAGGCCGAGATGGATGACTTCTCGGAGTCACCTCGGAACGTGTATACACAGCTTGACATTAGCCATCAGGCCGAGATGGATGACTGCTCGGAGTCACCTCGAAATGCGTGTACACACTTTGATCTTAGCCATTAGGTCGAGATCCGTGACTTCTTGGAGTTACCTCGGAATGTGTATACACTTTGATCATAGCCATCAGGCCGAGATGGATGATATCTCGAAGTCACCTCGGAATGTGTATACACTTTGATCATAGGCATCAGGCCGAGATGGACCATATCTCGAAGTCACCTCGAAATACGTATACACACTTTGACCTTAGCCATCAGGCCGAGATCCATGACTTCTTGGAGTCACCTCGCAATGCGTATACAGTGTCTGATCATAGCCACCAGGAAGAGATGGATGACTTCTCGTAGTCACCGCGAAATGCGTGTACACACTTTGATCTTAGCCATTAGGTCGAGATCCATGACTTCTTGGAGTTACCTCGGAATGCGTATACAGTGTCTGATCATAGCCACCAGGCCGAGATGGATGACTTCTCGGAGTCACCTCGGAATGCGTATACACATTCTGATCTTATCCCTCAGGCCGAGATGCATGACATCTCGAAGTCACCTCGAATTGCGTATACACACTTTGATCATAGCCATCAGGCCGAGATGGATGACATCTCCAAATCATCTCGAAATGTGTACACACACTTCGATCTTAGCCATCAGGCCGAGATAGATGACATCTCGAAGTAACCTCGAAATGCGTTTACACACTTTGATCTTAGCCATCACGCCGAGATGGATGACTTTTCGGAGTCACCTCGGAACGTGTATACACAGCTTGACATTAGCCATCAGGCCGAGATGGATGACTTCTCGGAGTCACCTCGGAACGTGTATACACAGCTTGACATTAGCCATCAGGCCGAGATGGATGACTGCTCGGAGTCACCTCGAAATGCGTGTACACACTTTGATCTTAGCCATTAGGTCGAGATCCGTGACTTCTTGGAGTTACCTCGGAATGTGTATACACTTTGATCATAGCCATCAGGCCGAGATGGATGATATCTCGAAGTCACCTCGGAATGTGTATACACTTTGATCATAGGCATCAGGCCGAGATGGACCATATCTCGAAGTCACCTCGAAATACGTATACACACTTTGACCTTAGCCATCAGGCCGAGATCCATGACTTCTTGGAGTCACCTCGCAATGCGTATACAGTGTCTGATCATAGCCACCAGGAAGAGATGGATGACTTCTCGTAGTCACCGCGAAATGCGTGTACACACTTTGATCTTAGCCATTAGGTCGAGATCCATGACTTCTTGGAGTTACCTCGGAATGCGTATACAGTGTCTGATCATAGCCACCAGGCCGAGATGGATGACTTCTCGGAGTCACCTCGGAATGCGTATACACATTCTGATCTTATCCCTCAGGCCGAGATGCATGACATCTCGAAGTCACCTCGAATTGCGTATACACACTTTGATCATAGCCATCAGGCCGAGATGGATGACATCTCCAAATCATCTCGAAATGTGTACACACACTTCGATCTTAGCCATCAGGCCGAGATGGATGACATCTCGAAGTAACCTCGAAATGCGTTTACACACTTTGATCTTAGCCATCACGCCGAGATGGATGACTTCTCGGAGTCACCTCGGAACGTGTATACACAGTTTGACACTAGCCATCAGGCCGAGATGGATGACTTCTCGGAGTCACCTCGGAACGTGTATACACAGCTTGACATTAGCCATCAGGCCGAGATGGATGACTGCTCGGAGTCCCCTCGGAAAGTGTATACACACTTTGATCATAGCCATCAGGCCGAGATGGATGACATTTCAAAGTCACCTCGAAATGTGTACACACACGTTGATCTTAGCCATCACGCTAAGATGGATGACTTCTCGGAGTCACCTCGAAATGCGTATACACAGTTTGATCTTACCCCTCAGGCCGAGATCCATGACTTCTTGGAGTTACCTCGGAATGCGTATACAGTGTCTGATCATAGCCACCAGGCCGAGATGGATGACTTCTCGGAGCCACCTCGGAATGCGTATACACATTCTGATCTTATCCCTCAGGCCGAGATGCATGACATCTCGAAGTCACCTCGAATTGCGTTTACACACTTTGATCTTAGCCATCACGCCGAGATGGATGACTTCTCGGAGTCACCTCGGAAAGTGTATACGCATTCCCATTTTAGCCATCAGGCTGAGATGAATAACTTCTCGGAGTTACCTCGGAATGTGTATACACTTTGATCGTAGCCATCAGGCTGAGATGGATGACTTCTCGGAGTCACCTCGGATGACATTAGCCATCAGGCCGAGATGGATGACGTCTCGGAGTCACCTCGGAATGTGTATACACACTTCGATCTTAGCCATCGGGCCGAGATGGATGACATCTCGTAGTCACCTCGAAATGCGTGTACACACTTTGATCTTAGCCATTAGGTCGAGATCCATGACTTCTTGGAGTTACCTCGGAATGCGTATACAGTGTCTGATCATAGCCACCAGGCCGAGATGGATGACTTCTCGGAGTCACCTCGGAATGCGTATACACATTCTGATCTTATCCCTCAGGCCGAGATGCATGACATCTCGAAGTCACCTCGAATTGCGTATACACACTTTGATCATAGCCATCAGGCCGAGATGGATGACATCTCCAAATCATCTCGAAATGTGTACACACACTTCGATCTTAGCCATCAGGCCGAGATAGATGACATCTCGAAGTAACCTCGAAATGCGTTTACACACTTTGATCTTAGCCATCACGCCGAGATGGATGACTTCTCGGAGTCACCTCGGAACGTGTATACACAGCTTGACATTAGCCATCAGGCCGAGATGGATGACTTCTCGGAGTCACCTCGGAACGTGTATACACAGCTTGACATTAGCCATCAGGCCGAGATGGATGACTGCTCGGAGTCACCTCGAAATGCGTGTACACACTTTGATCTTAGCCATTAGGTCGAGATCCGTGACTTCTTGGAGTTACCTCGGAATGTGTATACACTTTGATCATAGCCATCAGGCCGAGATGGATGATATCTCGAAGTCACCTCGGAATGTGTATACACTTTGATCATAGGCATCAGGCCGAGATGGACCATATCTCGAAGTCACCTCGAAATACGTATACACACTTTGACCTTAGCCATCAGGCCGAGATCCATGACTTCTTGGAGTCACCTCGCAATGCGTATACAGTGTCTGATCATAGCCACCAGGAAGAGATGGATGACTTCTCGTAGTCACCGCGAAATGCGTGTACACACTTTGATCTTAGCCATTAGGTCGAGATCCATGACTTCTTGGAGTTACCTCGGAATGCGTATACAGTGTCTGATCATAGCCACCAGGCCGAGATGGATGACTTCTCGGAGTCACCTCGGAATGCGTATACACATTCTGATCTTATCCCTCAGGCCGAGATGCATGACATCTCGAAGTCACCTCGAATTGCGTATACACACTTTGATCATAGCCATCAGGCCGAGATGGATGACATCTCCAAATCATCTCGAAATGTGTACACACACTTCGATCTTAGCCATCAGGCCGAGATGGATGACATCTCGAAGTAACCTCGAAATGCGTTTACACACTTTGATCTTAGCCATCACGCCGAGATGGATGACTTCTCGGAGTCACCTCGGAACGTGTATACACATTTTGACACTAGCCATCAGGCCGAGATGGATGACTTCTCGGAGTCACCTCGGAACGTGTATACACAGCTTGACATTAGCCATCAGGCCGAGATGGATGACTGCTCGGAGTCCCCTCGGAAAGTGTATACACACTTTGATCATAGCCATCAGGCCGAGATGGATGACATTTCAAAGTCACCTCGAAATGTGTACACACACGTTGATCTTAGCCATCACGCTAAGATGGATGACTTCTCGGAGTCACCTCGAAATGCGTATACACAGTTTGATCTTACCCCTCAGGCCGAGATCCATGACTTCTTGGAGTCACCTCGGAATGCGTATACAGTGTCTGATAATAGCCATCAGGCCGAGATGGATGACATCTCGTAGTCACCTCGAAATGCGTGTACACACTTTGATCTTAGCCATTAGGTCGAGATCCGTGACTTCTTGGAGTTACCTCGGAATGTGTATACACTTTGATCATAGCCATCAGGCCGAGATGGATGATATCTCGAAGTCACCTCGGAATGTGTATACACTTTGATCATAGGCATCAGGCCGAGATGGACCATATCTCGAAGTCACCTCGAAATACGTATACACACTTTGACCTTAGCCATCAGGCCGAGATCCATGACTTCTTGCAGTCACCTCGCAATGCGTATACAGTGTCTGATCATAGCCACCAGGAAGAGATGGATGACTTCTCGTAGTCACCGCGAAATGCGTGTACACACTTTGATCTTAGCCATTAGGTCGAGATCCATGACTTCTTGGAGTTACCTCGGAATGCGTATACAGTGTCTGATCATAGCCACCAGGCCGAGATGGATGACTTCTCGGAGTCACCTCGGAATGCGTATACACATTCTGATCTTATCCCTCAGGCCGAGATGCATGACATCTCGAAGTCACCTCGAATTGCGTATACACACTTTGATCATAGCCATCAGGCCGAGATGGATGACATCTCCAAATCATCTCGAAATGTGTACACACACTTCGATCTTAGCCATCAGGCCGAGATGGATGACATCTCGAAGTAACCTCGAAATGCGTTTACACACTTTGATCTTAGCCATCACGCCGAGATGGATGACTTCTCGGAGTCACCTCGGAACGTGTATACACAGTTTGACACTAGCCATCAGGCCGAGATGGATGACTTCTCGGAGTCACCTCGGAACGTGTATACACAGCTTGACATTAGCCATCAGGCCGAGATGGATGACTGCTCGGAGTCCCCTCGGAAAGTGTATACACACTTTGATCATAGCCATCAGGCCGAGATGGATGACATTTCAAAGTCACCTCGAAATGTGTACACACACGTTGATCTTAGCCATCACGCTAAGATGGATGACTTCTCGGAGTCACCTCGAAATGCGTATACACAGTTTGATCTTACCCCTCAGGCCGAGATCCATGACTTCTTGGAGTCACCTCGGAATGCGTATACAGTGTCTGATCATAGCCATCAGGCCGAGATGGATGACATCTCGTAGTCACCTCGAAATGCGTGTACACACTTTGATCTTAGCCATTAGGTCGAGATCCGTGACTTCTTGGAGTTACCTCGGAATGTGTATACACTCTGATCATAGCCATCAGGCCGAGATGGATGATATCTCGAAGTCACCTCGGAATGTGTATACACTTTGATCATAGGCATCAGGCCGAGATGGACCATATCTCGAAGTCACCTCGAAATACGTATACACACTTTGACCTTAGCCATCAGGCCGAGATCCATGACTTCTTGGAGTCACCTCGCAATGCGTATACAGTGTCTGATCATAGCCACCAGGAAGAGATGGATGACTTCTCGTAGTCACCGCGAAATGCGTGTACACACTTTGATCTTAGCCATTAGGTCGAGATCCATGACTTCTTGGAGTTACCTCGGAATGCGTATACAGTGTCTGATCATAGCCACCAGGCCGAGATGGATGACTTCTCGGAGTCACCTCGGAATGCGTATACAGTGTCTGATCATAGCCACCAGGCCGAGATGGATGACTTCTCGGAGTCACCTCGGAAAGTGTATACGCATTCCCATTTTAGCCATCAGGCTGAGATGAATGACTTCTCGGAGTTACCTCGGAATGTGTATACACTTTGATTGTAGCCATCAGGCTGAGATGGATGACTTCTCGGAGTTACCTCGGATGACATTAGCCATCAGGCCGAGATGGATGTCGTCTCGGAGTCACCTCGGAATGTGTATACACACTTCGATCTTAGCCATCATGCCGAGATGGGTGACATATCTAAGTCACCTCGAAGTGCGTATACACAGTTTGATCTTAGCCCTCAGGCCGAGATCCATGACTTATTGGAGTCACCTCGGAATGCGTATACAGTGTCTGATCATAGCCATCAGGCCGAGGTGGATGACACCTCGTAGTCACCTCGAAATGCGTTTACACACTTTGATCTTAGCCATTAGGCCGAAATGGATGACGTCTCGGCGTCACCTCGGAATGTGTATACACACTTTGATCTTAGCCATCAGGCCGGGATGGATGAGATCTCGAAGTCACCTCGGAAAGTGTATACGCATTCCCATTTTAGCCATCAGGCTGAGATGAATGACTTCTCGGAGTTACCTCGGAATGTGCATACACTTTGATCGTAGCCATCAGGCTGAGCTGGATGACCTCTCGGAGTCACCTCGGATGACATTAGCCATCGGGCCGAGATGGATGACATCTCGAAATCATCTCGAAATGTGTACACACACTTCGATCTTAGCCATCAGGCCGAGATGGATGACATCTCGAAGTAACCTCGAAATGCGTTTACACACTTTGATCTTAGGCATCAGGCCGAGATGGATGACTTCTCGGAGTCACCTCGGAACGTGTATACACAGCTTGACATTAGCCATCAGGCCGAGATGGATGACTGCTCGGAATCACCTCGGAAAGTGAATACGCATTCACGTCTTAGCCCACAATCCGAGATAGAGGACTTCTTGGAGTCACCTCGGAAAGTGTATACGCATTCCCATTTTAGCCATCAGACCGAGATGAATGACTTCTCGGAGTTACCTCGAACTGTGTACACACACTTTGATCTTAGCCATCAGGTTGAGATGCATAACCTCTCGGAGTCACCTCGGAATGCGTATACAGTGTCTGATCATAGCCATCAGGCCGAGATGGATGACGTCTCGGAGTCACCTCGGAATGTGTATACACACCTTGATCTTAGTCATCAGGCCGAGATGGATGACATCTCGAAATCATATCGAAATGTGTACACACACTTCGATCTTAGCCATCAGGCCGAGATGGATGACATCTCGAAATAACCTCGAAATGCGTTTACACACTTTGATCTTAGCCATCAGGCCGGGATGGATGAGATCTCGAAGTCACCTCGAAATGCGTATACACACTTCCATCATAGCCATCAGGCCGAGATGGATGACATTTCGAAGTCACTTCGAAATGTGTACACACACTTTGATCTTAGCCATCACGCCAAGATGGATGACTTCTCGGAGTTACCTCGGATGACATTAGCCATCAGGCCGAGATGGATGACGTCTCGTAGTCACCTCGAAATGCGTGTACACACTTTGATCTTAGCCGTTAGGTCGAGATCCATGACTTCTTGGAGTTACCTCGGAATGCGTATACAGTGTCTGATCATAGCCTCCAGGCCGAGATGGATGACTTCTCGGAGTCACCTCGGAATGCGTATACACATTCTTATCCTATCCCTCAGGCCGAGATGCATGACATCTCGAAGTCACCTCGAATTGCGTATACACACTTTGATCATAGCCATCAGGCCGAGATGGATGACATCTCGAAATCATCTCGAAATGTGTACACATACTTCGATCGTAGCCATCAGGCCGAGATACATGACATCTCGAAGTAACCTCGAAATGCGTTTACACACTTTGATCTTAGCCATCACGCCGAGATGGATGACTTCTCGGAGTCACCTCGGAACGCGTATACGCATTCCCATTTTAGCCATCAGGCTGAGATGAATGACTTCTCGGAGTTACCTCGGAATGTGTATACACTTTGATCGTAGCCATCAGGCTGAGATGGATGACTTCTCGGAGTCACCTGGGATGACATTAGCCATCAGGCCGAGATGGATGACGTCTCGGAGTCACCTCGGAATGTGTATACGCACTTCGATCTTAGCCATCAGGCCGAGATGCATGACATCTCGAAGTAACCTCGAAATGCGTTTACACACTTTGATCTTAGCCATCAGGCTGAGATGAATGACTTCTCGGAGTTACCTCGGAATGTGTATACACTTTGATCGTAGCCATCAGGCTGGGATGGATGACTTCTCGGAGTCACCTCGGACAACATTAGCCATCAGGCCGAGATTGATGATGTCTCGGAGTCACCTCGGACTGTGTATACACACTTCGATCTTAGTCATCAGGCCGAGATGGATGACATCTCTAAGTCACCTCGAAATGCGTATACACACTTCGATCATAGCCATCAGGACGAGATGGATGACATCTCGAAATGTGTACACGCACTTCGATCTTAGCCATCAGGCCGAGATGGATGACATCTCGAAGTAACTTCGAAATGCGTTTACACACTTTGATCTTGGCCATCACGCCGAGATGGATGACTTCTCGGAGTCACCTCGGAAAGTGTATACACAGCTTGACATTAGCCATCAGGCCGAGATGGATGACTTCTCGGAGTCACCTCGGAACGTGTATACACAGCTTGACATTAGCCATCAGGCCGAGATGGATGACTGCTCGGAGTCACCTCGGAAAGTGTATACACACTTTGATCATAGCCATCTTGCCGAGATGGATGACATCTCGAAGTAACCTCAAAATGCGTTTACACACTTTGATCTTAGCCATAACGCCGAGATGGATGACTTCTCGGAGTCACCTCGGAACGTGTATACACAGCTTGACATTAGCCATCAGGCCGAGATGGATGACTTCTCGGAGTCACCTCGGAACGTGTATACACACTTTGATCATAGCCATCAGGCCGAGATGGATGACATTTCAAAGTCACCTCGAAATGTGTACACACACGTTGATCTTAGCCATCACGCTAAGATGGATGACTTCTCGGAGTCACCTCGAAATGCGTATACACAGTTTGATCTTACCCCTCATGCCGAGATCCATGACTTCTTGGAGTCACCTCGGAATGCGTATACAGTGTCTGATCATAGCCATCAGGCCGAGATGGATGACATCTCGTAGTCACCTCGAAATGCGTGTACACACTTTGATCTTAGCCATCACGCCGAGATGGATGACTTCTCGGAGTCACCTCGGAACGTGTATACACAGTTTGACACTAGCCATCAGGCCGAGATGGATGACTTCTCGGAGTCACCTCGGAATGCGTATACACATTCTGATCTTATCCCTCAGGCCGAGATGCATGACATCTCGAAGTCACCTCGAATTGCGTATACACACTTTGATCATAGCCATCAGGCCGAGATGGATGACATCTCCAAATCATCTCGAAATGTGTACACACACTTCGATCTTAGCCATCAGGCCGAGATGGATGACATCTCGAAGTAACCTCGAAATGCGTTTACACACTTTGATCTTAGCCATCACGCCGAGATGGATGACTTCTCGGAGTCACCTCGGAACGTGTATACACAGTTTGACACTAGCCATCAGGCCGAGATGGATGACTTCTCGGAGTCACCTCGGAATGCGTATACACATTCTGATCTTATCCCTCAGGCCGAGATGCATGACATCTCGAAGTCACCTCGAATTGCGTATACACACTTTGATCATAGCCATCAGGCCGAGATGGATGACATCTCCAAATCATCTCGAAATGTGTACACACACTTCGATCTTAGCCATCAGGCCGAGATGGATGACATCTCGAAGTAACCTCGAAATGCGTTTACACACTTTGATCTTAGCCATCACGCCGAGATGGATGGCTTCTCGGAGTCACCTCGGAACGTGTATACACAGTTTGACACTAGCCATCAGGCCGAGATGGATGACTTCTCGGAGTCACCTCGGAACGTGTATACACAGCTTGACATTAGCCATCAGGCCGAGATGGATGACTGCTCGGAGTCCCCTCGGAAAGTGTATACACACTTTGATCATAGCCATCAGGCCGAGATGGATGACATTTCAAAGTCACCTCGAAATGTGTACACACACGTTGATCTTAGCCATCACGCTAAGATGGATGACTTCTCGGAGTCACCTCGAAATGCGTATACACAGTTTGATCTTACCCCTCAGGCCGAGATCCATGACTTCTTGGAGTCACCTCGGAATGCGTATACAGTGTCTGATAATAGCCATCAGGCCGAGATGGATGACATCTCGTAGTCACCTCGAAATGCGTGTACACACTTTGATCTTAGCCATTAGGTCGAGATCCGTGACTTCTTGGAGTTACCTCGGAATGTGTATACACTTTGATCATAGCCATCAGGCCGAGATGGATGATATCTCGAAGTCACCTCGGAATGTGTATACACTTTGATCATAGGCATCAGGCCGAGATGGACCATATCTCGAAGTCACCTCGAAATACGTATACACACTTTGACCTTAGCCATCAGGCCGAGATCCATGACTTCTTGGAGTCACCTCGCAATGCGTATACAGTGTCTGATCATAGCCACCAGGAAGAGATGGATGACTTCTCGTAGTCACCGCGAAATGCGTGTACACACTTTGATCTTAGCCATTAGGTCGAGATCCATGACTTCTTGGAGTTACCTCGGAATGCGTATACAGTGTCTGATCATAGCCACCAGGCCGAGATGGATGACTTCTCGGAGTCACCTCGGAATGCGTATACACATTCTGATCTTATCCCTCAGGCCGAGATGCATGACATCTCGAAGTCACCTCAAATTGCGTATACACACTTTGATCATAGCCATCAGGCCGAGATGGATGACATCTCCAAATCATCTCGAAATGTGTACACACACTTCGATCTTAGCCATCAGGCCGAGATGGATGACATCTCGAAGTAACCTCGAAATGCGTTTACACACTTTGATCTTAGCCATCACGCCGAGATGGATGACTTCTCGGAGTCACCTCGGAACGTGTATACACAGTTTGACACTAGCCATCAGGCCGAGATGGATGACTTCTCGGAGTCACCTCGGAACGTGTATACACAGCTTGACATTAGCCATCAGGCCGAGATGGATGACTGCTCGGAGTCCCCTCGGAAAGTGTATACACACTTTGATCATAGCCATCAGGCCGAGATGGATGACATTTCAAAGTCACCTCGAAATGTGTACACACACGTTGATCTTAGCCATCACGCTAAGATGGATGACTTCTCGGAGTCACCTCGAAATGCGTATACACAGTTTGATCTTACCCCTCAGGCCGAGATCCATGACTTCTTGGAGTCACCTCGGAATGCGTATACAGTGTCTGATAATAGCCATCAGGCCGAGATGGATGACATCTCGTAGTCACCTCGAAATGCGTGTACACACTTTGATCTTAGCCATTAGGTCGAGATCCGTGACTTCTTGGAGTTACCTCGGAATGTGTATACACTTTGATCATAGCCATCAGGCCGAGATGGATGATATCTCGAAGTCACCTCGGAATGTGTATACACTTTGATCATAGGCATCAGGCCGAGATGGACCATATCTCGAAGTCACCTCGAAATACGTATACACACTTTGACCTTAGCCATCAGGCCGAGATCCATGACTTCTTGGAGTCACCTCGCAATGCGTATACAGTGTCTGATCATAGCCACCAGGAAGAGATGGATGACTTCTCGTAGTCACCGCGAAATGCGTGTACACACTTTGATCTTAGCCATTAGGTCGAGATCCATGACTTCTTGGAGTTACCTCGGAATGCGTATACAGTGTCTGATCATAGCCACCAGGCCGAGATGGATGACTTCTCGGAGTCACCTCGGAATGCGTATACACATTCTGATCTTATCCCTCAGGCCGAGATGCATGACATCTCGAAGTCACCTCGAATTGCGTATACACACTTTGATCATAGCCATCAGGCCGAGATGGATGACATCTCCAAATCATCTCGAAATGTGTACACACACTTCGATCTTAGCCATCAGGCCGAGATGGATGACATCTCGAAGTAACCTCGAAATGCGTTTACACACTTTGATCTTAGCCATCACGCCGAGATGGATGACTTCTCGGAGTCACCTCGGAACGTGTATACACAGTTTGACACTAGCCATCAGGCCGAGATGGATGACTTCTCGGAGTCACCTCGGAACGTGTATACACAGCTTGACATTAGCCATCAGGCCGAGATGGATGACTGCTCGGAGTCCCCTCGGAAAGTGTATACACACTTTGATCATAGCCATCAGGCCGAGATGGATGACATTTCAAAGTCACCTCGAAATGTGTACACACACGTTGATCTTAGCCATCACGCTAAGATGGATGACTTCTCGGAGTCACCTCGAAATGCGTATACACAGTTTGATCTTACCCCTCAGGCCGAGATCCATGACTTCTTGGAGTTACCTCGGAATGCGTATACAGTGTCTGATCATAGCCACCAGGCCGAGATGGATGACTTCTCGGAGCCACCTCGGAATGCGTATACACATTCTGATCTTATCCCTCAGGCCGAGATGCATGACATCTCGAAGTCACCTCGAATTGCGTTTACACACTTTGATCTTAGCCATCACGCCGAGATGGATGACTTCTCGGAGTCACCTCGGAAAGTGTATACGCATTCCCATTTTAGCCATCAGGCTGAGATGAATAACTTCTCGGAGTTACCTCGGAATGTGTATACACTTTGATCGTAGCCATCAGGCTGAGATGGATGACTTCTCGGAGTCACCTCGGATGACATTAGCCATCAGGCCGAGATGGATGACGTCTCGGAGTCACCTCGGAATGTGTATACACACTTCGATCTTAGCCATCGGGCCGAGATGGATGACATCTCGTAGTCACCTCGAAATGCGTGTACACACTTTGATCTTAGCCATTAGGTCGAGATCCATGACTTCTTGGAGTTACCTCGGAATGCGTATACAGTGTCTGATCATAGCCACCAGGCCGAGATGGATGACTTCTCGGAGTCACCTCGGAATGCGTATACACATTCTGATCTTATCCCTCAGGCCGAGATGCATGACATCTC
Organism: Trypoxylon attenuatum; assembly: GCA_963989405.1. Classification (NCBI taxonomy): domain Eukaryota; kingdom Metazoa; phylum Arthropoda; class Insecta; order Hymenoptera; family Crabronidae; genus Trypoxylon; species Trypoxylon attenuatum. The sequence goes on from OZ022489.1 coordinate 19,764,721, forward strand.
GAAGTCACCTCGAATTGCGTATACACACTTTGATCATAGCCATCAGGCCGAGATGGATGACATCTCCAAATCATCTCGAAATGTGTACACACACTTCGATCTTAGCCATCAGGCCGAGATAGATGACATCTCGAAGTAACCTCGAAATGCGTTTACACACTTTGATCTTAGCCATCACGCCGAGATGGATGACTTCTCGGAGTCACCTCGGAACGTGTATACACAGCTTGACATTAGCCATCAGGCCGAGATGGATGACTTCTCGGAGTCACCTCGGAACGTGTATACACAGCTTGACATTAGCCATCAGGCCGAGATGGATGACTGCTCGGAGTCACCTCGAAATGCGTGTACACACTTTGATCTTAGCCATTAGGTCGAGATCCGTGACTTCTTGGAGTTACCTCGGAATGTGTATACACTTTGATCATAGCCATCAGGCCGAGATGGATGATATCTCGAAGTCACCTCGGAATGTGTATACACTTTGATCATAGGCATCAGGCCGAGATGGACCATATCTCGAAGTCACCTCGAAATACGTATACACACTTTGACCTTAGCCATCAGGCCGAGATCCATGACTTCTTGGAGTCACCTCGCAATGCGTATACAGTGTCTGATCATAGCCACCAGGAAGAGATGGATGACTTCTCGTAGTCACCGCGAAATGCGTGTACACACTTTGATCTTAGCCATTAGGTCGAGATCCATGACTTCTTGGAGTTACCTCGGAATGCGTATACAGTGTCTGATCATAGCCACCAGGCCGAGATGGATGACTTCTCGGAGTCACCTCGGAATGCGTATACACATTCTGATCTTATCCCTCAGGCCGAGATGCATGACATCTCGAAGTCACCTCGAATTGCGTATACACACTTTGATCATAGCCATCAGGCCGAGATGGATGACATCTCCAAATCATCTCGAAATGTGTACACACACTTCGATCTTAGCCATCAGGCCGAGATGGATGACATCTCGAAGTAACCTCGAAATGCGTTTACACACTTTGATCTTAGCCATCACGCCGAGATGGATGACTTCTCGGAGTCACCTCGGAACGTGTATACACAGTTTGACACTAGCCATCAGGCCGAGATGGATGACTTCTCGGAGTCACCTCGGAACGTGTATACACAGCTTGACATTAGCCATCAGGCCGAGATGGATGACTGCTCGGAGTCCCCTCGGAAAGTGTATACACACTTTGATCATAGCCATCAGGCCGAGATGGATGACATTTCAAAGTCACCTCGAAATGTGTACACACACGTTGATCTTAGCCATCACGCTAAGATGGATGACTTCTCGGAGTCACCTCGAAATGCGTATACACAGTTTGATCTTACCCCTCAGGCCGAGATCCATGACTTCTTGGAGTCACCTCGGAATGCGTATACAGTGTCTGATAATAGCCATCAGGCCGAGATGGATGACATCTCGTAGTCACCTCGAAATGCGTGTACACACTTTGATCTTAGCCATTAGGTCGAGATCCGTGACTTCTTGGAGTTACCTCGGAATGTGTATACACTTTGATCATAGCCATCAGGCCGAGATGGATGATATCTCGAAGTCACCTCGGAATGTGTATACACTTTGATCATAGGCATCAGGCCGAGATGGACCATATCTCGAAGTCACCTCGAAATACGTATACACACTTTGACCTTAGCCATCAGGCCGAGATCCATGACTTCTTGGAGTCACCTCGCAATGCGTATACAGTGTCTGATCATAGCCACCAGGAAGAGATGGATGACTTCTCGTAGTCACCGCGAAATGCGTGTACACACTTTGATCTTAGCCATTAGGTCGAGATCCATGACTTCTTGGAGTTACCTCGGAATGCGTATACAGTGTCTGATCATAGCCACCAGGCCGAGATGGATGACTTCTCGGAGTCACCTCGGAATGCGTATACACATTCTGATCTTATCCCTCAGGCCGAGATGCATGACATCTCGAAGTCACCTCGAATTGCGTATACACACTTTGATCATAGCCATCAGGCCGAGATGGATGACATCTCCAAATCATCTCGAAATGTGTACACAACCTTCGATCTTAGCCATCAGGCCGAGATGGATGACATCTCGAAGTAACCTCGAAATGCGTTTACACACTTTGATCTTAGCCATCACGCCGAGATGGATGACTTCTCGGAGTCACCTCGGAACGTGTATACACAGTTTGACACTAGCCATCAGGCCGAGATGGATGACTTCTCGGAGTCACCTCGGAACGTGTATACACAGCTTGACATTAGCCATCAGGCCGAGATGGATGACTGCTCGGAGTCCCCTCGGAAAGTGTATACACACTTTGATCATAGCCATCAGGCCGAGATGGATGACATTTCAAAGTCACCTCGAAATGTGTACACACACGTTGATCTTAGCCATCACGCTAAGATGGATGACTTCTCGGAGTCACCTCGAAATGCGTATACACAGTTTGATCTTACCCCTCAGGCCGAGATCCATGACTTCTTGGAGTCACCTCGGAATGCGTATACAGTGTCTGATCATAGCCATCAGGCCGAGATGGATGACATCTCGTAGTCACCTCGAAATGCGTGTACACACTTTGATCTTAGCCATTAGGTCGAGATCCGTGACTTCTTGGAGTTACCTCGGAATGTGTATACACTTTGATCATAGCCATCAGGCCGAGATGGATGATATCTCGAAGTCACCTCGGAATGTGTATACACTTTGATCATAGGCATCAGGCCGAGATGGACCATATCTCGAAGTCACCTCGAAATACGTATACACACTTTGACCTTAGCCATCAGGCCGAGATCCATGACTTCTTGGAGTCACCTCGCAATGCGTATACAGTGTCTGATCATAGCCACCAGGAAGAGATGGATGACTTCTCGTAGTCACCGCGAAATGCGTGTACACACTTTGATCTTAGCCATTAGGTCGAGATCCATGACTTCTTGGAGTTACCTCGGAATGCGTATACAGTGTCTGATCATAGCCACCAGGCCGAGATGGATGACTTCTCGGAGTCACCTCGGAATGCGTATACACATTCTGATCTTATCCCTCAGGCCGAGATGCATGACATCTCGAAGTCACCTCGAATTGCGTATACACACTTTGATCATAGCCATCAGGCCGAGATGGATGACATCTCCAAATCATCTCGAAATGTGTACACACACTTCGATCTTAGCCATCAGGCCGAGATGGATGACATCTCGAAGTAACCTCGAAATGCGTTTACACACTTTGATCTTAGCCATCACGCCGAGATGGATGACTTCTCGGAGTCACCTCGGAACGTGTATACACAGTTTGACACTAGCCATCAGGCCGAGATGGATGACTTCTCGGAGTCACCTCGGAACGTGTATACACAGCTTGACATTAGCCATCAGGCCGAGATGGATGACTGCTCGGAGTCCCCTCGGAAAGTGTATACACACTTTGATCATAGCCATCAGGCCGAGATGGATGACATTTCAAAGTCACCTCGAAATGTGTACACACACGTTGATCTTAGCCATCACGCTAAGATGGATGACTTCTCGGAGTCACCTCGAAATGCGTATACACAGTTTGATCTTACCCCTCAGGCCGAGATCCATGACTTCTTGGAGTCACCTCGGAATGCGTATACAGTGTCTGATAATAGCCATCAGGCCGAGATGGATGACATCTCGTAGTCACCTCGAAATGCGTGTACACACTTTGATCTTAGCCATTAGGTCGAGATCCGTGACTTCTTGGAGTTACCTCGGAATGTGTATACACTTTGATCATAGCCATCAGGCCGAGATGGATGATATCTCGAAGTCACCTCGGAATGTGTATACACTTTGATCATAGGCATCAGGCCGAGATGGACCATATCTCGAAGTCACCTCGAAATACGTATACACACTTTGACCTTAGCCATCAGGCCGAGATCCATGACTTCTTGGAGTCACCTCGCAATGCGTATACAGTGTCTGATCATAGCCACCAGGAAGAGATGGATGACTTCTCGTAGTCACCGCGAAATGCGTGTACACACTTTGATCTTAGCCATTAGGTCGAGATCCATGACTTCTTGGAGTTACCTCGGAATGCGTATACAGTGTCTGATCATAGCCACCAGGCCGAGATGGATGACTTCTCGGAGTCACCTCGGAATGCGTATACACATTCTGATCTTATCCCTCAGGCCGAGATGCATGACATCTCGAAGTCACCTCGAATTGCGTATACACACTTTGATCATAGCCATCAGGCCGAGATGGATGACATCTCCAAATCATCTCGAAATGTGTACACAACCTTCGATCTTAGCCATCAGGCCGAGATGGATGACATCTCGAAGTAACCTCGAAATGCGTTTACACACTTTGATCTTAGCCATCACGCCGAGATGGATGACTTCTCGGAGTCACCTCGGAACGTGTATACACAGTTTGACACTAGCCATCAGGCCGAGATGGATGACTTCTCGGAGTCACCTCGGAACGTGTATACACAGCTTGACATTAGCCATCAGGCCGAGATGGATGACTGCTCGGAGTCCCCTCGGAAAGTGTATACACACTTTGATCATAGCCATCAGGCCGAGATGGATGACATTTCAAAGTCACCTCGAAATGTGTACACACACGTTGATCTTAGCCATCACGCTAAGATGGATGACTTCTCGGAGTCACCTCGAAATGCGTATACACAGTTTGATCTTACCCCTCAGGCCGAGATCCATGACTTCTTGGAGTCACCTCGGAATGCGTATACAGTGTCTGATCATAGCCATCAGGCCGAGATGGATGACATCTCGTAGTCACCTCGAAATGCGTGTACACACTTTGATCTTAGCCATTAGGTCGAGATCCGTGACTTCTTGGAGTTACCTCGGAATGTGTATACACTTTGATCATAGCCATCAGGCCGAGATGGATGATATCTCGAAGTCACCTCGGAATGTGTATACACTTTGATCATAGGCATCAGGCCGAGATGGACCATATCTCGAAGTCACCTCGAAATACGTATACACACTTTGACCTTAGCCATCAGGCCGAGATCCATGACTTCTTGGAGTCACCTCGCAATGCGTATACAGTGTCTGATCATAGCCACCAGGAAGAGATGGATGACTTCTCGTAGTCACCGCGAAATGCGTGTACACACTTTGATCTTAGCCATTAGGTCGAGATCCATGACTTCTTGGAGTTACCTCGGAATGCGTATACAGTGTCTGATCATAGCCACCAGGCCGAGATGGATGACTTCTCGGAGTCACCTCGGAATGCGTATACACATTCTGATCTTATCCCTCAGGCCGAGATGCATGACATCTCGAAGTCACCTCGAATTGCGTATACACACTTTGATCATAGCCATCAGGCCGAGATGGATGACATCTCCAAATCATCTCGAAATGTGTACACACACTTCGATCTTAGCCATCAGGCCGAGATGGATGACATCTCGAAGTAACCTCGAAATGCGTTTACACACTATGATCTTAGCCATCAGGCCGAGATGGATGACGTCTCGGACTCACCTCGGAACGTGTATACACAGTTTGACATTAGCCATCAGGGCGAGATGGATGACTGCTCGGAGTCACCTCGGAAAGTGAATACGCATTCTCGTCTTAGCCCACAATCCGAGATAGAAGACTTGTTGGAGTCACCTCGGAAAGTGTATACGCACTTCGATCTTAGCCATCAGGCCGGGATGGATGAGATCTCGAAGTCAGCTCGAAATGCGTATACACACTTCGATCATAGCCATCAGGCCGAGATGGATGACATTTCGAAGTCGCTTCGAAATGTGTACACACACTTTGATCTTAGCCATCACGCCAAGATGGATGACTTCTCGGAGTCACCTCGGAAAGTGTATACGCATTCCCATTTTAGCCATCAGGCTGAGATGAATGACTTCTCGGAGTTACCTCGGAATGTGTATACACTTTGATCGTAGCCATCAGGCTGAGATGGATGACTTCTCGGAGTCACCTCGGATGACATTAGCCATCAGGCCGAGATGGATGACGTCTCGGAGTCACCTCGGAATGTGTATACGCACTTCGATCTTAGCCATCAGGCCGGGATGGATGAGATCTCGAAGTCACCTCGAAATGCGTATACACACTTCGATCATAGCCATCAGGCCGAGATGGATGACATTTCGAAGTCGCTTCGAAATGTGTACACACACTTTGATCTTAGCCATCACGCCAAGATGGATGACTTCTCGGAGTCACCTCGGAAAGTGTATACGCATTCCCATTTTAGCCATCAGGCTGAGATGAATGACTTCTCGGAGTTACCTCGGAATGTGTATACACTTTGATTGTAGCCATCAGGCTGAGATGGATGACTTCTCGGAGTTACCTCGGATGACATTAGCCATCAGGCCGAGATGGATGTCGTCTCGGAGTCACCTCGGAATGTGTATACACACTTCGATCTTAGCCATCATGCCGAGATGGGTGACATATCTAAGTCACCTCGAAGTGCGTATACACAGTTTGATCTTAGCCCTCAGGCCGAGATCCATGACTTATTGGAGTCACCTCGGAATGCGTATACAGTGTCTGATCATAGCCATCAGGCCGAGGTGGATGACACCTCGTAGTCACCTCGAAATGCGTTTACACACTTTGATCTTAGCCATTAGGCCGAAATGGATGACATCTCGGCGTCACCTCGGAATGTGTATACACACTTTGATCTTAGCCATCAGGCCGGGATGGATGAGATCTCGAAGTCACCTCGGAAAGTGTATACGCATTCCCATTTTAGCCATCAGGCTGAGATGAATGACTTCTCGGAGTTACCTCGGAATGTGCATACACTTTGATCGTAGCCATCAGGCTGAGCTGGATGACCTCTCGGAGTCACCTCGGATGACATTAGCCATCGGGCCGAGATGGATGACATCTCGAAATCATCTCGAAATGTGTACACACACTTCGATCTTAGCCATCAGGCCGAGATGGATGACATCTCGAAGTAACCTCGAAATGCGTTTACACACTTTGATCTTAGGCATCAGGCCGAGATGGATGACTTCTCGGAGTCACCTCGGAACGTGTATACACAGCTTGACATTAGCCATCAGGCCGAGATGGATGACTGCTCGGAATCACCTCGGAAAGTGAATACGCATTCACGTCTTAGCCCACAATCCGAGATAGAGGACTTCTTGGAGTCACCTCGGAAAGTGTATACGCATTCCCATTTTAGCCATCAGACCGAGATGAATGACTTCTCGGAGTTACCTCGAACTGTGTACACGCACTTTGATCTTAGCCATCAGGTTGAGATGCATAACCTCTCGGAGTCACCTCGGAATGCGTATACAGTGTCTGATCATAGCCATCAGGCCGAGATGGATGACGTCTCGGAGTCACCTCGGAATGTGTATACACACCTTGATCTTAGTCATCAGGCCGAGATGGATGACATCTCGAAATCATATCGAAATGTGTACACACACTTCGATCTTAGCCATCAGGCCGAGATGGATGACATCTCGAAGTAACCTCGAAATGCGTTTACACACTTTGATCTTAGCCATCAGGCCGGGATGGATGAGATCTCGAAGTCACCTCGAAATGCGTATACACACTTCCATCATAGCCATCAGGCCGAGATGGATGACATTTCGAAGTCACTTCGAAATGTGTACACACACTTTGATCTTAGCCATCACGCCAAGATGGATGACTTCTCGGAGTTACCTCGGATGACATTAGCCATCAGGCCGAGATGGATGACGTCTCGTAGTCACCTCGAAATGCGTGTACACACTTTGATCTTAGCCATTAGGTCGAGATCCATGACTTCTTGGAGTTACCTCGGAATGCGTATACAGTGTCTGATCATAGCCTCCAGGCCGAGATGGATGACTTCTCGGAGTCACCTCGGAATGCGTATACACATTCTGATCTTATCCCTCAGGCCGAGATGCATGACATCTCGAAGTCACCTCGAATTGCGTATACACACTTTGATCATAGCCATCAGGCCGAGATGGATGACATCTCGAAATCATCTCGAAATGTGTACACATACTTCGATCGTAGCCATCAGGCCGAGATACATGACATCTCGAAGTAACCTCGAAATGCGTTTACACACTTTGATCTTAGCCATCACGCCGAGATGGATGACTTCTCGGAGTCAACTCGGAACGCGTATACGCATTCCCATTTTAGCCATCAGGCTGAGATGAATGACTTCTCGGAGTTACCTCGGAATGTGTATACACTTTGATCGTAGCCATCAGGCTGAGATGGATGACTTCTCGGAGTCACCTCGGATAACATTAGCCATCAGGCCGAGATGGATGACGTCTCGGAGTCACCTCGGAATGTGTATACGCACTTCGATCTTAGCCATCAGGCCGAGATGCATGACATCTCGAAGTAACCTCGAAATGCGTTTACACACTTTGATCTTAGCCATCACGCCGAGATGGATGACTTCTCGGAGTCACCTCGGAAAGTGTATACGCATTCCCATTTTAGCCATCAGACCGAGATGAATGACTTCTCGGAGTTACCTCGAACTGTGTACACACACTTTGATCTTAGCCATCAGGTTGAGATGCATAACCTCTCGGAGTCACCTCGGAATGCGTATACAGTGTCTGATCATAGCCATCAGGCCGAGATGGATGACGTCTCGGAGTCACCTCGGAATGTGTATACACACCTTGATCTTAGTCATCAGGCCGAGATGGATGACATCTCGAAATCATATCGAAATGTGTACACACACTTCGATCTTAGCCATCAGGCCGAGATGGATGACATCTCGAAGTAACCTCGAAATGCGTTTACACACTTTGATCTTAGCCATCAGGCCGGGATGGATGAGATCTCGAAGTCACCTCGAAATGCGTATACACACTTCCATCATAGCCATCAGGCCGAGATGGATGACATTTCGAAGTCACTTCGAAATGTGTACACACACTTTGATCTTAGCCATCACGCCAAGATGGATGACTTCTCGGAGTTACCTCGGAATGCGTATACACATTCTGATCTTATCCCTCAGGCCGAGATGCATGACATCTCGAAGTCACCTCGAATTGCGTATACACACTTTGATCATAGCCATCAGGCCGAGATGGATGACGTCTCGTAGTCACCTCGAAATGCGTGTACACACTTTGATCTTAGCCATTAGGTCGAGATCCATGACTTCTTGGAGTTACCTCGGAATGCGTATACAGTGTCTGATCATAGCCTCCAGGCCGAGATGGATGACTTCTCGGAGTCACCTCGGAATGCGTATACACATTCTGATCTTATCCCTCAGGCCGAGATGCATGACATCTCGAAGTCACCTCGAATTGCGTATACACACTTTGATCATAGCCATCAGGCCGAGATGGATGACATCTCGAAATCATCTCGAAATGTGTACACATACTTCGATCGTAGCCATCAGGCCGAGATACATGACATCTCGAAGTAACCTCGAAATGCGTTTACACACTTTGATCTTAGCCATCACGCCGAGATGGATGACTTCTCGGAGTCACCTCGGAACGCGTATACGCATTCCCATTTTAGCCATCAGGCTGAGATGAATGACTTCTCGGAGTTACCTCGGAATGTGTATACACTTTGATCGTAGCCATCAGGCTGAGATGGATGACTTCTCGGAGTCACCTCGGATAACATTAGCCATCAGGCCGAGATGGATGACGTCTCGGAGTCACCTCGGAATGTGTATACGCACTTCGATCTTAGCCATCAGGCCGAGATGCATGACATCTCGAAGTAACCTCGAAATGCGTTTACACACTTTGATCTTAGCCATCACGCCGAGATGGATGACTTCTCGGAGTCACCTCGGAACGCGTATACGCATTCCCATTTTAGCCATCAGGCTGAGATGAATGACTTCTCGGAGTTACCTCGGAATGTGTATACACTTTGATCGTAGCCATCAGGCTGAGATGGATGACTTCTCGGAGTCACCTCGGATAACATTAGCCATCAGGCCGAGATGGATGACGTCTCGGAGTCACCTCGGAATGTGTATACGCACTTCGATCTTAGCCATCAGGCCGAGATGCATGACATCTCGAAGTAACCTCGAAATGCGTTTACACACTTTGATCTTAGCCATCACGCCGAGATGGATGACTTCTCGGAGTCACCTCGGAAAGTGTATACGCATTCCCATTTTAGCCATCAGACCGAGATGAATGACTTCTCGGAGTTACCTCGAACTGTGTACACACACTTTGATCTTAGCCATCAGGTTGAGATGCATAACCTCTCGGAGTCACCTCGGAATGCGTATACAGTGTCTGATCATAGCCATCAGGCCGAGATGGATGACGTCTCGGAGTCACCTCGGAATGTGTATACACACCTTGATCTTAGTCATCAGGCCGAGATGGATGACATCTCGAAATCATATCGAAATGTGTACACACACTTCGATCTTAGCCATCAGGCCGAGATGGATGACATCTCGAAGTAACCTCGAAATGCGTTTACACACTTTGATCTTAGCCATCAGGCCGGGATGGATGAGATCTCGAAGTCACCTCGAAATGCGTATACACACTTCCATCATAGCCATCAGGCCGAGATGGATGACATTTCGAAGTCACTTCTAAATGTGTACACACACTTTGATCTTAGCCATCACGCCAAGATGGATGACTTCTCGGAGTTACCTCGGAATGCGTATACACATTCTGATCTTATCCCTCAGGCCGAGATGCATGACATCTCGAAGTCACCTCGAATTGCGTATACACACTTTGATCATAGCCATCAGGCCGAGATGGATGACGTCTCGTAGTCACCTCGAAATGCGTGTACACACTTTGATCTTAGCCATTAGGTCGAGATCCATGACTTCTTGGAGTTACCTCGGAATGCGTATACAGTGTCTGATCATAGCCTCCAGGCCGAGATGGATGACTTCTCGGAGTCACCTCGGAATGCGTATACACATTCTGATCTTATCCCTCAGGCCGAGATGCATGACATCTCGAAGTCACCTCGAATTGCGTATACACACTTTGATCATAGCCATCAGGCCGAGATGGATGACATCTCGAAATCATCTCGAAATGTGTACACATACTTCGATCGTAGCCATCAGGCCGAGATACATGACATCTCGAAGTAACCTCGAAATGCGTTTACACACTTTGATCTTAGCCATCACGCCGAGATGGATGACTTCTCGGAGTCACCTCGGAACGCGTATACGCATTCCCATTTTAGCCATCAGGCTGAGATGAATGACTTCTCGGAGTTACCTCGGAATGTGTATACACTTTGATCGTAGCCATCAGGCTGAGATGGATGACTTCTCGGAGTCACCTCGGATAACATTAGCCATCAGGCCGAGATGGATGACGTCTCGGAGTCACCTCGGAATGTGTATACGCACTTCGATCTTAGCCATCAGGCCGAGATGCATGACATCTCGAAGTAACCTCGAAATGCGTTTACACACTTTGATCTTAGCCATCACGCCGAGATGGATGACTTCTCGGAGTCACCTCGGAAAGTGTATACGCATTCCCATTTTAGCCATCAGACCGAGATGAATGACTTCTCGGAGTTACCTCGAACTGTGTACACACACTTTGATCTTAGCCATCAGGTTGAGATGCATAACCTCTCGGAGTCACCTCGGAATGCGTATACAGTGTCTGATCATAGCCATCAGGCCGAGATGGATGACGTCTCGGAGTCACCTCGGAATGTGTATACACACCTTGATCTTAGTCATCAGGCCGAGATGGATGACATCTCGAAATCATATCGAAATGTGTACACACACTTCGATCTTAGCCATCAGGCCGAGATGGATGACATCTCGAAGTAACCTCGAAATGCGTTTACACACTTTGATCTTAGCCATCAGGCCGGGATGGATGAGATCTCGAAGTCACCTCGAAATGCGTATACACACTTCCATCATAGCCATCAGGCCGAGATGGATGACATTTCGAAGTCACTTCGAAATGTGTACACACACTTTGATCTTAGCCATCACGCCAAGATGGATGACTTCTCGGAGTTACCTCGGAATGCGTATACACATTCTGATCTTATCCCTCAGGCCGAGATGCATGACATCTCGAAGTCACCTCGAATTGCGTATACACCCTTTGATCATAGCCATCAGGCCGAGATGGATGACGTCTCGTAGTCACCTCGAAATGCGTGTACACACTTTGATCTTAGCCATTAGGTCGAGATCCATGACTTCTTGGAGTTACCTCGGAATGCGTATACAGTGTCTGATCATAGCCTCCAGGCCGAGATGGATGACTTCTCGGAGTCACCTCGGAATGCGTATACACATTCTGATCTTATCCCTCAGGCCGAGATGCATGACATCTCGAAGTCACCTCGAATTGCGTATACACACTTTGATCATAGCCATCAGGCCGAGATGGATGACATCTCGAAATCATCTCGAAATGTGTACACATACTTCGATCGTAGCCATCAGGCCGAGATACATGACATCTCGAAGTAACCTCGAAATGCGTTTACACACTTTGATCTTAGCCATCACGCCGAGATGGATGACTTCTCGGAGTCACCTCGGAACGCGTATACGCATTCCCATTTTAGCCATCAGGCTGAGATGAATGACTTCTCGGAGTTACCTCGGAATGTGTATACACTTTGATCGTAGCCATCAGGCTGAGATGGATGACTTCTCGGAGTCACCTCGGATAACATTAGCCATCAGGCCGAGATGGATGACGTCTCGGAGTCACCTCGGAATGTGTATACGCACTTCGATCTTAGCCATCAGGCCGAGATGCATGACATCTCGAAGTAACCTCGAAATGCGTTTACACACTTTGATCTTAGCCATCACGCCGAGATGGATGACTTCTCGGAGTCACCTCGGAACGCGTATACGCATTCCCATTTTAGCCATCAGGCTGAGATGAATGACTTCTCGGAGTTACCTCGGAATGTGTATACACTTTGATCGTAGCCATCAGGCTGAGATGGATGACTTCTCGGAGTCACCTCGGATAACATTAGCCATCAGGCCGAGATGGATGACGTCTCGGAGTCACCTCGGAATGTGTATACGCACTTCGATCTTAGCCATCAGGCCGAGATGCATGACATCTCGAAGTAACCTCGAAATGCGTTTACACACTTTGATCTTAGCCATCACGCCGAGATGGATGACTTCTCGGAGTCACCTCGGAAAGTGTATACGCATTCCCATTTTAGCCATCAGACCGAGATGAATGACTTCTCGGAGTTACCTCGAACTGTGTACACACACTTTGATCTTAGCCATCAGGTTGAGATGCATAACCTCTCGGAGTCACCTCGGAATGCGTATACAGTGTCTGATCATAGCCATCAGGCCGAGATGGATGACGTCTCGGAGTCACTTTGGAATGTGTATACACACCTTGATCTTAGTCATCAGGCCGAGATGGATGACATCTCGAAATCATATCGAAATGTGTACACACACTTCGATCTTAGCCATCAGGCCGAGATGGATGACATCTCGAAGTAACCTCGAAATGCGTTTACACACTTTGATCTTAGCCATCAGGCCGGGATGGATGAGATCTCGAAGTCACCTCGAAATGCGTATACACACTTCCATCATAGCCATCAGGCCGAGATGGATGACATTTCGAAGTCACTTCGAAATGTGTACACACACTTTGATCTTAGCCATCACGCCAAGATGGATGACTTCTCGGAGTTACCTCGGAATGCGTATACACATTCTGATCTTATCCCTCAGGCCGAGATGCATGACATCTCGAAGTCACCTCGAATTGCGTATACACACTTTGATCATAGCCATCAGGCCGAGATGGATGACGTCTCGTAGTCACCTCGAAATGCGTGTACACACTTTGATCTTAGCCATTAGGTCGAGATCCATGACTTCTTGGAGTTACCTCGGAATGCGTATACAGTGTCTGATCATAGCCTCCAGGCCGAGATGGATGACTTCTCGGAGTCACCTCGGAATGCGTATACACATTCTGATCTTATCCCTCAGGCCGAGATGCATGACATCTCGAAGTCACCTCGAATTGCGTATACACACTTTGATCATAGCCATCAGGCCGAGATGGATGACATCTCGAAATCATCTCGAAATGTGTACACATACTTCGATCGTAGCCATCAGGCCGAGATACATGACATCTCGAAGTAACCTCGAAATGCGTTTACACACTTTGATCTTAGCCATCACGCCGAGATGGATGACTTCTCGGAGTCACCTCGGAACGCGTATACGCATTCCCATTTTAGCCATCAGGCTGAGATGAATGACTTCTCGGAGTTACCTCGGAATGTGTATACACTTTGATCGTAGCCATCAGGCTGAGATGGATGACTTCTCGGAGTCACCTCGGATAACATTAGCCATCAGGCCGAGATGGATGACGTCTCGGAGTCACCTCGGAATGTGTATACGCACTTCGATCTTAGCCATCAGGCCGAGATGCATGACATCTCGAAGTAACCTCGAAATGCGTTTACACACTTTGATCTTAGCCATCACGCCGAGATGGATGACTTCTCGGAGTCACCTCGGAACGCGTATACGCATTCCCATTTTAGCCATCAGGCTGAGATGAATGACTTCTCGGAGTTACCTCGGAATGTGTATACACTTTGATCGTAGCCATCAGGCTGAGATGGATGACTTCTCGGAGTCACCTCGGATAACATTAGCCATCAGGCCGAGATGGATGACGTCTCGGAGTCACCTCGGAACGTGTATACACACTTTGATCATAGCCATCAGGCCGAGATGGATGACATCTCGTAGTCACCTCGAAATGCGTGTACACACTTTGATCTTAGCCATTAGGTCGAGATCCGTGACTTCTTGGAGTTACCTCGGAATGTGTATACACTCTGATCATAGCCATCAGGCCGAGATGGATGATATCTCGAAGTCACCTCGGAATGTGTATACACTTTGATCATAGGCATCAGGCCGAGATGGACCATATCTCGAAGTCACCTCGAAATACGTATACACACTTTAACCTTAGCCATCAGGCCGAGATCCATGACTTCTTGGAGTCACCTCGCAATGCGTATACAGTGTCTGATCATAGCCACCAGGAAGAGATGGATGACTTCTCGTAGTCACCGCGAAATGCGTGTACACACTTTGATCTTAGCCATTAGGTCGAGATCCATGACTTCTTGGAGTTACCTCGGAATGCGTATACAGTGTCTGATCATAGCCACCAGGCCGAGATGGATGACTTCTCGGAGTCACCTCGGAATGCGTATACACATTCTGATCTTATCCCTCAGGCCGAGATGCATGACATCTCGAAGTCACCTCGAATTGCGTATACACACTTTGATCATAGCCATCAGGCCGAGATGGATGACATCTCCAAATCATCTCGAAATGTGTACACACACTTCGATCTTAGCCATCAGGCCGAGATGGATGACATCTCGAAGTAACCTCGAAATGCGTTTACACACTTTGATCTTAGCCATCACGCCGAGATGGATGACTTCTCGGAGTCACCTCGGAACGTGTATACACAGTTTGACACTAGCCATCAGGCCGAGATGGATGACTTCTCGGAGTCACCTCGGAACGTGTATACACAGCTTGACATTAGCCATCAGGCCGAGATGGATGACTGCTCGGAGTCCCCTCGGAAAGTGTATACACACTTTGATCATAGCCATCAGGCCGAGATGGATGACATTTCAAAGTCACCTCGAAATGTGTACACACACGTTGATCTTAGCCATCACGCTAAGATGGATGACTTCTCGGGGTCACCTCGAAATGCGTATACACAGTTTGATCTTACCCCTCAGGCCGAGATCCATGACTTCTTGGAGTCACCTCGGAATGCGTATACAGTGTCTGATCATAGCCATCAGGCCGAGATGGATGACATCTCGTAGTCACCTCGAAATGCGTGTACACACTTTGATCTTAGCCATTAGGTCGAGATCCGTGACTTCTTGGAGTTACCTCGGAATGTGTATACACTTTGATCATAGCCATCAGGCCGAGATGGATGATATCTCGAAGTCACCTCGGAATGTGTATACATACTTCGATCGTAGCCATCAGGCCGAGATACATGACATCTCGAAGTAACCTCGAAATGCGTTTACACACTTTGATCTTAGCCATCACGCCGAGATGGATGACTTCTCGGAGTCACCTCGGAACGCGTATACGCATTCCCATTTTAGCCATCAGGCTGAGATGAATGACTTCTCGGAGTTACCTCGGAATGTGTATACACTTTGATCGTAGCCATCAGGCTGAGATGGATGACTTCTCGGAGTCACCTCGGATAACATTAGCCATCAGGCCGAGATGGATGACGTCTCGGAGTCACCTCGGAATGTGTATACGCACTTCGATCTTAGCCATCAGGCCGAGATGCATGACATCTCGAAGTAACCTCGAAATGCGTTTACACACTTTGATCTTAGCCATCACGCCGAGATGGATGACTTCTCGGAGTCACCTCGGAACGCGTATACGCATTCCCATTTTAGCCATCAGGCTGAGATGAATGACTTCTCGGAGTTACCTCGGAATGTGTATACACTTTGATCGTAGCCATCAGGCTGAGATGGATGACTTCTCGGAGTCACCTCGGATAACATTAGCCATCAGGCCGAGATGGATGACGTCTCGGAGTCACCTCGGAATGTGTATACGCACTTCGATCTTAGCCATCAGGCCGAGATGCATGACATCTCGAAGTAACCTCGAAATGCGTTTACACACTTTGATCTTAGCCATCACGCCGAGATGGATGACTTCTCGGAGTCACCTCGGAAAGTGTATACGCATTCCCATTTTAGCCATCAGACCGAGATGAATGACTTCTCGGAGTTACCTCGAACTGTGTACACACACTTTGATCTTAGCCATCAGGTTGAGATGCATAACCTCTCGGAGTCACCTCGGAATGCGTATACAGTGTCTGATCATAGCCATCAGGCCGAGATGGATGACGTCTCGGAGTCACCTCGGAATGTGTATACACACCTTGATCTTAGTCATCAGGCCGAGATGGATGACATCTCGAAATCATATCGAAATGTGTACACACACTTCGATCTTAGCCATCAGGCCGAGATGGATGACATCTCGAAGTAACCTCGAAATGCGTTTACACACTTTGATCTTAGCCATCAGGCCGGGATGGATGAGATCTCGAAGTCACCTCGAAATGCGTATACACACTTCCATCATAGCCATCAGGCCGAGATGGATGACATTTCGAAGTCACTTCTAAATGTGTACACACACTTTGATCTTAGCCATCACGCCAAGATGGATGACTTCTCGGAGTTACCTCGGAATGCGTATACACATTCTGATCTTATCCCTCAGGCCGAGATGCATGACATCTCGAAGTCACCTCGAATTGCGTATACACACTTTGATCATAGCCATCAGGCCGAGATGGATGACGTCTCGTAGTCACCTCGAAATGCGTGTACACACTTTGATCTTAGCCATTAGGTCGAGATCCATGACTTCTTGGAGTTACCTCGGAATGCGTATACAGTGTCTGATCATAGCCTCCAGGCCGAGATGGATGACTTCTCGGAGTCACCTCGGAATGCGTATACACATTCTGATCTTATCCCTCAGGCCGAGATGCATGACATCTCGAAGTCACCTCGAATTGCGTATACACACTTTGATCATAGCCATCAGGCCGAGATGGATGACATCTCGAAATCATCTCGAAATGTGTACACATACTTCGATCGTAGCCATCAGGCCGAGATACATGACATCTCGAAGTAACCTCGAAATGCGTTTACACACTTTGATCTTAGCCATCACGCCGAGATGGATGACTTCTCGGAGTCACCTCGGAACGCGTATACGCATTCCCATTTTAGCCATCAGGCTGAGATGAATGACTTCTCGGAGTTACCTCGGAATGTGTATACACTTTGATCGTAGCCATCAGGCTGAGATGGATGACTTCTCGGAGTCACCTCGGATAACATTAGCCATCAGGCCGAGATGGATGACGTCTCGGAGTCACCTCGGAATGTGTATACGCACTTCGATCTTAGCCATCAGGCCGAGATGCATGACATCTCGAAGTAACCTCGAAATGCGTTTACACACTTTGATCTTAGCCATCACGCCGAGATGGATGACTTCTCGGAGTCACCTCGGAAAGTGTATACGCATTCCCATTTTAGCCATCAGACCGAGATGAATGACTTCTCGGAGTTACCTCGAACTGTGTACACACACTTTGATCTTAGCCATCAGGTTGAGATGCATAACCTCTCGGAGTCACCTCGGAATGCGTATACAGTGTCTGATCATAGCCATCAGGCCGAGATGGATGACGTCTCGGAGTCACCTCGGAATGTGTATACACACCTTGATCTTAGTCATCAGGCCGAGATGGATGACATCTCGAAATCATATCGAAATGTGTACACACACTTCGATCTTAGCCATCAGGCCGAGATGGATGACATCTCGAAGTAACCTCGAAATGCGTTTACACACTTTGATCTTAGCCATCAGGCCGGGATGGATGAGATCTCGAAGTCACCTCGAAATGCGTATACACACTTCCATCATAGCCATCAGGCCGAGATGGATGACATTTCGAAGTCACTTCGAAATGTGTACACACACTTTGATCTTAGCCATCACGCCAAGATGGATGACTTCTCGGAGTTACCTCGGAATGCGTATACACATTCTGATCTTATCCCTCAGGCCGAGATGCATGACATCTCGAAGTCACCTCGAATTGCGTATACACCCTTTGATCATAGCCATCAGGCCGAGATGGATGACGTCTCGTAGTCACCTCGAAATGCGTGTACACACTTTGATCTTAGCCATTAGGTCGAGATCCATGACTTCTTGGAGTTACCTCGGAATGCGTATACAGTGTCTGATCATAGCCTCCAGGCCGAGATGGATGACTTCTCGGAGTCACCTCGGAATGCGTATACACATTCTGATCTTATCCCTCAGGCCGAGATGCATGACATCTCGAAGTCACCTCGAATTGCGTATACACACTTTGATCATAGCCATCAGGCCGAGATGGATGACATCTCGAAATCATCTCGAAATGTGTACACATACTTCGATCGTAGCCATCAGGCCGAGATACATGACATCTCGAAGTAACCTCGAAATGCGTTTACACACTTTGATCTTAGCCATCACGCCGAGATGGATGACTTCTCGGAGTCACCTCGGAACGCGTATACGCATTCCCATTTTAGCCATCAGGCTGAGATGAATGACTTCTCGGAGTTACCTCGGAATGTGTATACACTTTGATCGTAGCCATCAGGCTGAGATGGATGACTTCTCGGAGTCACCTCGGATAACATTAGCCATCAGGCCGAGATGGATGACGTCTCGGAGTCACCTCGGAATGTGTATACGCACTTCGATCTTAGCCATCAGGCCGAGATGCATGACATCTCGAAGTAACCTCGAAATGCGTTTACACACTTTGATCTTAGCCATCACGCCGAGATGGATGACTTCTCGGAGTCACCTCGGAACGCGTATACGCATTCCCATTTTAGCCATCAGGCTGAGATGAATGACTTCTCGGAGTTACCTCGGAATGTGTATACACTTTGATCGTAGCCATCAGGCTGAGATGGATGACTTCTCGGAGTCACCTCGGATAACATTAGCCATCAGGCCGAGATGGATGACGTCTCGGAGTCACCTCGGAATGTGTATACGCACTTCGATCTTAGCCATCAGGCCGAGATGCATGACATCTCGAAGTAACCTCGAAATGCGTTTACACACTTTGATCTTAGCCATCACGCCGAGATGGATGACTTCTCGGAGTCACCTCGGAAAGTGTATACGCATTCCCATTTTAGCCATCAGACCGAGATGAATGACTTCTCGGAGTTACCTCGAACTGTGTACACACACTTTGATCTTAGCCATCAGGTTGAGATGCATAACCTCTCGGAGTCACCTCGGAATGCGTATACAGTGTCTGATCATAGCCATCAGGCCGAGATGGATGACGTCTCGGAGTCACTTTGGAATGTGTATACACACCTTGATCTTAGTCATCAGGCCGAGATGGATGACATCTCGAAATCATATCGAAATGTGTACACACACTTCGATCTTAGCCATCAGGCCGAGATGGATGACATCTCGAAGTAACCTCGAAATGCGTTTACACACTTTGATCTTAGCCATCAGGCCGGGATGGATGAGATCTCGAAGTCACCTCGAAATGCGTATACACACTTCCATCATAGCCATCAGGCCGAGATGGATGACATTTCGAAGTCACTTCGAAATGTGTACACACACTTTGATCTTAGCCATCACGCCAAGATGGATGACTTCTCGGAGTTACCTCGGAATGCGTATACACATTCTGATCTTATCCCTCAGGCCGAGATGCATGACATCTCGAAGTCACCTCGAATTGCGTATACACACTTTGATCATAGCCATCAGGCCGAGATGGATGACGTCTCGTAGTCACCTCGAAATGCGTGTACACACTTTGATCTTAGCCATTAGGTCGAGATCCATGACTTCTTGGAGTTACCTCGGAATGCGTATACAGTGTCTGATCATAGCCTCCAGGCCGAGATGGATGACTTCTCGGAGTCACCTCGGAATGCGTATACACATTCTGATCT